>OX456526.1:140600294-140924879 GCA_949748255.1 Eustalomyia histrio | reverse complement strand
TTTGAGTATAATATTGAGTGAAAAAAATGTTTTTCATTTTTTGGCAAAAAAGACAGTGTATACATCATTTTTTGCAAAAAATCGAAAATTTTGTTTTCACTCAATATTATACTCAAATGAAAGGTAATTTAAAGGGCTATTTAGCAGTGCATAAATCTCTTGGAAATTCTAAGATTTAGTATGGATTTTGCATTAAAATGCATAAAAAATTCCATTGTCGATCCTCCATAATCATCATTATCTCAGAAACTACAAGGAATTTCGCAGTGAAAATTAGTTTTATTAGACGCTCTTAGTACTGCCTTTCGTTTGAGTATTACATTGATAAATATGTCTTTTTTGCCAAAAAATGAAAAACATTTTTCTCACTCAATATTATAATCAAATGAAAGGCAGTACTAAGAGCGTTAATAAAACTAATTTTCACTGCGAAATTCCTTGAAGTTTCTGAGATAATGATGATAATGGAGATCGACAATGGAATTTTTAATGTATTTTATTGCAAAATCCATACTAAATCTCAGAATTTCCAAGAGATTTGTAAGTATAATAATTTATAATATTGAGTGAACAAATTTTTTTCGACTGTCTTTATTTGCCAAAAAATGGAAAATTTTTGTTTCACTTAATATTATACTCAAACGAAAGGTAATACTAAGGGCATGGATTTTCGTAGTGAAAATTAGTTTTATTGGATGCTCTTAGTACTGCCTTTCATTTGACTCTAATATTGAGTGCAAAAAATATTTTTAATTTTTTTGGCAAAAATGACAGTGTATACATCATCATTTTTTGAAAAAAATCGAAAATTTTGTTTTCACTCAATATTATACTCAAATGAAAGGTAATTTAAAATGTTATTTAGCAGTGCATAAATCCCTGGGAAATTCTAAGATTTAGTATGGATTTTAATGCGTTGAAATTTTTATAAAGACAATAAATTAATAAAAGTTTTTCACTCAATACTAAACGAAAAATTTTTATCGATTTTTTGCCAAAAAAAAAAAATACCAAGATTAAATGCAGATTGAGTGGTTTTTTAATACTAGGGAGAAATATGTTGAAAGATCTACCATCCAGTTAAGCTACAAACCTTTTCTACTATAGTTGAATTTGAAAGACTTAAGACAAATATTTTTATGTCATATCATACTTTAAGTTTACCAGTTTGTTTTATCAAAGAAAAATCTCTTTGCCACTAACTCAGTGACATACTGCCTTAGTGGCTTATAAAAACTTAAAAATCACTGCCGTCTTTTTGTGCATTTAACAAGATGCCATCTTCGTATAATAGTAGTAAAATTCACACATAATTTTTAACGTTAAACAAAGACCAATTTAAGCCAAATGATATGAATCGTTGCCCGACAACAAAATGAGGCATATGAAAAAAAGCCACAATATTATGCAACACTTAGACATATAAATGCAAAAGAAAAAAACCAGAAGCTAAAAGTAAATAATTGCAGTATTTAACAGAAAAAAAATTATTAAGAAAAAAAAAAAGATTTAAAATACATTTTCTCTATAAAAAACAACAAAGACATTTTTTCTAACAAAAACAATTGTTTAAATTATTTTTGTTTTAATAAAAAACTTATGTTATACATTCTTGTTTTTATTTAACAATCTTTTAAACCATAATTAATATATCATATTGTGATGTTGATCATTTTTTTTTTCTAAGAAATTATAACATGCTACCGTCTCAAAACCAATCATTAACATTTTATATTGTGTGGCAGAAGGTCTACTTGAAGCAGTCAATTGCATTCTTTAGATTAAATTTGTTTTTTTTTTTTATTTATTCTCATTTATTCAATATCTAAAGCAGTAGTTCTTAAACTTTTAAAAGCTCTAAATATAACTTTTTATCAAAATCATATTTTGCTATTGAAAAACATAAAATATTATAACATTTTCAACAAGACACTGTGTGATGTGGAAAATTTTCATCAAACTCAATTTAAGAATTCCCTATTCTAGATATTATAGCAAACCATAATGCATGCACATTAATTACTGCCAGATGAGGCACTTGTTGTTAGCTTCGTAACATTTAAACGGCAAAATTTTGCAGCTCCAACTAACCAACTAACCAGCTAACCAACCACCAAAACAAAACAATATTAAAAATCCAAAAGACCAAACAACCAAACACAAATAGTCACAGTAAAATAGTCACAGTTGTGTAATATCCTCTACACAGAAATATATATCAGCAAGAAAAAACGACAACAATAACGTCAACATTTTTTTAACAAAAAAAGTCATAGTAAGGTATTAAAGAAACAAAAAAAAAAACTTCTTGTAACCAAATACAAAAAAAAACAAAGTCATATCTACAAAAATGTTTACAAAGTATATTTAAAAAAAAGTGAATCCAAAGACTTGACACACACAGACACACGTAAACTGCTCTAATGAAGGAAAAATCACCTTAAAAAAGAACTATATTATGGCAAATATACGCTGTTATGTAGTTTTTTGTTTTAGAAAATTTCAAATTTGGAGGTCACTTTGCACTAAAAAAAGACACGATTAGTTAAATAAAAAATCAAGAATAGCCATAGGAAAATCTACAAAATTAAGCAATTGCAACACTTCAGTTGAGTTCTTTTATAGTTTTTGTTTTCGCTTCAGCCATGGAAAGCCTTAAAATAGTTGTTTGAAAAAGTGTAACAAATCATGACTGTAATTTTAAACAATTTTAATGAAGAATTTAAAAATTAAGAACATTTGAGAATTTAAAAAAGACACATATTGGAATTTTAGTATTTTTTTTATTTATTTGATTTATTTGAAACATTTTCTTTAATATGATGTTTAAACAAGATTAGGGTATGTCGCTTAAGTCTTTTGTTTTAAAACAAATCCTAAATTTTTTTACTTGTTATTATGGCTGGTTTGAGCCTCGTTTAATCTTTAAGAAAACCAAAAGATTTCTAAAGAAATTTTGCCTGGACGGAAAAATGCAGAGTATTTGAGGTAAAGTAGTGGTTCGATCCTCAATAAAATTCGAGCTTTTATAAGAGCCCGCAACGAGCCGATTTTCAGGATTAATAGTAGCTTCTCTTCCTCTTTTTCAAGCCAACCTATTCTAAGATTAGTGTTAAGAAGCAGAATAAACGTTTTTCCATTTAAATGTATTATTCAGTATCTCCTGAAATTTCAGATTTCGAGCCGATGTTGATTGACAGATTTTTCCCTGTTCTGTCCCTCCCCGTGAAAATGTAAAAAAATTCCTTAGCCAGAGGAGGATTTCACACGTCAAATTTAAAGTTTCTACACTGATAATAAAAAAAATAAAAAAAAAAGTTTTGTTCCCTTTTCATTCCATTTCGTACTAGTGTTTCAATTGAACTCCTTCGCTGCTCCGTAAAATTTCATTCACTTGTCAAGTGTTTCAATCCTACGTTTCCGTTCTTCCATGTAGTATTTCAGTTATATTGTTCCAAGTCCACTTGTTGTCTGTTTCATTCCATACCGTTCCCTTTGTCTAATGTTTCAACTCCTCTCATTCCTATTGCCAAGAGTTTCAATTCCACTCGTTCCCCTGTCTAGTGTTTTAATGTCATTCGTTCCCCCCTTCATTCCATTTCGTTTCCCTTATCTAGTGCTTAGATTTCACTCCTTCGCCGTCCCCATTACATTCCACTGTATAGTGTTTTAATACTTCTCGTTCCCCGTTTTATTGCTTTTCGTTCTCCTGTCTAGTTTTCCATTTCCACTCATTCCCGTTTCAGTTCAATGGTTTCCCCTTGTCTAGTCTTTCTATTCCACTTATTTCTGGTACCATTTCATTTCGTTACTCTGTTTAGTGTTTCAATTCCACTCGCTCCCCTGCCCAGTGATTTATTTCTATTGGTTGCCTGTTTAATTCCATTTCGTTCCTCTCTCTAGTATTTCAAATCCATTCACTCGCAGTTTCATTCCCTTTTATATTGTTTGAATTTCACTCATTGCCCGTTCTATTACATTTAGTTCTCCAGATTTTAAATTTTAAATCCACTCGTACCACGTTTCAATGCATTTCTTTTCCATTGTCTATTGTTTCAATTCCACTCACATTCCGTATCAATTACACTCGTTCCATTAAATTCCGTTCCCTTGTCTACTGTTTCAATTGTACCCGTTCCCCCTACAGTTATCATGCTAAACTATTATATACACCTTTAATTTCCAAGCTCGAGCGATTTGGTCTGGGTCATAATGAGTCAATCAGAAATTAGACAGATTTTGATATTTTTCAAAAAAAAATTATATGAAAAATTTTTTTTTTGAAAATCTTAAAATTTTCTAAACACTCATTAAAATCCTTGAGAAAATATAAAAAAAATGTGTGTACAAATACTTTTGTATAAATATTTTACGAAAATTTTTGTTATTTTAACAGTACTTTCGTAGCTTCATGCATGCATTATTATTGAAATCAGAAGAATTTCTAAAATGCTGCATCGAATAAGAACTTTTTTATAGTTATAATTGCTTGGTCTTTGAACACTCGCATTGAAAATCTAAAATATTTTTGAAATTCTACAGTCAAGGATTTAATGCATATGAATATTATAAATTTTTGTTTTTTCTGTCACAAGTGTTGAAATATTGTTTTAGTTTTTGTTTTAATTACAATTAAATTTAAAACATCTGTTGCTGTAGATTTGTAATCTAAGTCGAGTCTTAGTTGTGAAAATAACAACAGAAATAAAAAAACTGCAAACTTACAAACACTATTTAGACATGTCGTTTCAAATAAAGCCATAAAAATCGATAGCAAACACGCATCTCTTGTCAAGTTAAAGCATATATTTTTTTTTATTATGTGGTTGGTTGGTTGGTTGGTTTGTTTGTTATGTTGCTGTTAGTATTGGGTTTATATTAAATTCAATTTCTGCTAGTTTAAATGTATGTTTGATGTTTTATGGTTGCTAACGACAACAACTAAGCAACGAGTCATCTTTTTTAACAAAAAAAAAAAAAAAAAACTTAAAACTAGAGCAACATATTGATGCAATTGCAACAAAAACACAAAAACCAAATGGTTATAATTTTACTTTTTGCAAAATGTTGCATTGGTAAAGTAATAGAAAACCAAAGATGAGGTAATAAATTTTTATATAAATAAAAATTAAATACAAGTTTTTTTTGTTTATTTATAACATTTCTTAAATAACCAAACATTTAAAAAAAGATCTTTTACTAATATGTAAAAAATTTTTTCAAAAATATATGAAATTTTAAAAAATTTAAGAAAAATAAATATGTAACAAAACATTTGCTAAAGTTAAGTAATTTTATTTTAAAGTAGTTAAACGTGACTGCCCTATTTGATCTTTCTTCAGACGAAGACATTAATGCTTACAGCAAGTGTTTATTTTTTATCTGATTTTTTGCGGTTCAGCTCAAAAACGCCTTTTTAACATTTTCTGTTTTTAGCAAAATTTTGTATCTGCGCAAAAAAAAACAATTACTCCTAAACAATGCAACATCAAATTAGTGTCTATAAAACAAAAAAAAAAAAAAACTATTACGTGATTTAGAAAAAATGTTTAACAGTGATAATTTTTATTTAAACACTTCATAAACTTTTAGTTTTATGATGGCTAATTTTATGAGATTTTGTCAAAATTGTTGCACTAAATATATTTTTATTAGCTAAATATATATTTTATTTTGCTTCAATTCCTATTCCTATTTATGTTTATTGAAATTTTTAATACAGCAACTATCACTTTTTTTTAGCTTATATGTGTTTCAGGTAATTTAAATAATAATGCTAAATAAATTGTTTGATTTAAGTGTTAAGTTCTTTTAGTTCATTATAAACATGATTTTGTTTTATGCTAATTTTTGTGTTTTGATTAAATGCCAGTCCAAAATTAAGTTTATTTTACAATTTTTTTTAATATCAATTTATTGCATTTTTAACCGGTTGGAAGTTAGATTTTAGTAAACAAAAGTTTTAAATTTAATGTTTACGCAAAACAAAAGACTTAAGAAGCGAACGTGGTTTTAGTAAATATCAGAATTAAATGCATTGTTAGCAGTAATTGTTATAAATAATACGAGAGTAGATTTATGACTGCACTGTAATATTTATATATAATACGAGGGTAGTTTGATAAGTAGTAAAAAATTTATTGAAATTAAATGACATTGAGGTACGCTTAAATTGTTCTCCATACAGCTATTATTTCATATTCGAAGAAAAATAATAGTAACTACAAGCTAAATCATGCGAATGTCATAAATTGGGCAGCAATTTATACTAAAATATAACCAACTAATGTGGCCATGAGGCTACAATTTAGTTAAATTTAAGCAATCGTGGCTGATATATTTTAAAGAACTTTTTCATATGCAAATGCCCTTTTAAAATGTTGTGTATAAGATCGATATAAATGACCTTAAGCCCTCAATCGGCATACTCTGGTGCCACACCCAAGAAAAAAATGGAAATATATATAATCCAAATGAATGATAACCGCACAGTGGTTCTATACCAAAAATAATAGGTTTAGTCGTTCGCCGTCCCATTTCTTTCCAATGTATAGTGTTTTAATACCACTCGTTCCCCATTTCGTTCCCCTTATCTTGTGTTTCGATTTAAGTCGTTCGCCGTCTTATTTAATTTCAATGTATAGTGTTTTAATACCACACGTTCCCCCTTTAATTTTATTTCGTTCTCCTTATCTAGTGTTTTGATTTTAGTCGTTCGCCGTCTCATTTCATTCAAATGTATTGTGTTTTCATACCACTCGTTCCCCGTTTCATTCCTTTTCATTCTCCTGTCTAGTCTTTCATTTCCACTCATTCCTGTTTCATTCCAATTGGTTCCCCTTGTCTAGTCTTTCTATTACACTCATTTCTCGTTCCATTCCTTTTCGTTCCCCTGTCTAGTACTTCAATTTCACTCATTTCCCTGTCCAGTGTTTTATTTCTACTCGTTCCCCGTTCTATTCCATTTTGTTTCTCTGACAAGTCTTTCGATTCCACTTATTCCCTGTTTCATTCCCTTTTATATTCTTTCAATTTCACTCGCTCTCCGTTTCATTCCACTGTGTTCCCCTAATTTTGTATTTCATTTCCAACTCGTTTCACGTTTCAATGCATTTCTTTTCCCTTGTCTACTGTTTCAATTCCACTTACTTCCCGTTTTATTTCGTATTCCTTGTCTAGTGTATCTATTCCACTCGTTCCCCGTTTCATTCATATACCACATCTAAACTTCTAAACCGATTTAAATATATCGAACTATTAACTTACATTCAACCTGTTGCAAAATAGATAGACATACAGGATGTCAACATTAACTCCCCTAATATCTGCTAATTACATCGGTAGAAAATACCAAAATCATGCCTTGAAATTTAAAGTAAATCTCACCTCTTTTTAATCCAGTACTCACATAAATCCCACACTTAAAATAGTTTGAAAGTTAAAATAACAGAAAATGTCATTTACAAGAAATGATATTTCATTTAAAAACCGGTCTAGTTAATTTTAATTTAAATTAAATGCCTTTTGTTATTTGTTTTAAAATGTTGATTAATCAACTGACACATCCGTAAGAAACAAATGATATAATCAGTTAAAATAAATGTCAAAATTTTACCCACCAAATCCTTAAAAAATAGATGTTTTTATCATTTATTTGAAATTTTTTCCCTTTTTGTATTTTTTTTTTTTTGTTAATACAAAATGTATGTGTGTGTATATCTATAGACACTTTTTGTGTGAATGTGTTTGTGTATGGATGTATGTTTATGAAGTTCCTGTAATTTAAATTAAAAAATTTTGTATATATACAACCAATTTAAATAAAAAAACAAATTGAAATTTTTTGAATATGTTTTTTTGAAACAGACTTGCTGTCTGTTATGGACACAAATAAACCACAAATTTCTGTTTTGTGGATAAATTTTTATTAAATTTCAAACACATGAAAAAAAAATAAATGAAACTGAAAAAATCGTTATATGACAGTAAATTATTTCGAATAAATGTATAAAAATGTTAATATAGATATTTCTTCGAAAAATAAACTACATAATATACTGAGTGCATTCAATATTTTCTTAAATTAACTTCTTCCTTAAAAAACACCTCTAAGAAGGAGGAGGGCGGGAATGAAATGTTCTACTAAAATGTTGGCCATCAAATTTAACTACTAATGTTAGAACACACAAAATCCCAAAACTTAATACAAACACTAAAAACCAGTCAAATTCAAAATTGCTTAACAGATTTCTAGTTAGATTTTGGAATAACTGAAATTTGACTGGTTTTTGGTATTTGTGTTAAGTGTGGGGATTTTTTGTGTTCTGAAATATGTAGTAAAATTTTATGGCCAACATTTTTGTAGAACATTTCTTTTGCGCCTCCCTCCTACTTAGGGGTATTCTTTACGATTTGTTAGATAAGAGCCAAAAAAAATGACCATTATGTGGAGCAGTAAAAGGGTTAATATGTTCTAGAAAAATACTTATGTTAATATTAGCTATAAAGTTGCTGAACACATACTAAACCTTAGATGTAAAAAAGACATAGTTTTATATACCGACATGTTGCACGAATAGGCTTAAGAGGGGAAACTTTAACTCACACCCCCTAATACAAAAATAGCCGAAAAATCCATTGTCAGAACTTCTTTATTTTTTTTCCTCTTGTACTATGATATTAATTGATTTAACCGAAGACAAAGGTCCGATTTTTTTTTCTTCTTGTTAAAATTCTGGTATAAATAAAAGTGTCATATATATTTATTTTTAATGCTATTTTATTTATATTAATACATTAGCATATCAATATTATAACTTTATATGTTTGTTTTCGTTTTAGAACTGGGAATTACCTACAGAACTTGTCTTATGATTAACAAAAAAAAAAAAAAAACTAAAGACTTAGGCAACAAACTTGTATCACATATTGCATAACAATAGTTTACCGTTTTGATTGTGAAAGTGCTAATTTTAACAATTAAAATTATACAAGTAAATCAATGCTTTTTGAGAATTTAAAAAATTAGCAGTTATTTGAAATGTAAAAAGTACATCCGTATTAAAAGATTTTAAAAGAAAATTGTAATGAAATTGGGCTTGTAGAAAAGCAAAAAGTAGGCATTTTAAAGAACAATTTTTTCAAGTAGAGTTATTGATTTCTTATAAAATTCTTACACTTTGTCATATAAATTAATAGAAATCTTTTCATATTAATTTTATATTTTAAGCTTGTCATATTTTACTCATTTAACTACATACTAACATGGCCAGTTATTTATTCTTTGTTGTGTTAATAATTTCATATAATTACTCTAAAATTATAATAAGGCTTTTTTGTAAAATCAATTTATGAAAACCGCAACTAAACAAATCACCTAGCAACTTATAAGAAATGGACTAATCATATCCGTAATGTAAACATTATCAAGTTCTTTGTTGTGCAAGCTTTTTTTTCTCTTACAACAGAAACTATAAAATAGTAAATATTTTTAGATTGTTCAATGATTTGTAAGGTCACGATATATTTATTTAATTAAATCATTTTAAAACCACTTTTACAACATTTTAATATTAAAATTTTTGGGCAAAAACAAAAAATTAATTTCTGATTGCATGACCATTGATATGCCATCAACTTTAAAGTTATATTAAATCTAATTTAGGGCATTTTAAATGCCCTCCAATTCTTTTAAACATTTTGTTTGCATTAATTTAAAAGTTAAAAAAACAAAACCAATACAACTACCCTCTACTACTAGTAGTGGGTCAACCAGTTGTAACTGCAACTATGTAAACAACCTTGATTTTACAAACATATGTTTACAATATCATTGACTTAATTACTTTGATGTTTGGTCTAATAAATATAAAAATGAATTAAATTATAATAAGAATAAAATTGTGGCAAAACACGTTGAATACAATTTAAGATTAATGCACAAAATAATATTAAAAAAAAAAACCGGAACGTTTAAAATCCTATAACGAAAATGAATGAAAGTCTTAAAAATAACTAAAGTTAAAAAGACGGAACTTCGTTACCGGTTGTTTTAGATATTGGAATATATATTTAAAATGAAGTTGATTTTTTTCTTAGATTTTTCTTATCTAGAAAAAAAATCTTATATTTGATATCTTATTTCAATGAAGCGTTGTTTCCTCTATATACTTCAAAAACTTCAGTAAAAAATTGTAAAAAGAAAAGAATTATATTTTTATACACTACACTAATACTTCATGGTCAAGGTATAATGAATTTCTGCTGATATTTATAACTACAAAGATATCACACTTCATCAGAATCAGTGTAACAATGTCCGTCAGGTTGAAAATATAAAGATATTTGTATGAAATTTGCTACATAAGCCCACTGACCCAAGGACGAATTCTATTGAATTTGTTTAGAAACGATTGATTAAAAAGGGATAATTAAAAGGGTTAAAGCCTATAAAACCCAATTTTCCACGTTCTTATTGAATTCTCAGAAGGTTTTCTTCTGTGAATTAGGAACATAAATAAATTTTCCATTTCTGAGCAAAGTTGTTTGTGCAGCACCTGAGGTGGGAGACTTCTCCCTTTTATGTTTATGCCCATAAAAATTCTGCTATAGAAAATGTCCTCGACAGAGGCAGAAACTACGAATTAAATTTTGTGTTATTAGCTGCAGCTGTTTAGGCGGGGTATGTAGGAAAGGGCTTTTTCAAATTAAATTCTATTTTACTACGTTTTTATTGGAAAGTCCAAAAATATTCCTTCAGTACACTCTAAAAAATGTTTGTAAATTTACTACAATAAAATTGGTAAAGTTTTATGTAATATTACGAAAATTCGGTAAACACTTTCATATACAATAATATACACAAAAAGTATTTTTAGACATAATATGTCTACAATTAAACACTTTGTGCCTAAAATTAGTATTATTTTATTAAATTAAAATTTTACTCACAATTTTTTTAATTATACTACATTAGAATGGTAACAAATATTTTGACACTTTAAAATTGGAAAATATAAATAATGAAAAAAAAGCAAAAAACGTATAAATATCAAATTCATTTATACTACGTCCATACAACAAAAGAAACTGAAATACAATTTTGTAAGTGCACGGATGACTAAAATCTATTTATCGGCAAAGGTTGCTCTTTAAAATCAAAGATGATACAAATCATGCCGCACACTTTAAATTAAAGGTGACCATTATTGCAGATGCCCATTCGAAAGCTGCGCTATATCATGTAAATATAGCTAAATTCATTATGAATTATATTTTTAAATAATTTTTAATAAATCATAAATGTATGAAATAAAAATTAATTTTTTATCTTATAAATCAAATGTTTTTGTGCAGTGTAATTTAAAGCGTTGGGTTGCTAAATATAAGCATTTTCTGGTATTTTTACGCATTTAAAAATTCATTTTAAGGCATTTTACAATTTTAGTAAATTTAAAAATTATTTTTAGAATTTCATTAAATTTTAAGCATTTTTAATGTAAAATTAACCATTTTGTGTGCACCAACTTACGCAAAATGTGTGTACTTTTTTTCCTTTACGCACACAGAATAAATTTACGCAACTTATAGTAGGAATACAGTTTCCTACTATAAGTTGGGTAAATTTCAACAGAAATTAATTAGAGTGTATATTAGCAAATTATATATAATTTAAACACATATTTTAAATATCAGATTTCTAAATTTAAAAAAAAAAATTCCGCTTTATAAAATATTTACGCTGGAAATTTCCAAAATTTTTTTTAATGAATTAACGTTAGATTTTTTCTGGTTTAACGGTTTGGGCAGAACGGTTAGGAGGTGTTTTTCGCTTTTTGGACTCTTATTTGATGACGTTTCTGGCGCAAATTCCTTAAGTTCGCTATTAGCTAATTAGCCCATATTGAAGGCAACACATTTTAAAATTTTGCTCCTTAAATTCCGATTTATACCGCTATATCATAGCGAAAATATCTGTGGACCAGTGAATATGTCACACACAACAGGGAATATACATGTAAAATTTTGGGGTTCTATACAAGACTTTTCTGCTTTTAAAACCCCCTTTTATACTAAAACAGGGTGTTCCTCGTTTATGTATGGAAACATGTCTGAAATTCAAGAAATTTGATTTTATTTGTACATAGTATTAAAGTAATAGAGAGAACAAAAATTATGTCCCTAGTGTGTGTTTTTTGAAACCAGTGCTGCCACCTATTTGAAATATTATAAATAAAGGCGAAAAAATGCTTTGAAAATAGAAAAATATAAAAAAACGCCAAACACTGCCATGTTAAAATTAAATAAGTCTTAATAGATTTGATTTTCAACCCTACATTTTTGAACACTAAATTCTTAGAGTTTTTTTTTTGGAAATTCTTGGTCATGTCTTTAAATATAATTTCAGTTGAGAACTAATTTGTCTTTAATTTCTTTAAACTAAATGCAACAATGAAATAAAAAGAACAAAAGAAATGAAGTAATTTTCCACTCACTATTTTAATCACTTAAGGCTAGATTACACAGCTGGAAAAAATACGTGTCCCTTAGATTTAACCCTTCTACAACATACTCGTTTCATTAAAATATAACTTACCGGGGAAGAAGACCTGCCTTGTAAGTCGAAGTAGGAACGCAGATGCCAAATTTCTATTTTTCAGCTCTAGCGGTTAAACTAGGCGATGTTGAGTGGGTCAGCCTATCAGTCAGTCCCATTATTCTTTTATATATAGAAAGATAATTTTTAATAAAAAAATTAAACCATTAATAAATGACCTTGAGACTTGCAAAATAAAAGAAAGCATTTTGATTTTTAAACTAACCCGTTTGAAAAAAAAAACCAAATCTGATAAGATCTGCCTAAATCTAATTAGACATGATTAAATCGAATTTGATCTGGCACGAGACGTGATCATATAAAAAAATATATATGGCATATAAGATATACTTTATAATAAGATCTGATCAGATCTAGTAGGGATCTGGAAAATTTGGTGATTTTTGTGGCTAGACACTTGTATAAGCAAATCTCTTCATATCTAATAACGAATCTAGTACAAGATCGTGGTCATTTGAACTGTATTCAAAGACACCAAAATAAAAATATATACAGAAATGAAAGTGTTTTTTTTTTTTAATTTCTTGTTATACCTGTCGAATATATCGTCAGCTTATTATTGGTTTAACCCAAACTCAGAAAAAAAATTTAGTAGAAAAATTTTTAAACGGTTTTCAATCACACTTTACTATTTTTGTACTAACTTTTAAGTAAAAAAATTATTATTTTGCAAATCTTTTTGCTATTTACCGAACAAAAATGAAGCTGCCAAAGAAGCAATAAAAGCATCACTACTATGGCCAAGTCATCACTTCTTTTCTAATGGTTTCATCGATGAATTTAACATTAGCGTGTCATAGGATGGAAGTATTCAAATGTAGCTACTAGCATTACTCATACTTTACTCTAAGGAAGCAATGATAATACAATGATTAGGTATTCTGATGCATAAGTGGAAAATGTTCATATACTTTGTAGTATTTAAGCTTTAATGAAAATTTAATTCATAAGAATGCAGAAAAATAAGTTAAAAGAAGCGAAATTTATGCATTGATATACAAATACTCTTTATTAAAACAAATAAATAATTCTGCATTAGTGAAAAAGCATTTTTAAAACATTTTTCAAAAATTTTAATGAATTTTTAGACAAATTTTAAAATATTTTTGGATAATTTAAAAACTGGTTGTACAATTTTGAAACATTTTTAGACAATTTTAAAATAGTTTTGAACAATTTTAAATAATTTTTGCACAATTTTAAAACATTTTTTAGGTAATTTAAATAATTTTTCCACAATTTTAAAATTATTTTGATAAATTCTGAATTAAAACTGGAAATGGTGTAGTGAATTAAAACTGGAAATGGTGCGTCGTCAAAAAAATATTTAAGGATAAAAATATGCAAATGACAGGCTAGCTAGTTTCAATTAAAGGATTAAAAAAAATCTGTTTTTCCCGATTTTTCAAAACTTTTATAAAAATTGCAAAACTGCATAAATTCTAACCCTCATGAAATTTTAAACTAAAATATATAAAATGATTTAAAAAATAATTAAAAAAGTTCACCAGAACATTATCTCAATTTGAATGAATGCTTTAGATCCAAAAATAGTCGATAAACTATAACTTATGCTTTAGAAGTAATGAAGAGTGATTTGTTAAGATATGCATCGGGTTTATATCCATGAACACATGAATTCTTTTGGAAGTGCCTTAGAATAACATCAAAAAATCATAAAAGAATGTAAACTGAAGTTTAGGAAGCAATGAAAGAAGTTATAGTCACAGAATGAGCCCCTTTTTTATTTTTGCTGGGTTACATTTTACAGAATTTTTACAGAATATTTACAAATTTTTGTTACTAATCATTTTACAAAATTTTTAAAAACCGATTTGCTAAAATTATCAAAAAAAATTAATAATTTTAAAAAAGTGGATATTGAAGGAAATTTTATTTTTAATAATTTAAACTTATACTTACAAACTTAAATTGCCTTAAAATGTTACATAGATAAAAAAAGGGATCGGAAGTGACTCATGTCTAAAAATAGGACATCCATTTAAAATATTTCCTAAAAGTTTTTTTTTTTTAATTCTAAAAATTAGCCCTAAAAACAATTAAAATTTGACCTTAAAATTAAAAAAAAATTTCCCAAAATATTTTTCAAAACAGAAATTACCAAATTAAAACAAAATTTATAAATTCGTTTATGTTTTAATCATTTTTAAGATTTTTAAGCCTTTCATTTTTTTTTTTAATTTTGTATAAAATATTTTTTGAAAAAATAAAACAATTTTGATGCACAATAAAAAAAAAATAAATTTAAAATTTTGGTATAATATTAATAATATTTAGTAATTTTTTTTTGCTGATTTTAGCAAACAGATTTTAAATTCCACTTTACAAAAAGTTAACTAAAATTTAGTAGCGGCTACTAATTTTTCTACAAATTTCATTGTACTGCACGTCAGCAGACATGTGTTGCTAAGATTAGCAAAAAAATACCGCTGGGCTCAAATAAGCAAAATTTCCCTTAATAACAGCAAAATTTTTAGTTACCATTACAGACTTTTTTTTTGGCGAGGGCACAGACCATTTTCGAAAATATTGCTTAAGTAATGGATTATATATAATGTAAGTATTTTCTTTCTGATGCAGAAACCCGTGAGATATTTAGTATAGATTTCAAACAATCTACCAATTTTGCCTAAAAAATTTAAAAAATGTAAACTTTAGTAATCGCTTTTCTCGTTAATATGTTTTTGCCGTATGGGTCAAACCAATAATAAACTGACGATATAACAATGTCCAGAGAAAAATTGGACCTCATTATATATGGTGCACCAGATCTATCTACATTTGGTCAGAATTAATTATATCTCAAATTTTGCCCCCAATTTTAAGATTTTATTAGTTGTGTTACAATTAGATCTAATGAGATCTGTTTAGAATTGATCTTTTTTACACGGGAAGATAATAATTAAAATTAAAATATAAACTTGTCACATCAATTATGGATAACACAATCTTGCTCTAAACAATATTTTTATATTAAGGCCCTGTGCGAGGTGGCGAAAAACAAATTGACAAAAAGGTTTAAAATTTCTTTTTTGAAATTTCATAGAAATTTGTAAACCTGAATTCAGTTTAGATTTTATTTAGTCAGTTCACACCCAGCCTAAATATGACTTTAGAATTATTGCTTGTTTGTTTGTATAAGCTTTTATTTCGTCATGTGTATTGAAAATTAATATTGACTTCAGTTAAATAATAAATAATTTACGAGAAGAAACATGTTTTTCAACACAAAACAAAAGACTTAAGACACATACTTATATGTAGAAAAAAAATTCCCATATTTTAAGAACAATTATTGCATTATACTTAGTAGAAATTATAATATTTTAGAAATTATAATAAATAACGACAATTTTTGGGATATAATTAAAAAGATATTAAAAAGAAAATCATGTTAATTGAAGTTTAAATAAATTTTTTTAAAGGCAGATCTATATCTTGATTATGAACAACAAACAATTTGGATTAATGTCAATTGTAATAAATTTTTATTATACCTGAACAATTATGTATGGGTCAAGAAACCTTAAAACTGTAGGATAGTATAATAATTATTTAGGTTACGTCCTTATCAATCAGTCCATTATATTATTTTTAATTTACAGCATTTACCTGAATTCATCAAATTAATATGACTTAAGTATATAAAACATGAACACAATTTTTATAATATAATTAAAAAAACAAAATAAAAAAAAAAAAAACAAAAACATCATGTAAATTGAAGTTTAACTAAGCAAACATAAAAAGAAGTCAATATAATTGAATACAAAAATAAACCAAGGGGAATGCATGAATAAAAGCTGTCTAAAGTGTTATGCAATATAACAATACAAGGTCATATTAAGCATTAAAATTATTTTAAAGATAAACAAGGAATAAGAAAGTTGTTAAAGAAGTGGTTTAAGAAGTTTTACCCTACCAAACAAAAATAATATAAATGAAGAGAAGATATATAAAATGTGTTAAAAAATAAACATAAATTCAAGGTTGAGTTTAGCAAAAAAAAAAAAGAAAGAGAATTTTTATATATTAAGAAAATTATATACCATACATATTATGCAATACATATTTAGGGCCGGTATTATTTGGAACACTTAAGTAAAATCTAACTAAAATGCAGAATTTCGCTAAGATTTTAGGATTGTAAAGTATTAATGATAGAGCTACTCTCATCCTTTAGCTTAAAAAAAAATTGTTTAAAAACTATACTTAAGTGCCTTAAAACGTAACCTTAGTTTCAAAAAATTACTTAGGTATTTTCTATAAAACTGGTCCCTTAATAAAATATTTTTTTATTAATCAGGGTCATTTATAAATTAAAGCTACAGATCTCTCTGTGTAAGTAATATAAAATATATATTTTTTTTTGTTTCATGTTTTTATTTTGCTGTAAATACGACACAATTTTGACCCAAATTTTGTTTAAGTTTTTTTGTTTTTTGTTTATTTTTAAAATAACGTTTTTCGTGCTTTGTTAAGTTTTTTTTTATGAGTTTTAAAAATATTTGTCATTTGTACAATATTCGGTTTTATTTTTCTTGCAAATTCTTTTAAAGAAACTTTTTGCAGCAAAAATGACGTTAAAAAAACCTTCAAGTACTTGTGAGTTATCGTTTAATGGTAGATTTACTTTTTATTATATTTAATTTGTTTTAATTTGAAAATATAATTGTAATTAAGTTAAATAATTTTCTTCACTTTGTGGTTAATTCCACAAAAGGTCAATTTTAATAGAAGTAATTATTAAAAAAAAAAAAAAAATTATAGCATAATAAATTTATACACGATTTTGGTGCAAGGAGAGTCTAAATAATTAGCGCCTAAATTGACACTTTTAATTTAAGTAGTTATAAAATTATATTAAAGCTTTTGAATACATAAAAACATAGCCTTAATAAACTAACACATAATTATAAAGTTAATTTTTTTTAAAAAAAATTTTAAAGAAAAAAAGTATGGACATTAGAAGAAAAAGTGTTGTTTGTCAATTTCCAATAATAAAGCAAATTATTGTAGTACTGGCTTAAAGGCCCCATATTTTACTACTAATAGTTTTTAATATTAAAACATATATTTTTAAACAAAATTTAGTTATTTTTTCTAAAGATTATTTTCTTTAAATAAATTAACCTCTCGATTCTCGATTTTTTGGTTACCCGGAGAATCCAGGAAGAATTCAGTAATTTTTGGGCCCTTTTTTCAGCATCACGTTTTTAATTCGTTAAATGTGGAATTTTGATATTCATACTTTATAGGGTTGTTTTATACGGTTATTTAATTTTTTTCTAAAATCTAGCAAAAATGGCTTTGCGGAAAAATTGTAAAAATCAAAAATAGCACAAATATCAAAAAAAAATAAATGTCTGCTGAAATTTAATAAAAAATAATATATGTGAATTTTACAGCCATAGCAGTGTGCAGTAAAAAGTAACCAAAGTTTTTGAAATTTTTTGAACAGCAAATTTAAAAAAGTACCAAAAAAGTACCAGTAAAAAATTACCAAAAAAAGATACCAGTAAAGCAAATACAAAAAAGGAAAAAAGTACCAGTAAAAAAGCACCAAAAAAGTTACCAGTAAAATAGTACCAAAAAAGGTACCAGTCAAAAAGTACCAAAAAAAGGTATCCGATTGCATAAGACACCTTAAAAATGTTAAAAAAAATAAAGCACCCATATTGAACTCCATTTTGACCTCATAAATTTTTGAGGTGACCCAAATCCAACACACGTCGATCTAAGATTTTTGTTCTATTACATATCCAATTTTAATCAAAATCGCAGTATTTGGATTGTGGTAGTTTTCTTTTAAGTGAACGTCTATGACAGAGTAGGTAGCTACATGACAAATTTTTCCCCTTTTTAATTTTCCCTTAGGTTTTTCTGTTATTACTAACCGAAGTGCTTTCGGCATAAAAGAAGAGAAAATTTTTTTTCTATTCGCCCCTGACGCTAAAAAAAATTCAAAATTTCTTTTTAATAACTGATTTATTTTTTGAGCTTAAGGTTCGTTTTTTTTAATACTATTTATTTTTCAATATTCCGCTACTCCATTGTGTAGCATCTTTAGGAAATAATTTATTTATTATTTCCTAAAGATGCAAAATATTGAAAAAGAAATTATATTTTTTTAAACGATCCTTAAGCTCAAAAAATTAATTAATTATTCAAAAGAAAAGAAAAAGGTTAAATAAAAAATAAAAATTATTTCAAAATTCCTGTATTTGTAAATGGGTAAGATGGAGGAAAAAATGTTATGCCAAATTTAAAGTCCTCCACAAGCTTGGGCTGTATGATTAAAGGATCACTATGTCACTTTTAAGCCTCATTTTTACCAAATTCTTGAAATCCCAAAAAGTATCTTTTCAGATACAATTAACTTTTAAGCCAGGGTATTCATATTTGAAATTTCTGAATTTTTACCAACAGGTTTGGTCAGGTCATTTAAGGGAGAGACTTTCTCTTTTTTTTTTAAACCAGATTATTACCAAAACCGGTTTGGTGAGACCATTAAAGGGGAGGCTTTTGCCCATTCGAACCTCCGTATGTACCACAACATCTTATCAGTAAATTAGCTTACATTCCAGGAATCGCATATTTTAAATTATAGATTTCTAGTCGTTAAGAAAAAGGTTTTATTTTGAACTCTAGTTTCTACCTTGAATAAAAAACAATTTTATCTGTTAAAAAGTTCATTAGCAGTTGTATTGTCCTATTAACGCTTAAACGTATCCAAATATCTTCCAAAGCGAAGTGAACCACACTGCTGGCCTTTCTTGGTAGTTGTTTAAACTATCAGCCAACTCCAATAACATTAAACTCTGCTAGTGTTTTTTTAATACTGTTAAAATTAGGGACATTCTTTAAGATCTTTTTGTAAAATACCCAAAAATTTATAACAAATTCAAATTTCAAATTCCGAGCAGAACCTTTTAATGTCATTGGATTAAGCTGAAATATTTTCCAGTTGAGCCCGAGATACTGAAGGATAATAATTTTCATTTTAAATAGTTTTATAAAAAATGTCAAAAAAAATTTGTATAATTACCTCGGTATAGCACGATATGATTGAAATTTTTAAAAACTAATCCTTACTTTATAATTTGTAATATTTCTTAAAATTTGTTAAATCTTTATACAGATTTCCGACAAATACCCAAAAGTACTATAGAAATGTTGATTCTGCTAATGGCTTAGAATCCTTGAATTTAGTTTAAATAATTTTACAATAATCGAATAAAGGGTGGTTAAATTTTAAGGGCCGGTGTTAATTTTGAATAAAACACAAATTATTTAATAAATTAGTCATTTATTTTTATTATGATAATATGGTATGGTTCAATTATGTATGGAACAAAATATCGCCAAATGGCCGCCGCGACCTTTGCGGCACACCTCCATCCGATGGTCCAAATTTTCGATGACGCTGAGGCATAATTAAGGTTCTATGCCGTTAATGTGCCGAATTATCTCATCCTTTAGCTCTTGAATTGTTGCTGGCTTATCGACGTACACCTTTTCTTTCAAATAACCCCAAAGAAAGAAGTCCAACGGTGTCAAATCACATGATCTTGACTGCCAATTGACATCGCCATCACGTGAGATAACACGGTCATTGAATTTGTCGCGCAAAAGAGTCATTGTTTGGTTAGCTGTATGGCAAGTGGCACCGTCCTGTTGAAACCACATATCGTCCAGGGTCATATCCTTAATTCCTGGTCACAATAAGTTCGTTATCATCTCGCGATGGCGAAAAGCATTCACGGTAAATGCTTGGCCGACCTCGTGACACACTATGGCGAACAACAGCAATGTTTTTCGCAGTTTTTGCAAAAATATTTTTAATAAGTTTAAAATTAAGTAAAATTTTCATATAATTTTTAAGTCATTTAAATACCAAATTATTTTTTTTTTTATCAAAAAATACTCCACCTAAAATATTAAAACAAATTTGTTTTATTATTTTTCAGAAATTCCTTTACACTTTCTTTCCTCTTCAATTAATGTTATCGTTTTCTTCTTCATTAAATACATGTATAAATATATTTTTTTTGAAGGTTATTAAACTCTTTACCAACTGACCGTATTAAAATTTAAATACATTATTTTTTTTTCTAACCAAATAAGTATCATGTTCAAAATGTTAGGGCGTTTCAGTGTTTGTTGTTAAATTTTTGTTTGTTTTTTTTTTTTTTTTTTTGTTCATAATGTGATTTCATTACTTGAGGTCAAGTTCAATTGAAAAAGGCCAATTTTTACAACATATCTTAACTGCTTTATGGTCATAATTATATTACAATTGTAAAATTATAGCTGCCAAAATTTATGTAGGTACAGTTGTTTCTTATTAAAAACAATAAAGTAAGATTTAATGAATTGTTAAGTATGGTTAGTTTTTTTATTTTATGATGTAAAGGTTATTAGCGTGAGGTTATAAAACTATACAAAATTTACAAAATAAAAATAAAAATATTTGAGATAATATTTATTACATTAAATTTAATTATAACTAAAAATCGTAACAGATTTTATTACCATTAACAATTTTAATTAAATTAATTATTAATAAAGTTTGTGTCTTAAGTCTTTTGTTTTTTTTTACTATATCTTATATAGATAAACAAAATAGGCCATGACTTTTTTAAAATATAAGTTGAATTGTATCAAATTAGTAAAAAATTATTTGATATACTCATAGAAATAAATTAAAATATTTAATAGAAATAAATTAAAATATTTAATAGAAATTTTAAAAATATTTAAGTTTTGTAAAATATAACATTTTTCGTTATATTGTTATTAATTTCGTATTTTCATCAATGGAGTAACATAAGTTTATTTTTTAAGGTTTTTTTATATCATTTAATTTTAATCATTTTCTACTTGACATAAATTGGGGCCATACAATTTGTTCAAATATTTTATTTGTTAAAAGTTTATATATTTTATAACTTTAGCAGGATAAGAAAATTAATAAATACTTTCTTTTTATCTTTTTATTTCTAAGTAAGTTAAACAATTATTTAACAAAAATGTCAAGGATGTCTGTAAATTTTTGATTAAAATTTTATATGTAAATACAATTTTGATTAAAAAATTTTATTTATATGGAAATATCTGTGGTTAACGTTTAACCTCGGTTATTTTGTAGATTAATTACATGCCATAAATAGTATATTGTTTAAATTCTCTAAACAAAAACGTTCAAAATTTTGTCAGCTTAAAATCAATATTAAAGGCCGGTATTAAGGTCAGCACTTACAAGCTAGATATTTTTTTGGTGAACATTTAGATATTTTATATTTATTTATAATTTTAAACAATCGGTATTATTTTTTTCTTATCGGTCAGCTCTTAAATTGTTGAGGAATAAATGGATCGATAAACAATATCTGCAAATTAAGTAAAGAAATTTAAGTAATTTTTGACTGTTCATATATTGAACTTTTGCAAGAAAGATATTTCTTATTATAGGGTCCCTTGACCTATTTATACCCCCAATGTTATCACGTTATAATTATAAATTGCATGTAAAATTTATTCAGTGTATTAGTTTGTACCACAGGGTAGACATATTTGAAATGTCACATTTCTAGCCGATTATTTTTGTGCAGGGGGATATTTTATAATATTTATTTTAATTCCTCCCCATAAAATGTTCCAAAAATCCCGCCTAGGAGGCAACTACACTCTAATTAATTTCTGTTGAAATTAACCCAACCTTTAGTAGGAAACTGTACTTCTACTATAAGTTGGGTAAATTTACTTTCTGTGCGTAAGTGAAAAAAAGTACACACATTATGCGTAAATTGATGAACACAAAATAGGTAAAAATACATCAAAAGTGCCTAAAATTTAAATCAAATTTTAAAATGAAAGAGTAAATTTACCAAATTTGTGCGTAAAGAAACACGATTTTTCTGTAAACTGTACACATATAATTCGTAAAAATCCCAAAAAATGCGCATTTTTACGATGTTGAAAATTAAACAGCCCAAAAATGTTGGTTTTGTAATAAAAACAATAAATTTATGGTTTAGAAATTCACGATAAAAATAAAAACAATAATTTTTTGTTTAGTAATTCCAAATACGATAATGGATAAATTAAAAAATATTAATAAAGTTTTCTTTTTAAATTTTGAAAATGTTTTAGATCTTTTTTTTCAATTTCAATATGTCATAATTTTTTTTACCATTATAAGTACACTCTAAAAAATGTTTGTAAATTTACTACTATAAAATGGGTAAATTTTTGTGTAATATAACGCGTAGTTGGTAAATATAAACACCAAATGCGTAAAAATATTGTGTACACACTTTCACATACAATAATACGCATACAACGTATAAATAAACACTATGTGTTTATAAATAAACATGTTGTGCTTAAAATTAGTATAGTTTTTTGTAAATTCAAATTTTAAACACAAGTTTGTAAATGTACTATCATATAGTGTTAATTAAAATATTGACACTTATAAATTAAAAAAGAAAACCTAAAGAAATTCAAAAAATATTCGAAAGCAACCAAATAACGAATTTTTATGACTGAAAAAATGAAATGCATATAAATCCGATGAAGATAATTAAGATGACCTCACTACTTCGTTGGAAATGCTATATTTCGTATCCTACTATCCAAGGAAAATACTCATATTAAAAATGTGAACGAAGTCTCAAGCGATAAGGACACACATGTACACGATCAAGATGTTTATTAAAAACACCATCCAAGGCATCACGAGTATAACCACCGAAATATATACAGAGAATATTCATAATATTCTATTGTAAAGACGAATGTAAAAAACATTTGGAGGAGGAAATCCTCAAAGAAAATGTTTATGCCGCTGGAAATCCATTGTGGTAAACGTCCTACAGTAATAATTTTTAATTTGGAAATATATTGTTGTTTTATTAAAAAAAAATTACCCAATTTGTAGTAGGAGAAACAGTTTCTTACCATAAATTTGGTAATTTTAAGCAAAAATAAATTAGAGTGTAGAGTAATATTTTTTAGGATTTATTATATTTTATAAACAAATTTATAAAAATATTGATTGCTTTTATTTTATAATATAACGCATTATTAATAAAAACACATAATTAAAATAAATTTATTGTTTTTATTACAAACAATTTTATGGGTATATTTACGCGTCAAACGTATTTCTTTACGCACAAATTTAGTAAATTTACTCTTTAATTTGAAAATTTAATTTAATTTTTACGCACTTTTAGAGTAATTTTACTAATTTTTTGTTTACCCACTTATGCATAATGTGTGTATTTTTTTCATTTACGCACACAGAGTAAATTTACCCATCTTATAGTAGGAGTACAGTTTGCTACTATAAGTTGGGTAAATTTAAACAGAAATTATTTAGAGTGTAAGTATATTTACAAACTATGAGCGTTTAATTTTTATTTAACAAAATTATACTCATTTTAGGCGTAATGTGTTTAATTGTAAATACATAGTGTCTAAAAATACTTCGTGTGTGTATTATTGTATATGAAAGTGTGCGCAAAAAAGTTTTACGCATTTGGTGTTTATATTTACCGAATTTTCGCAATATAACATAAAACTTTACTTATTTTATAGCAGTAAATTTACAAACATTTTTTAGAGTGTATAATTCACAAATTTCAGGCTCATATCTACACTGTTTGAGGGGTGTATTTTTTTCTTTTTTTAATTTTCGCCCTTTCCTGTAAAATTGCCAAAAATCCCGTCTGAGTGGATGTCTAAGGAAACTACATACCAAATTTGAAGTACCTAGCTGAATCGCTATATATATTAGAGTATTAATGGGACATCTTGCCCCTTTTGAACTCCAATTTACCCACATTTTAATTTTCATTTTTCAACCACCCTTTTTCCACGTTCCTGATGAAAATTCTAAATAGTGTTTTATCAAAAAAACAAATTAGTATCTGCTGCAATTTAATAAGAAATAAAATATGTGAATTTTGCAGTAATAGCAGTATACTTCTGCATATAAAGTAAAAAAAATTTTTGAAATGTTTCCAAATGCAAATTTAAAAAATAAACAAAAAGTACCAAAAAAAGTACCAGTAAAAAAGTACCAGAAAAAAGTACCAAAAAAATGTACCAGTAAAGCAAATACAAAAAAGCGAAAACTTACCAAAAAAAGGTACCAGAAAAAAAGTACCAAAAAAAGGACCAAGTTGCATAAGACACCTTAAAAAAGCTAAAAAAAAAATAAATAAAAAGGCACCTATATTAAACTCCATAAATTTTCTAGGTGACCCAAAATCCATTACAGGTCGACCTTAGATTTATGTTTTATCACATATCAAATTTTCATCAAAATCGCAGTATTTAGATTGTGGTAGTTTTCTTTTAAGTGAACGTCTATGCCAGAGGATGAAGCTACATGACAAATTGTTCCCCTTTTTAATTTTCCCTTAGGGTTTTCTGCTATTACTAAAAGAAGGGAAAAAATTTTTCTTCTTAATGAAAATTTCAATTCAAAATTCAAATTCAAAATTTCTTTTTAATAACTAATTTATTTTTTGAGCTTAAAAAATAAACTGTAAAATATAGAGGATAAATATAAATTATTAAATTTCGTTGAAGTTAGTCTAATTGTGTTGTTGTTTTTAAGTTTGTTAATTTGTTTCCAAACACTCAATATAAAATAGACAATCATCATAAGGGAGAAGAAAAGCATGAATATTGACAAGGTTGGGTAGCGTCAACCGAAAATACTAAGTATTCTATCCTGCCGGCTCTGTGGAATTTCTCAATTTTTATTCTCTATAACTTACTAATACAAATTTTCATGTTTCTTTGCAATACAAAATAAAAAAATAATATGATCTTAAATCCTACTATACTATTCACTTATTATTTATTTTTCAATATTTCGCTACTCCATTGTGTAGCATCTTGAGGAAATAATTTATATATAGCCAATATCACATATCTTAAGTTTCTGGCCAAAGTTTTTCGGCTAGAGCAATAAAAGGGGAATTTTTTCACGTTCCTGGAAAAATTTGTAAAAAGTAATTTATTAGTGAATTACACCTACTCCAGATAACACATAATAAATTTCAGATTTCTAGTAGAACAGGGGTTCGATAGTCCGTCAAGCGGGAGTATTCCCCTTTTTGCTTCACCCCGTTAGAGTTTCCCAATTTTGCCTGCCAATTTGCACGTTCCTACTAGGAATTTCCTAGCTCCTGTTGTTAAGACTGGTCGATAGGACGGCACTTCTGCATTCTTAACCCCATTTTGTCTCGTCCTTATTGGAATTTCCAAAACGTAGTATTTCTTTGGTAAAATTAGACTGACATTATTTTATTTTTCAAATTTCTAGTCCCAAATATTTTGCTATGCTTTTTAGAGGGAAACTTTCCCTTTTCTAAGCCCCATTTTTACGCCGATTTTTTTTTAAATTATTTTAATTATTATATCAGTGAATTAGTGCAAGGTTCTGAGAATATATACTATATATTTAAAATTTAAAGTTTCTAGCTAAAACTGTTCGGGCAGGCGATTTTTTTCCCCCTTTGAGCGGTGAATTTGTCCCGAGAAAATATATTTTAAATTTAAGATTTCTAAACAAACGAGAGTGGTTAGGCCGTTAAGGGGATAAATATCCCACTCGTTTACCACTTTCCTGACAAAATTACTGGTTTATCGTGAAATCCAGGGAACACATATTTCATATTTCAAATAGCAGACCTCTATTCATTGAAACAAATTTTTAAATTATATTAAAATCTGGTTATAAAATTAATAAATTTTTTAACCAAATAATTTGTATAATTTTCCCACACAAAAACTTTAAATATATTCACTTATACGCCAATGACAAACCAAGTCAAAGTCTATTACCAAACCAATTTTTTGTTTTTTTTTTGAAAAATGCTGTGAATTAATTAATTATTTAAAAAAAATATATTTTTTTTCTCCCTAAATCTAGTTTAACAATAAAACATTTCAAGTTTATTTTTTAAATATTTTATTTCATATATTTTCTTTTTAAGGTTTTTTTTTTGTCATCATTTTTAAAAACATTTTTTTTTGTTCTTAATACACTTATTTACAATTTTAATTATAAAAAAAATTACATATTTTATAATAACATTAGAAAAATTAATTTATACACACAAAAAAAAATTATATACAAACCATTAAAGGGATTTTTTTTTCTATCAAAAAAAGTAAGAAAAATGCCATAATGTTAAGAAAAGAAAAATTCAAAAGAGAAGTATTGAAAAATTATTTTAAAATAAAAAAAAATATCTATAAATTATTTTAAAGATTTTTTTTAAAATAAATTTTATATAATAAAATTGTTATAGATAATTGGTAAAACTTGAAAATTTTGTTATTTGAACTATTTCTTCAGAAAAAAAGCAACATTTAACGAATTTATCACAATTTTAACTTTTTTTGTTTAAGAAATAGTTGTTGTTATTTTCTTTAGTTAAACTAACAAATTTATAATAAATTTAAATATTATAAAAATTTAGTTTGATAGTAGTAGAGTTTTACACAAGGGAAATGAGTATTAAAATTCCTACTAGATATTAAGATATTAAGTAAATCTAAGTGGCAGTGTTGATAATTTTTCTTTAAATATCATTTCTTTTCTTAGCTTTATTTTATTTTTCCGACTTTTCCATAGAAAAATAACATCGTTCCTAGTGGCAAAGTTTCTTTTTGAATAAAGAATTTTTATAATAGAAAAATTAAAAGGTTAGAAGAATTAAAACTAGTTTTTGTTTAACAAACAAAAAGAAATCATTTACACTTTTGTTTTTTTTTTTTTTGGGATTGTAGATGAAAACAAATTTGGAAAAAATAAAATCTATTTCTTTTTGTGGTAACCATGACCATCGGAAATGACGGTGGCATCATGACCACTGGAAGAGAAGCCATAACCACTGGATGAGAAACCATGACCACCGCCTCCATGAGAAACAACAACACCACCACCGCCGCTACCTCCATGAGCAAAACCACCATGACCACCGCCTCCATGAGCAACAACAATACCACCACCGCTACCGCCATGAGCAAAACCACCATGACCACCTCCTCCATGAGCAACAACAATACCACCACCATGACCGCCCCCATAACCGCCTCCATAACCTCCTCCATAACTGCCACCATATGAAACAGCAGCAGGAGCACCATGTTGTACAACTGAATGACCAGCTACTACGGGTACTCCCACAGGTACAGGTACAGGTTTTTCAACAGCATATGGAACATGTTTGGTAACATGAACGGGATAGGGACGATCTACTGGTACTTTAACGGGATAAGGTACAGGACGATCAACAGCATAGGGTACATGCTTTTCAACAGTGTAGGGTTGAGGTACTGGCACTGGAACCTTAACGGGATAAGGACGATCTACGGGTACTGGATAGGGACGATCTACTTGTACGGGTACTTGAACCTTGACTTGTTTTTCTACCACCACTGGGTATGGCTTCTCAACAGTAACGGGATATGGCTTGGGTACATTAACTTGATAAGGACGATCGACTGGTACATGTACAGGTACTTGAACATGTTTAACAACTTCATAGGGTTGTGGTACTGGTACGGGTACTTTAACTGGTACTTGAACATGTTTAATGACTTCATAGGGTTGTGGTACGGGTACCTTAACGGGTACTTGAACGTGTTTAATAACTTCGTAGGGCTGTGGTACGGGCACTTTAACTGGATAAGGACGATCGACGGGTACATGTACGGGTACCTCTACTTTCTTAATAACTTCATAGGGTTGTGGAACATGTACTGGTACTTTAACGTATTCCTTAACATTAACTGGTACCTTCTTGATGACTTCATAGGGTTGTGGTACTGGTACCTTGACTTCGACAGGAACATGTTTAATATGTTCCACTGGATAAGGACGATCTACAACATGTGGCACTGGGATACCTTTGGTAATGGTAATAGTCTTTTGTACATCAGCTTGTTTACTTATCAAAAATTCTTGTGGAGCATGTCCACCGGAAATGAAACCACCACCGTGTCCTCCCGAAATGAAACCGCCACCATGTCCTCCAGATATGATGCCACCACCATGTCCTCCCGAAATGATAGCACCACCACCATGTCCTCCCGAAATGATGGCACCGCCACCATGTCCTCCCGAAATTATGGCACCACCACCATGTCCGGAGTGACCATAATATGCGGGACCAGAGTGAGAAATAATAGAATTGCCACTATGACCAAAACCATAGCCATGATCATGAGCTATGGATCCATGGCCAATATAACCAACATCTAAGCCGGAGTGGCCATAACCGTAACCCAAATCGAGTAGACCACGTTTGTCTAGTTTCTTTTCCAAAGGTACTTTTTTCTCGTCAACAGCAACTGTGACCGCCGACTTTTTGGCGGCCGTTTCAGCATAAGCTGAAGCCACAAGTAATGTGGCAAGGCAAATCTGAAAATGCAAAAACAATAATTCCATAATTAGTATAAAAATTAAACATAACCGTGGCATCTCTTAGAAGTATTTGATAAATTAATTAGTCTATAGATGAACCCTGATGAGTTTGAATGGACCTACCTCCGAAAGAAAGGTCCTTTATGAATTAGATTTAAATGGTATTTAGATACACAAAACCGAGGATATCTGGTTCAAATTTGGTTTGTTAATATATGACACCCTAAGTCATGCCTCCAAATTTAGAGAAAATTGGTAAATATTGAACCTAGCCCCCATATTATTTCATTAAATTAACAATTTCGTTCAAATTTATGTCTATATTTTTCGTCATGTTCAGAAGAAAAGTATCAAGACCCCTTCAGAAAATTAGTCCTCTTTAAGAAATTTGACCTTCATTACAATTGGTGTAGGATAGGCCCGATTTTTAACTTTTTACTAGTTTTTTTATAGAAAAATTTTAAAATACAATTTTTTAAGTTTGTGTCTTAAGTCTTTTGTTTTCTTTTATGATGAGCTCATTTTTACAAGTTTTGAAAATATTATGTGGAATAAAAATAAACTTCTTTTGTTTAGTATTATCATTTCGAGTAATAATCTTAACAATCATTTTTACTATTCGTCTAAATTAAAAAAAAAAACAATTTGTCATCAAGGCAAATGCACAACACAAAACACCCTCTTTTGAACAGGTGATAGATAGTGGTGTTGTGGTGGTGTTGACAACACCACAAACAACCTTGCCAAAAGACACATTAGACTAAAGACCTAAATAACAACAAAAGCTGAAAGCAACAACTATGCAAATTATATTAAGCTAACGCAATTGTAGATCCAAGCACAATAATTTAAAAACCGTGTGAAGAAAAAAATAGTTTAAACAGCAAAAAGATATCATATTCCTAACAAAAGCTTAAACATAGTTACAAAGTTTATTCACTTAAAACAAATACCAAACATACGAAAAATAAAACAAAGCGCTACTGTAAACTAACTTAAATTATGCAGTGATTTTTTTTAATGTTGATTCATACACCGGCTTTTTTAAATTGGGTTTACACAACGGTCTTGATTAACAAAGTTTTTCTGAATTTTCATAAAATAAATTGGAATTTCACAGATTGTCGTAGGCAGAAAATTTTTTAAAAGCTTTTATTTAAAGATATATTATTAAGAAATCAACATATTTTGTTGAATTGCTGCGTTCTTATTTTTTTTTTTAATAAAAAGATATGCTATAAATCTTAAAACTCAATGTAAATTGAAGAGTAGTCTGAGTTTTCAAAAATTTAAAAAAAAACTTGGTATTGAATTTTCAACATATTTTGTTTAACTCTTGCTATTTTTATTTTTTAAAAGAAAATTAAAAGAAATTTTATGAATTTTAAAATTTGAAAGTAATCTGAAGATTTAAAATTGTAAAAAAATGTATTGAAAAATCAACATATTTTATTAAATTCCTGCTTCATTATTTTTTTAAATAAAGCTATAAGAAGTCGCATGAATTCTAAAATTTAATGATTTTCTAAATGTTATTTAAAGAGTAGTTAGGTTTTAAAGATGTAAACAAAATTTTGTATTGAATAATCAACATATTTTGCTGAATTCTTGCTTGCTATTTTTTTTATTTAAGCTATAAAAAATCGCATTTATTTTAGAATTTAATGACTCTCTAAATGTAATTATAGGAGTAGATAAAAAAATATTTGTATTGAAAAATCATCATATTTTGTTGAATTCCTGCTTTTTATTTTTTATAATAAAATTTAAAAAAAAGTTGTATAGAAATTTTAAAATTTAATGAGTCTCTTAACGTAATTTGAAGAGTAATAAGATGAAAAAAATTTCTGTGTTAAATTGTCAACATATTTTGTTGAATTACTGCTAATTGTTATAAAATTTAATGATTCTCTAAACGCAATTGGAAAAGTTAAGATGCAAAAAATTTTGTGTTGAATAATCAACATTTTTTGTTGAATTTTTGCTTTATTATTTTTTCGTAAAAAAATTAAAAGAAATCGTATTAATTTTAAAATTCTTTGATTGTTTAAATGTATTCAAATCACTCTGAGATTATAAAAAATGTAAAAAGTTTTGTTTTAAATACTCAACATATTTTGTTTAATTTCTGCTTTTTTAATTTTAAAATTGAATAATTCTCTAAATTTAATTTAAAGAGTTATCTGAGATTTTAAAAATGTATAAAATTTTGCATAAAATAATCAACATATTTTGTTGAATTCCTGTTTCATTATAAATTTGAAAATTTAATTATTCTTTTAATGTTATTTTTCAGAGTATTTTGAAGTACATGTTCATTTAAAGTAGTAAAAATTTTATGTTGAATATTCAACATATTTTGTTGAATTCCTGCTTTTTTATTTTTTTTTAACAAAACCATAAGAAATAGTATAAAATTTTTTAATTTAAAATGCAATTTGAGGTACAGGTTTATTTAAGGTTTGTTTATATTTTGTTATCTTCTCTTTTGCGTTTAACTTCTTGCATTATTACTGTGAATGTTGTTTTGGCTTTGTTGACGGAAATGTCATGGTAATAAAAATTAAAATTATTACAAATATTTATATTATTTATGTATGCATGACTAAGAAACATGTTAAACATATAAAATGCATAAATTCAAACATATTGTTAACAAATGATTGTTATGAATTTAATTATAAAGGTAAATTTAATTAATTGAATTACAATTTGGTAAAATCAATATGTAAGTTTTTTTTTTTTTTAATTTAAATCAAATATTTTGTTTAATAATTTCAAAATTTATTTAAAATTCTTAGCTTTGCTTTAAAAAATAATTATTTGTTTAATCAAAACATATGACAATTTGTTAAGAAATTGAATTTATTTATTTGTCATTTCATTATAATTTTTTTTGCTGATTATTTGCTATTCCAGTCATGTTTTCTTATTATGGTTTTGTTATATTATTAAAATTTCACTTGTTGAATGCAGCATTTATATGATATTTTTAGCCAGGTTTTAATTTTTTAAGGCAAATACAATGTGTATACTTTCGCCTAATGATTACTTAATACAATACGATTAGATAATTGGTAGACTTATTGGTGTTGTTGTATTTGGTGTAGTTATCATAGGTGTCATACAATATGGCCAGATTGTCATAAGGCAGAGGGTGTTTTAATTAATTTTTTTTTTATTAAACTCTTTTATTTATTTATAAAATGTTAGAATTTCATTAGAACTAGATTAGATATTTCAAATTTCTTAAAATATGTTCCAGATGGGAAATTCTAAATGTTGGAAGAACTGATTCAAGAATGAGTTCTAGAAAGCAATTATTTGTCATTTGTCCAAATTTGCTTCAAATCGAAATTTTTTATTTAAATTAGAAAATTTTAAAATTCTGTTTTTATTTTAATCTCAAGAAACTTCGAAATTGTAAAGAATTTTTTCTGGAGTAAAGTCTTCATATTTAGATTTTTTTAAAATTATGCCTTTGTACTTTAATAAACACCAACCTCTGAGTTAGAATTCTGTGAATAAGATTTAATTATTTAAGAGGCCTTCTCATAGTTAGAAGATTTTATATCAGAAAAAATTTAATTTAATTTGTTGAAATTGTTGAAATTAACAAGTTTTTAGTTAAAAATTGGTAAATTTACATAAATTTTCTATTGAGGTAATTTAAAATTTGCTTATTTTTAACTGAGAAATTATACATTTCAACAAATTGTATTTTTGTTAAATTAAATGTATTAATTTCAAAGTATAAAAATTTTGAAGATTTAAATGCGAAGAATGGGAAAATTATTAATGCCTTAAATCAGGTTTTTTTTTTTTTTTTTTTTTGATTAAAACAACTGTTAAAAAATATTTATAAAGAAAAATCTATAAGTTCTAAAAAAAATCTATTTAAAATTTTTACAAGAAATAAAAAAAATTATTTTTCTTTTGATATAGAAAAATTTTAAAATATTAAAAATCATTTTCTTAAGCGGGCCCATTATAATCTGTTATTTTTCTTCTTAAATAGAGTTTCAACTTTAGACTCGCTGGAACTTTGTGTAAATGAAACCGTGACATTATAAACAATTTTAAAAAATTTATATTGCTTTTTAATGGGGGAAATCCCACTGATAAGGCTTTTTCGGGATCTTAGTTCGGAAGATTTTTTTATAGTTTTTAAAATATTCAACAAATTCGGAATTTATACCCTTTTTGTACTTTTATTTTAAAATTTTTTTCTTTCCAAATGTTTAGGGGTATTTGCTATAGAAAATCTCTGAAATCGTTGGATTATTTTATAGATTCTGGAAACTATTTTTCTTTCAAAATTTTAGAACCTTTTTTGGAGAAATTATTTTTTTTTAATTTAGACAACTTTATTTACACAAAAACTCTAAAGATATTGAAAAATTTTTATTTCGAAATCCAATACAGTATGAGAATTTTCTCCTACAAAAGGACTCTCATAACTTAGAAGACTATCATCAAGAAATAGTTAAAGATTTGTGGAATTTTTGATAGTATGAAATTGACGAATTTTTTTAATTTTCTATACTGATTTAAGATCTTCTAAGTGTGAGGGTACACTCTATAGAAATCACCTCAATGATAAGTATTTATTTGAATCTTAGATTTGAGTATTTTTTAATCAAATAGTAAAGACTCCTTCTCTGGAAAATCGTTTAGATAAATTTTTTCAATATCTATATTTTATTTTCTATACAAAACACCCGGATTATAAAAATTCTGAAGTTCTTTTAATAAATTATAAATATTATTAGATTGAGGTTATAATCAAATGCTTTATTTCTATTCTATTTTTTTTTAATGACTTTCAAAAAATTTGCTATATCAAAACATTCAAAAATAAGGACTTTATTGTTTCATAAAAATAATTAAAATATTTTGATGTCGTTAAAACTTAAATTAAAAAATTCTAAAAATCAGCTGATCAAAGTTTTCCATAAAACTTTATTAATTCTGAGATACTTATCTGGTTTAAAAATTTTTCTGTTATAGAAATATTTTGTAAAAAATGTGGTAAATAAAAATCATCATAAAAATAAAATTACATACGATTTCAAATTACATGCTTCAATATTAATGAAAGCAAAGTCCATTTTTCAAAATTTTATACATTTAATCTGCGAGGTAGTTAAATTTGTTTGAAACTTAGTAGAAATTGAAAAAGGTTTTTAAAATTTCTTTCAAAATTACTTGAATTTTCTTTTTAAATTTCATAGAAACTTAGAAAATTAAAAAATTTCAGACAAAATTTTCTTCTTAAGAAAAATTTGGGAAAAAATTTCTGTTAAATATTATTCTAGGCTTTAGGTACAGTTTTATTGGAGACACTTAAGTTTTTTTTAACTTAAGTGTTAGATCACTCAATTGAAAGTTTATACTATTCTTTAAGCTGAATGGTCGTAAGCGATGCCAAAAACACATTAAAATCTTAAAATCTTCAAAAAAAAAAAAAATATCTTAAGTTAATGATTTTACTTTTTTAAGTGTTCACTATAATACCGGCCCTTAATATGTTGCAAGATAATTCCTAAAGGTTTTCTAAGTATTACTCGGATGAGTAGTTAAAATGAATCAAAGTTTGTTTCCTAAGTCTTTTGTTTTATATCACTGTTTGCCTCAGTATTTGCACTTTGAATGAAATATTCCTTAATTTCTATAAATAAGGAAATATTTGAAAACATTTCTTGTAAAGAATTTTACATTTTAACAAAATTTAAATATTATGAATTTTTAAGGTTTTTAAACACTTTCTTAAACACTTTGTTGAAAAAAAAATTGCATACTTACAAATAATTTCATGTTGACTTTGTTATAGAATAAACACACCCACTTTTTAGAAGAAAAGTCAGCGGCTCACTAAAATAAATTAATGAAAAATTTACATAATTAATAACACATTTTATTTTTTTAAATAAATTTTAACAAAATATTTAATAAAATCACTTTTATAATTTAAAAAAAAAAAATAATTAATTTTATATTAAATAAAAATAAATAAAATTTTATAATTAAAATAAAATTTTTAAGCACCTTTTTGTTATGAAATATTTAAACAACTTTTGTTAAATCAACTACAATAAAGGATTGTAGAATCCGCTTCGATTCCAAACCTTTAACTGGATGCTGTCTTTGGTCAGTTAGTGGCTTATATACGCCGCACATTTATTACGATTAAAAAACAAAATTTTGAGTTTGATATTTTCAACGATTAGACCCATTAAATTAAAACTCAATACAAGAAACCGCTAACAAACAAAAAGAGCGAGTACTCAAAATTTGCGGTGTTTTTTTTTCAAAATTAAACCATAATAATTCCAACTTTGCCACATAAAAGCTTTTAATTAAAACTAAATCAAAATAAATAATAAAGAGTGGTTGGATTTAAAAATGAGCAGTTAAAGACTAAGCTAAAAGCGAGAGGAGTTAAGAAACACAAAAAAAAAATCACACCAAAAAATAGCTTTTGCTTTTTGAAATTAAAAATGAGAGTAAACTTTTTAAACAGTTTTAAAGTTTTACTAACACAAACAAAACGCTTTATGCATTATGATAAAAAAATAATAAAAAAATATATTAAGATAAAAAAATTAATATAAATTATAAAAAACTTATAAATGATATAACTAAGATTTTAAAATTATATCCATATAATAAATTTTATTATAAATTTTCTTATAAAGCTTTATAAATTTTTCATTTTCAAATACCAACACTTTTACATGATCCACCACTACCTCCACGAAAATTTTCAGCTACCTTTCCATGTATTAGTACCATTAAAGCTTAACACCTTTAAAATTCATCTCTATCTCAGTTTAAAACCTCAATACACTCTCAATTTTTTTCAAACCACTTACACTTTTACAATTTTTTATTTCAATGTAGTTGTAATTGTCTTACATTCCTTTTGAAAATATTTACTTTAGTAAACCATATCAGTTTTAAAAATCCATATAAAATATACGGTTATTGTGTTAGTGGTGCCTACCATTAAAATATCATGATTTTTCCTTAAATTAATTTTCCAACTCAAAAGAAAAAAAAACATAAAAATAAAACTACAACAAAATTACCAATATTTAAAAATGTTTGTATTTTTTTTTCTTGCTCACTAGCTGCTCCATAAAGTGGGTTAACGTTATGACGACATCCATGTGAACATGTAATTTTTGAAATATAACAAAAAAAAAAAAAGAATAAAAAAAAACCTAAAGTGATAAAATTGCCATTTTTACAATAAAATGTAATAAAATATGGATGTTGAAAACATTCCAAAAATGTTAAATAGAATCTCAGGTGGTTATATTGAAGACAAAAATTTTGTAAAATGCTCTAAATCTTTTTGTAAGTAACATACAATAAAAATTAATGAATGATAAAGTTAATTGATTTCTTAAATTGATGCTAATACATAACAATACTAAATTGGTTTTGAATGTATGATAAAAAAAAAGAAATCAAATAAAAGCATTAAATTAAGGCTTGGACGAATTTTTTGTATACCCTTCACATTATTTTGGTTTTAATTAGCATAAAAAATTCAAGTTGTGATCGAAAAAAATTTCTTGTGATCAAAAAGATTTTGTGTTAAAAAAAAAATTTTTTTAGAAAAAAAATTTGTAAAAAATTTTTTTAGAAAAAAAATTTGTAAAAAATTTTTTTAGAAAAAAAATTTGTAAAAAATTTTTTTTGTGGTGAAAAAATTTTTGAGGTAAAAAAAAAATTTTTTGAGTTGAAAAAATTTTTAAGGTGAAAAAAATTTTTGAGGTGGAAAAATTTTTAAGGTGAAAAAAATTTTTGAGGAGTAAAAAATTTTTTAAGGTGAATATAAAATATTATCCACCTCTGTGGTGAAGAAACATGACAAAATGTGTTATTGACCAGACGCTAATATAAAATTGTACTAAAATATACAAATTTGTATGGAAAATTTATAGCTGCCTTCACATTTTCTTTCATAACTTTTTTACCGACACATCGATTTTTTTTTTTATATTTTTGCCCACGTAGGTGTCCAAAAGTAGAAAATCCTTTACACCCAAACGTTCTTTAAAACATCATATTGCTTGAGATAACAAGCAATCTATATAAAAACGAGCAGACATACAGATGGACATGGTTAGATAGGCTTGGAATTACCTAAGAATCCTAGACCTATATTTTGATGTGTTTCATATAGAATCCAAAACTTATATATAACCTTTTTTATATGTGAAGGTTATAATAATCATAATTAAGACATTTTCTTAAAAAACATAATATATCATTGTTTTAAATGTATTAATTACACAGAATCGTAATACACGTAATATAAACTGTAGTTTAAAAATTAGTTTTAAAATATTTTAGTTAATTAAAATTTTTTCTGTACAGAACTACTTAACTACTTAAAGGATAAGGTTTTGTAATGACTTTCAGTTTAGAGATGACACGTAGTTAGTTTCAGCTTATTTGGAAAAATCGATATTTTTGCATAACTTGCAAAATAGGGTCAGGCCTATCCGACTTGTGGTTTTTTATACACTCGGAGAAAAAATTTAATACAAAAATTTGCAAACAGTTTTCAATCCCACTTTACTATTTTTGTACTGAGTTTTATCAAAAAAAAATTATTATTTAGTAAATTTGTTTGCTATAAACAATTTACAAAATACAGAACTTTTACGGAATATTTATAAATTTGTGTTGCTAACTTCAGAAATCGTTTTACAAATTTTTCAAAACTGATTTGCAAAAAAAAAAATTGAATATTAAAGAAAATATAATTTCTATTAATTAAAACTTATACACCCATCCAAAAATCGAAATATATATGAGCATACATGATCATACATGGGCTTTTATATGATCATACATGGGCATACATGGTCATATACGTCCATACATGATCTCATATATGATCATATATCTTCGTATCCGAAATTTGAGGGTATATGGTGATATATGTGCATATATTATCATACATGCTCATATATTATTCATGTATGCTCGTATATGATCATATACGTCCATATATCCTCAAATTTCGGATCCGAAGATATATGATCATATATGAGATCATGTATTGAACAATGTATGGACGTATATGACCATGTATGCCCATGTATGATCATATACAGGCCCATGTATGATCATGTATGCTCATATATATTTCGATTTTTAGATGGGCATATAAACTTAAATTGCCTTAAAATGTTACGTGTTACAAATATTAGCAAATTAAAACAAAATGATAAATTCTTTTATGTTTTAACTATTTTTAAGCATTTGATTTTTTTTTTTAATTTTGTCTAAAATGGTGCTCGATGAAAAAAAAAATATATATATTTGTACACTCAGAAAAAAAAGTTAGTAGAAAAATCTGTAAACGGTTTTCAATTCCGCTTTACTATTTTTTTTTTTTTACTGATTTTTATTAAAAAAAAATTAATTATTATTTAGTAAACTTTTTTGCTATTTACATTTTACAAGTTACAGAATTTTTACAGAATATATACAAAATTTTTTTGCTAACTTTAGAAATCATTTTGCTAAAATTAGAAAAAAAAGAATGCTAATATTAAAGAAATGGATATTAAAGGAAATTTTATTTCTAATAATTAAAGCTTATACTAACAAACTTAAATTGCCTTGAATGCTTCATAGGTTGAAAAAATGGGATCGGAAGTACAAATACTTTCCACAACCGACTCATGCCCAAAAATAGGACAAATAGGATCTAAAAATCAGGCCTTTATACAATTAAAATTTGACCTTAAAATCCAAAAAAAATTTACTAAAAATATTTTTCAAAACAAAAATTAGCAAATTAAAACAAACTAATAAAAAATTATTTTTTTTTTTTAATTTTGTATAAATTTGTTTTTGAAAAATATAAATAAAATAAAAACTTGTTGCTCGATGAAAAAAAATATAAACTATACAAATTCGTGAGGCAATTTCAATAGAAATTATCAACTTTAAAGTGTACCAAGTGTATCCAATAATAATTAAGTTAATTTGTGCATTTTAATAATATTTTTTTATAAATTAAAATTTTTCAATATTCTACAACTCATTGGATTAACAGCATTTTACTAAAATTTAGTAGCGCTTACTAATTTGATTGTACTAATATTAATAATATTTAGTAATTTTTTTGCTGATTTTAGCAAACCGATTTTATATATCACTTTATAAAAAGTTTACTAAAATTTAGTAGCGGCTACTAACTTTTCCACTAATTTCATTGTACTTCATGTGAGCAGACATGTGGTGCCAAGATTATCAAAAAAAAATACCGCTGGGCTCAAATTAGCAAAATTTCCCCTAATAACAAATTAGCAAAATTTCCCGTTGCCATTGCAAACTTTTTTTTGGTGAGTGTACAAGTTTAGAGATTTATGATGGTCCGAGAGATATAAAATTTCAATTGGTGATAAGTGATCTTTTTTTTGGATTTTAAAAACCCCTATTGTTTTGGGATGTTTTAGTCAACAAAATAATGAAGATTTTTACCGCACGAATAAAATCTATTTTGACCAGTTTAACTTTTTTTTTTAATGGATTAGTTCGATTAAAGTTTTTAATGCAGTGCCTTACTCTGGCGAAAGGTAGTTAGGTAAATGGCTAGAGAGAAGAGTAGTGTCTAGAGACATTTTACTTAAATTTCACTAAGTTGTATGTGGCAGAAATTACCTCTATGGGGAGTCAATTTCTCATACGACTAAAGAACGAAATTTCCCAATAATGCATTGTGCGATCCATTGGCCATCTATAACAAAAGGATGTGTTCTATTATATAAGCCCCGTAGCCCTGGGAATAGTTTTCTTCATAGTGTTCTGCTCCCATGGTAATATCGATAAAAAGAGGGAAAAACAACAGACAGTCCGATGCAGCTCCAAGCAGTCAATTGAGCTGGTTACTCCACTGTCATTGATAAGAGAAGACCCCCTTCCTTGGACATGGTCCAGTGGCTGAAAAATATACTTTGAAGGCCTTGCCCACATATGCAATCATATTCCATTTTCAGACAAATATTGGTGATACAGATAGTGAGAAGATCAATTGAAGTGAAATAGTACTTGTATGGCTTGAAAAAACCTAAGCACTTGAAAGCTTCTTTCGACACCTGAAACAATTCGATTGTACCTCGGCTCACAAAAAATTAACATTTTTAGGAATATAATCAAAAGCCATACCTTCCAAAATGGTTTCGTTTTCGGTATATTTAAAGTGCCCTGTAGGTATTTAGATAATTTAATTGCTGAGTGTTCGAATCAAAATAGATTAGTGAATTTGTTGCAAACTCACTACCTATTTTTGTAACAACTCACTAATTATTTTTTTTTTTTTGCTAATAAAGCAATTTTGTATTTAAAGCATATAAATTTCATAATTCAATCAATTTAAAAACAAAAGACTTAAGCTACAAACCTTAATTGGCTACCTTTTTATCATTCCCCATTTTCCAGAAAAAAAATCTTAAAGCTCCTTTTATTTCCAATCTTTTCTTGTTAAATCTCAACAATTAGATTAAAATCTGAAACTTTTTTTGTTTCGCTTTTTGGTTCATTCAACAAATTTATGCGCATATTAAAACAATAATTTTATATGTATCTGGGAGCTGCCGGAAAAGTAGAAAATCTATTTGGTGATATACGTACTGTGGTGTTTTTTATTGTTTCTAACAACGATAACCACATGAATAAAAAGCCTACATTAAATAAAACCGCCTATAACAATAAATGGAGTAGTGAATGGCCAAAGGCTTAAAGATTCAAAGCAATTGTTAGGACAACAACGAAAAAAAAACCGACCAAAGCTAAGCAAGTGTTATGCATTTTAAAAGGCATACAATTGAGACACTTTAAAAATGTGATACAAAACACACAACTGGATATGATGTTTTTGATGTCATGTATGTAGATATTTTGTTTTTCTTTCTAGCTTTAGGTTAACAGGCATCTTAAGTAGCATAATAATAATCACATGTATTTGCCTTATAAAAATGTATGTTTGATTAAGGAAAATTACAATGATATGTTATGCTTATGGAATTTAAAATTTTTGTGTTTAATTTTAAATTATGGGATATTTTTTTTTTTAGTAATATTACACAATTCTACAGATAATTTTTGAATTTTTCGCCAGTTATATAGTAAAAATGAGATCTGAAAAGGAGTAAAGTCTCCCAACAAACAGTCTAATTCCTAAAAACCAGAAATTTAAGATATGTCTTGCCTGAAACTTAAACTATGTGTTCCCTGATAAATTAAAAAATATGGGGCTTCGAAAGGCGAAAAACAACCATTAGCAGTAAATTTGTCACCTAAGTTCCTCTTTAAGCATCGACATTCACTAAAATAGGCTTAGGGAATTTTTTATGGGAAGGACCAAAAAAGGAAAAATTCTACCCCTGCACAAACGCCCTTAACTTTAAATTGGAAATTTAAAACCTCTATTGCCTGGGTTATGGGCTTTTACACTGATGGGGTAATTTTTGCAATATTCTACAGGAACGAGATAGAAATGGGATTAGAAAAAGGAAAAAGTGCCCATTTAAAGGACTATCCAAGCCACTGTTACCAGGAGCCTGGAATTTGAAGCACGAGATCCCTGTAGAATAGGATTACACACTAATAAGGTACTACTTGGAATTTTAGTCACGAACGTGGTAAAAATGGGCGCTTAAAACAGAAAAGTCTACCCTTAATGGCCTTCCTAAACTCCTTTAGCCATAAACCTGAAAATATGTGTTCTCCGGACAATGAGTTAATTCACTGAAAAGGCACTTTTTGCATTTTTGGTTTGGCGTGGTAAAAATAACGCTCAAAATGGGAATAGTGCACTAGAGAAATCTGCTTTCTCCAAAATCTTTAAATTTAAAAAACGTATGGAATTTAAACAGTGAAGTAGGGTAACAAAATGTAATGGCAGGGGGATCGAGTGCAATTCAAACAAAAATCAAGAGAAATGACAAGGAATGGAACTCATATAAAAATGGCACGGGGAACGACTGAATCTGAAACACTGAATTAGGAAACGAAATGGAATGGAACGGGGAACGAGTGCAATTAAAATAATGTACAATAGGAACGAAATGGAATGGAATTGAAACACTAAACATGGGGAACGAAATGGAATGGAACGGGGAACGAATGGAATTGAAACACTAGGCAAGGGGAACGAAATGAAATTAAATGGGAAACGAGTGGAATTGACGCTCTAGAAGTGGGAATCAGTAGAACTGAAACACTAGACAATGGGAACACTAGCCAATGGGAACAAAATGGAATGGAACGGGGAATGGAATTGGGGCACTATACAATGTTAATGAAATGGGAAAAGAGTATAATTGAAATACTAGACAAAGTGAACGAAATGGAATGGTGAATGAATAGAATTGAAAAACGAGACAGTGGGGAAAAAATTAAATTGAATAGGGAATAAGTGGAATAGAAGCACTAGACAATGGCAATGCAATGGAACGAGGGTAATTGAAACACTTAGACAAGGTAAGCGAAATGTAGAATGATTGGAATTAAATTACTAGCAACGGTTGCCAAATGGGAGCTCGCGATTCTGTTTCCATAGGGGTTCGAGAAGAGTTCGGAAAAATTTCTTCAAAAATAAGAAGTTAATGATAAATAATCTTCCAATGACAGTTGCCATAATTCTATTTAAAAAATTCAAAAATATTGAATATAGCGCGATTTTCAAAACTTTTGAAGGAAATAACAACTCTGTGTAGCTTAAAAAGAAACTCTGATAAAAAGTTGGGATATTCCAATTCTAAAGACTGAACGAAATGAAATGAAACAGGCAACGAGTGAAATTGAAACATTAAGCACACATAATTAAGTGAAATTATATGAGCCTGTATTTTTAGTAAAATTTATCAATTTGAACACATATTTTTTTGCCTCTTTTTAATAACCTGTGCAAACTATTTTTTATTTAAAGAGGACTATCTATAGAAAAAGAACTGAATTTTCTATTTAATATATACCAATATTTAAAACTATCGGTAATAAAGTATTGCGCGTTAAAGCTAGTTTTTACATATGCTTTAATTTTTCGAAAAAAAAATTTTATCGTTGAACAATTGTATTAACTTAAAAAATGTTTATTGATTTTTTATTACAAGTATCATCTTGCAAGTTTTGTTTTATGGTTGATTTGATATTTTGTCTTTTGCTTCTAGTACCTATGTAGTTTTTTGGTGCACCGCTATATTGTTGTAGATGCCGCTAGCATTACATATTTTTTTGTGTGTTTTTTTTTAACTTTTCTGTACATATCGTGTGGCATATCTAAACACATGCTATTGTTTTTATATTATTGCAATTGCATTTTTATAATTGCAACATACCGCAGTAGCAACAACTATAACGACAACATTACCAACATGAAGTATTCCCCAACAACAGAATGGAAAAAGAAATACAAGCTTGCAGTTGACAGAATCGTAACAATTAATATTATTTACAACATCTAAAGAGAGTTGGTAACAGGCCACAGTTGTTGGGTTGTGTAAATGGATGCTTGGTTGGATTTGTGAGTTAGTTTGTTGTTAGACATTTTAGTGTTTCTTGTGGTAATATTGCAACAAATATGTAATACCTAATTTGGAAATTAATAATAAAATAAAATAAAAAAAATATGTATTTTATAATCAAAAATGAAATAAAATTTTCTATATTTAAGATGTTATTTAACAATTGGGTCATACGTTAAGTTTTACAAAAATAATATGATTTTTTTTAAATGGGTCTGTTTTATTATTTCTTAAAATTTAAATTTTATTATTAAATTAAATATTGCTTAATAATTTTTTTTGAAATGATAAGGAAGGCAATTAATAAAACATTTAAGTATCTATAAATTAACTTTATTCAAATCCTACATTTTGCGGTTTGCTTTTAATTGCAGATTACATTTTTAAATGTTGCTAATAAATAAAGTTTTTGAATGCTAACGGATCATTTAACAGATTAAGTACAAGTTAAAGTATTCTGATTTTTTTTTTAACAATTAACATAAATTGAAATCAGATTTTTATCCCAAATATTTGTAAATTATATCAGAAAAAAATTTGCACTTAAATAAAACCATTAATTACAAAAAAATATATGAAATCAAATAAAAATTAAATTTCAAAATGAAAATGTGCAGTGCCCCAGTCACCCAATTATGTTATTTTTCGATTGGAATAAAAAAGTACCAAAATTAGTCGTGATTTATAAAATTATACAAAAAAAAGTACAAAAAGTACCACAAGTGGCCGTGGTTTATAAAAAGGTACAAAAAAGTTTTATAATCCAAATTATTTTTTTATATTAATTACAAAAAAAGTACAAAAATGTAACATACACAGTCGAGGTTTCTAAAAAAGTATAAAAAGAACCGTAATCAGTCGCGGATCACAAAAGGTTTAGTCATGGTTTTTAAACTGACGAAAAAGTACCATAACAGTTGTATGCTTTATGTTATATTCGCCAGAAACGTGGAAAAATGGGGATTAAGTAGGAGAAAAGTGCCTCCTAAATCTCGTTGGTTAAAACCTTAAATTAAGTGAACACTAAAATTTTAAAACGAAATGGAGTGTTATAAGGATTGAGTGGAATTGAAACACTAGACAAGGAATGGAAAGGCGAATGAGTAGAATTGACACACCTAACAAGAGGAACGAAATGAAATAAAACGAAGAACGCGTGGAATTGAAACTATGGACCAGGGGTACGAAGTGGAATGAAACGGAGAACGAGTGGAATTGAATCACTAAACAAGAGGGATGGAGAACGGATGGAATTGAAACACTAGACCAGTGGAACGAAGTAGAATGGAACGAGTGGAATTTTAATGCTGGACAAGGGAAACGAAATGGAATGGAACGGAGAACCAGTGGAATTGAAACACTACAAAAGGGGAAAGAAATGGAATGAAACAAGGAACAAGTGGAATAGAAACACTAGACGTGGGTAAAAAGTTTAAGTTAGTGCTTAACCATAGATATTATTATTTAACCATAAATTTTTTTGAATAAGTAACAAGCCCTTAACCAGATTTTATAAATATTTTAAATTAAAATGAAAACGGCTCAAAAGACACCTTTTACCGATATATAATAAATTTTTCCTTGAAATTAAGAAATATATTTTACTTAAAATTTGGTCAAAATTTCCAAATTATAGAAAAATTTTACTACTCAGAAGTAAATTTTTATTAGAAAACAGTAAAATTTCCTTCTAATTAGTTCATACATCATCTAAAATTTAACTGTTAGTTAGGAAATGTTTTCTTGAATTTAAGAAAAATTCTGCTTGAGAGAATTGCAAAAAGGGACGCTCTAAGTGACACACGGCATCTATGGCTATGGAACACTGGGGGTCCTTTGTCTTCTTAAATTAACTAATTTAAGAAAATTGTTGCAGAAATACAAAATATTTTTATATTATTGGAATATGTAAAAATGTCATAAGCTTATTTTATGACATTTTAAGCTTAAACTTTAATTGACATATACAAATTTTAACTTTTTTTTAGTATTAAGTGAAAAATTGTTTATTGAGCTAAAGATATTGTATTTATAAAAAATTAATTATAAATATTTATTTATCCCAATATTTCGTCACCACATTGGGTGACTTCTTCAGGGGAAATTGTTTTTTATAATTTCCCCTAAAGAAGTCACCCAATGTAGTGACGAAATATTGGGATAAATAAATATTTATAATTAATTTTTTATAAATAAAAGATCTTTAGCTCAATAAAAAATATTACACAAATCAAGAAGATCGAAGAAAATATAAAGTTTAATAAGCGCAACGTCAATTTTGTATTGTAGTCAGCAAACAAAATTATTACATAAAAGCTCAAATTCGAAATTTTTAAACTTTTGCTAATAAAATTTTAAAATATATTTCAAGCTAAGTTCAATATTTAAGACTGTTAAGATTAGAGATGGGTGAACTAAATGGGAGTAAATTATATTCTAATTTTGTTTAACTAAACTTAGTTTTATTACATTTAAGTAAGAAAATTTCTTAAAACTGAGATGTTTTTCTTAAAATTCATAAATTTTAATTTAATATACTTATTTTTTTTCCTAAAAACAAGAAATATAATATAAACTACAATATTTTGCTTTTACCCAAACATAGGAATTTTTCCAAGTTTTAATAAAATTTTACTTAAATTAAGGAAAATTTTTAAACTGTTTTAAAAGAAATTTTGGATTAATTTTTAGTTCATGTCTTTTTTTTAATACCAAATTTATTTTTCCAATTAGAAACAAAAATATGTTTATTGTTAAAATATAACCTTAATAAAGTCAATTCCATTCCAATGAAATTCATTTTCAAAATTTCAAGAGTTTCTATTACATCTCATATATTTTTTACAATTATAATTGTAAAACTTCAAAATAATCTGCGCTTTGAAGTAATGAGAAGGAAAAACAAATAAACAACTTAAATAATATTTTTGCTAACGATTTGTTATATTAAACCAGATCTTAACTTTGATTGAGGTAAGCGGCTACCTTTTTTTTAGTAAATGATTTATAATTACAGAAATTCTTTACAATCAATAGCGGATCTAAATTAAAATTATTGGTTTAGTTAATAAGCTAAGATAATAAGTAGTTATAAATAAAAAAAAAAATATATATAAAATAAAACAAAGAAATAACGAGAAACACACACATGTATAAATTTAATGGAAAAATATTCATGCAATTAAAAAAATAAATACATACATTTTTTGAAAATTTATAAATGTAACAAAAATAGTTACACATGTTTTGAAAGCAAATTGTTTAAAAATAAGAAATTAAAAAAAAATTATAATTACTTACAATTGTATGGAAAATTATATAAAGTAAATTTATTTATATTTAAGATTTTTTAAAAGTTTAAATAAAATCTGGTTTAAAATGGGGAAACAAATTTTTTTCGCCTGTTTTTTGTACCAGTTCTTTAAAATTAAATTTATACAGATCAATATTAATCGATATAATGAATGTTTTTATTTTTTTTTTAATTCTGTTTAATTTCGTTTTAAATTAATATTTGGAAAGTATTCTAAACTTGTTTAATAAAAATTTTATATATTTTTTTTTTTGAAAGCATATCTGTCAAGCTAGTTTGTTGCTTAAGTCTTTTGATTCTGGATGCGTTAATATTATTGTTATACCATAAAAAAAAATGTGTTAAAAAGTTTTGATGCCTTTAAAATGAATATATTAAACAGGATTATATAAACAAATATATTCCAATTTATTAGAATTTAAATTTATAATTAAATAATGTATTAAAATATTATTTAATTAATGACTTTCTAGCAGCTTATGGGGACTAAACCTGTCGTTATACCTCTCAAGTGATTATACTTAAATATAATTATAATTATTAAACCACAAAACTTCCAATATTTGAAATGTTTATACAATTTCATAAAATATTGCCTTAAATACAATTTTACAATTTATTGCCTGTGGCAAATTTAACATTTAATTGTTAGAGGATATTGCAGCAATCTTTGCATACGTACCACACTGTTGATATATTTTATTATATTTAAACATATTATAAAAAAAAATACCATTAGAACATTTGTTGTTTTTTTTTAATTTTTAAGAATATCCATATGATTTATAATGAAATACATTTAAATGACCTTTAAAGTTATAAACTAAAATTTGCAATAACAATTTCGAACAAACTTATATTAGCTACAACTTCTTGGAGGACATATAAACTAAATGCATTGTTTATGGGTTTTCTTAATGTCTTGTTTAGGTTGTTAGCTTTTTTGTGTCTTTTGTTTTTACAGAGTTTTAGATTTTATAGCATGTTTTGTGATAATTTACACATGAGTTTAATTTCAATTAAATATTGCTGCAAATATTGCTTAATATTATGAGCTTGGGAATTTTTATTTTTGAATTTTGTCTATTAAGCAGTGAAGTGGAACAATTTTAGTTAAGTTAATTTTAGTTAAGATTTTTGTTATTAATATTAAATGATCATTTTGAAACTTAACATTGAAATAAGAAATCTTAACATTTTATAAGAAAAATAAAAACTAAAAATAAAAAATCGCCTGAAGAATTCACCCAATGTGGTGACGAAATATTGGGATAAATAAATATTTATAATTAATTTTTATAAATAAAAAGATTTTTTAAGCTTAATTTAAAATAATATACAAATCAAGAAGATTGAAGAAAACTAAATGAATTTTCAAAAATAAATACTTTTAGTTTTTTTTTTATATAAAAAAATTTTTTAAATATGATATTTTTAACAATTTTTTAAAATTTTTGTTTGGCAAGCCTTTCATAAGATTAGAAGTTTAGTTATATTTCCATCAAAATTAGTGAAAACAGAATACATTTTACAAAATTTTTGTCATGGAAAATTCATATTCTGATGGGTAAACAGTTTGGGATAGGAGATCAAGGGGCGTTGTTTGTCCCTTTTTTGTTGGAAAATCCAAAAAGTCTCTCTTTCCGAAATCTCCTATACTCCATAACATAAATTTTACACATAAATTTTACAATTGAGATTTCTGGTGGAAGGGATTTGGGTAGAATGTTAAAAAGGGACCCTTTCCCTTAAAAATTCTTAAAAATCCCTTCTTGGTGGTTGCTTAGGACAGAGTAAGAAGCTTCAAATCAAATTTCAAGTTTCCATTTCCAGCGGTTTGTACTGTGTTCTTAAGGGCCATTTTTCCCGCTTTGTTTTCAATTTTAAGGGGAAAAGTTTCCCTCATTAAGTCCTATTTTTTACTGCGTTTCTGGCGAACATTTAAAAAGTACAATATCAGTGAATTATAGGCTTTTTACGCTGAACAACATCTTTGTGAAACGCATGGAAGATGTTGAAAATGTGAAACATGTGTTTACATTGGCAACATCTTTCAACCTGTTATTTATTCAGCTGTCAAACAAATAAAAGAAAAACGATGCATAATTTTTGTTAAAAATTAAAAAATGGATTTAGAGAAAGCATTAACCATTGGAGTACATTGAAATCATTGGAGTACATTGAAATATTAAAGGCCATTCTGGAAGAAGATGATGAAGAAGTAGAATTTTTGGTAGACATTATGAAATTCTTACATGTGCCGCACATTTTCCTTTGTTGAATAATTTTTTATTGTTTATTTTCTGCAATGTCACAAAGAAAATTGATTTTTTTGTAATTTTTTTAGTGATGATACTTTAAATAACAAAAGATGTAAGATAGAACAAAATGAGCAAGGATCATCTTTTGTAGATGTAGAAAGATGTAGAATTTTTGGCATGTATTATTCTTATGGGAGGATGTTAACATATTTGAAAATTAATGAAAGATGTAAGATGTAGCTTAGTGGGAAAAGGCTATTAGCCTATACTCCATATATCAGGTGGAGCCGGATAAGGGGAAAACTTTCCCCAGCATAACTTTAATTTTTACCACGTTCTTGGAGAAGATCCCTAAAAGAATCTATGTAAGTAAATTATCCCATACTACATGGAACATATATTTTAAATTTTAAGTCTTAGACAAATCGGAGACTTTTGGTTTTTTTGTCCTTTCCCGTAAACATTTTCAAAAATCATCCTTTTCGCATGTTTATGCCGGAGGAACTTTTAGAATTTTAGCAAGAGATTCTAAGTCAATAGGTGAAGGTCCATTTTTTTTTTTTGAAAAAGACGATATAAATAGCTAATTTAAAAAGGAGAATAAAATCAATTAATTTTGCGGAAAACTTCGCCAGAATCATCAAAAAAAAAATAATATATACAGGGTGGCGCAAAAATAACCTTCCGATGTTTTTTGGCTGTAATTTAAAAAAACAAATGAAAAACTTTGATTCTTCTTGTGGATTATTTTTATTTGGTCTTTTAATTTTTTTTTACATCAAGTCGAGAATATGATGTCATGTAAAAGGCCGCCGCCACAGTTGATTGTCATTTGAGCCCTTTTTATGGCATTTTCCATCACTTTGGCCAAAACTTCCGGCGATAGGTCCTCACATTCTTGACGGATATTGTCTTTAAGAGCTGCAAGAGTCTGAGGCTTATTGACATAAACCCGCGACTTCAAAAAGCCCCACAAGAAGAAGTCTGGAGCGGTCAAATAAGGCGATCTTGCTGGCCACTGCAAATCGCCAAAACGGGAGATTAGGCGCCCGGGAAATGCATCCTTCAGCATATCGGTTGTGGCACGTGCAGTGTGGGGCGTTGCACCGTCCTGTTGGAACCACATTTTTTCCAATCCCAATTCATCAAGTTGCGGCAAAAAGAACTCGTTGATCATTGCTCTGTAGCGCTCACCTCCTCCAGCGAAAACAGCACACCATACAGTGACTTTGAGCAGGTGTAATGGCTCTTCGCGGGTTACACGCGGATTTTCAGTGCCCCAGAAGCGTAAATTTTGCGACGAAATTCACGTTGTGCCAAAGTCACCGCCGATTATTGCTCAAATAAATAGTCACCAATATTCCGCGTTCTGGAGCAGTGTAGCGTAACATTGTTTATTAACGTGTATTTCGCATGTGTTTACTACACAAATGTCAAAACAGAACTGACATTAGGGGCCAATCGCAAAATTTATAGCATTTTCTGATAGGAGGATTACTTTTGCGCCACCTTGTACACTCACCAATAAAAGTCTGTAATGGAGATTTTGTTGTTATTACGGGAAATTTTGCTAATTTGATCCCAGCGGTATTTTTTGTTAATCTTAGCAACACATGTCTGCTAACGTGTAGTACACTGAAAATTGTAGCAAAAATAAGCTGCCGCGACTAAGTTTTAGTAAACTTTTTGTAAAGTGGAATTTAAAATCTATTTGCTAAAATCAGCAAAAAAATTTATTAAATATAATTAATATTAGTACAAAATTTCAAATTTATTTTTTTTATCGAGCATCAAAATATTTTATTTTATTTTTAATTTTTTTTTTAGACAAAATTGAAAAAAAAACAAAGGCTTAAAAATTTTAAAAACCAACGAATTTATCATTTTTTTTTAATTTGGTAATTTCTGTTTTAAAAAATATTTTAGTAAATTTTTTTTTTGCTTTTAAGATCAAATTTTAATTGGTTTTAGGGCTGATTTTTTAACTAAAACAACTTTTTAGTGCTATTTTAAGTGAATGTTATATTTTCAGAAATGAGTCGGTATATTCACTTCCGTTCCCTTTTTATAATCTATGTAACATTTTGAGGCAATTTAAGCTTGTAGGTGTAAGTTTTAATTAGAAATTATATTTCTTAAATATCTAATTTTTAAAATTAGTAAATTTTTTTTTGTTAATTTTAGCAAATAGGTTTTCAAAAATTTGTAAAATTATTTCTAAAGTTAGCAACAAAAGTTTGTAAATATTCTGTAAAAATTCTGTAATTTGTAAAATCTAAATAGCAAAAAAAAAAATTATTAAATAATAATTTTTTTACTTTAAATTAGTACAAAAATAATAAAGTGAGATTGAAAACTGTAAAGTTTTTTCTACTAACTTTTTTTTTAGTGTAGGACAATGCCATGTACTAAGTGAGCCGATGCCAATTCCTGCAAATGTTCCTTGCTATAACACGAGTAGTTTGCGTGTTTATATAATCAATGCCTACAGTACATTTACAATAAAAAATACAACACCTTAATTACTTTCAGACAATTTGTTGTCTTAATTTTTATTTTTTTTAATTATATTTGTTTACGCAAAAATAAAATCTTAATAATTTATATCACTTAAATATTGCAAAAATAAGTATTTTAGATGTTTATAATAATAGCCATTCACTTCAGCAAACACTTGATTTCAAATCAGTTGAGTTGCTATTTTTTATACTCCCCTGTGGTCTTAAATATAGATTTGTTTAAAATATATACTAAAAACGAATCATGTTTGAGATATAAAAAAACAAAATAAAATCAACCATTTTTTGTGTTAAACATCATATCAACTTTAGAGCAATACGTTTATATTATAGCCATCCATTTATAAACAAAAAAACTGTGTTACCAAATAAAGTGGAGCAGCACATTTGTTCAGAAGCTTTTCTAAAAAATATTTGTAATACGTTTTCAGCGAACATGTTAACATTTTAGTATTTTATAAAAATATTTTCAAAAAACAAAAAGACAAAAAAAGACTTGTTAGCCCCTGTAGTTAAAAGTATTTTAGATTTTCCTCTATGTATATTTTTCTTAGTTGAACAGCCTGTAACCATACTTTTCGAATCAGTCATACATCAATGTTTGGTTATTAAACAAAAAAAAAAAAAACAAAAATCTTTAAAAAAAAAAGTTAATAGTTACATGTGTGATTGTTGCTGCTCTTAAGATTTGTACAAATACTACACTCAGAATATTATGTATTTAACTGTTTGTAGTTTAATAAAAAAAGTTTTCCGTTCCATTTAAAAATAAAGGAAAATACATTTATTTTTCAAAGAAATATCTATATTAACTGTTTTATACATTTATTCGAAAAAATTTACTATCATTTACCGATTTTTTTCAGTTTCATTTATTTTTTTCATTTGTTTGAAATTAAAAAAAAATTACCCACAAAACGGAAACTTGTGGTTTATTTGTGTCCGTAGTTATTACAAATTTAAATTTTGTTTGCTGTCTCTTTCAAAAAAAAATATTCAAAGAATTTCAATTTGTTTTTTTATTTAAATTGGTTGTATATATACAAAATTTCTCAAACAAATTACAAGAACTTCATAAACACATTCACACAAAAAGTGTTTATAGCTTCATATGCATACATACATTTTGTATTGTACGAGTATATTAAAAAAAAACAAAAAAAATACAAAAACGGAAATAATTTCAAATAAATGAAAAAAAAAAACATTTATTTTTTAAGGATTGGTAAGTAATATTTTGACATTTATTTTAACTGATTATATCATTTGTTTCTTACGGATTTGTCAGTTGATTAATCAACATTTAAAAATAAATAACAAATGGCATTTAATTTAAATGAAAATTAAGTAGACCGGTTTTTAAATGAAATATCATTTCTTTTAAATGATATTTTCAGTTATTTTAACTTACAAACTTTTTTAAGTGTATGTATGTTTTAACCACACATGTATATAGCATCCGTCTATGATTGTTATAGATTATTATTTTCTTGATTTTTTTTCGATATATTTTTGTTTTGTTTTGTTTGACCATTTAACATGTATAAATCCGTTTCAAATTGCTTATTATGTTGTAATAATTAAAATGAAAATTTATTGTTTTTTATTTGCTTTTTTGTAAATTCTTTTAGTTGATTTTGAAAGTAAATATTGCAAAAAAAAAATTGCGTAAAGTTTTTGATTGGCGATACATAGTTGTATGAAAATTGTTTTAAACAGAATGTGTTACAAATTGTAATATAGCTAAGATATGAGGTATATTTGTTTTATAAATATTTTGCAGTAATTAAAAGACTTAAGATACAATCACGCCTAGGGTTTAGAATTTTTTCACAGGGGTTTGCAAATTTTTCATTAAAAAAAACCCTTAGAAGGAGTTTGATAATAGCTTAACTCTTCAAATTTTTATATGTAATAAAAGAAAAAAAAATCTACTAATGGACCCCTTTGGCGTATTCATGCAGCATATCGGTACATGAAACTATGTGTTTTTTACATCTGAGGTGTAGGGTATGTTCATCAACTTTATAGAAAATATTAACGAAAATATTTTTGTGGAACATATTAACCCTCTAACTCCCCCACATAATGGTAATTTTTGGCCCTAAACTAATAAATCGTAACAAGAGCCTTAATAAGGGGGAGGGTGGTAATGAAATGTTTTACAAAAATGTTAACCATTAAATTTTACTACATATGTCAGAGCACACCAAAGTCCAAAACTTAATACTTTGGTGTCCGGCTTAAGCAATTTTTAATGCGAAAAGCAAGAATGGAAAAAGTCTTTAACTGTCCAATCTCTTTGGCTAGCAACTTGAAATTTAAATTTTGTGTTATACGAAGTATGGACTTGTTTACTGATATTCTGAATTTTTGACAGGAACGTGGATAATGGGGATTCATAGGGGAAATTCTTATCCCTTAATGGCCGGCCACAGCCGCTTTCGCTAGAAACTTGATACATATGTATAAAAAATATGTGTGCCATGGGAATTATCTTCAGGAACGTGGTAAAAGGGGGCTCAGAAAGGGAAAATTATCCCTCTGTCCGAACCGCTTCAGCTAGAAACCAGAAATTTTAAATATGTGCTCCCAGAATTTTTTACGGACAACATACTTTTTTGTAATTTTCGCCAGTAACGTGGGGATTAAAAAGGAGAAAAAGCTTGCCCGAACCGTTTTGTCTAGAAAATATAAATTTAAAATTAATGTTGCTCAGACTATGGGCTGTCATTGATGAAGAATTTTTGAGAATTTTCACCAGGAACGTGGTAAGCGCCCCCTTAACCACCTGCCCAAACCGTGCCTAGAAACCGGAAATTTTAAGAACGAGTGGAATTCACACACTAAAATTGGGAAACGAAATCGAATGGAATGGTTAATGAGTGGAATTTAAACACAAGACAAGCGGAACAATATGGAATGGAACAGATAACGATTGGAATTGAAACACTAAAAACACCGGCAAAAAATGTAATTAAACGGAAACAAGTGGAATTGAAAGACAAAGAGGAATGGCACAGGGAACGAGTGGAATTGAAACACTAAATATAGCAAACGACATGTAATGGAGCGAGCTTGGTTTTTTATTTAAACTGCACTCACAATATTATTTCGTTAAAAACAACTTAAAATACATATTAAATAAATCGAAAATACAATCAAAAAGAGGACTACTGATTTTTTTATTATATTCAGCTCACTCTGTTGTTTATTTTCAATCATTGTTTAATAATCGACAAAATTAGTAAAAACACTAGAATAAAATATTTAAATTTTTAACTGACAAAACGGAGAAAAAAAAATACTTTTGTGGTTTGTTTTTCAACACAAACACAACACACACAAATGTATATATTTTTATTGGCTTTGTGTGTATGTTTATTTGAATAATAATAATAAAAACAAACTACAGTCGTTAACGAAAAATATCTTGTGAGTGTGGTTTTCTCTATTTTTACAATTTTAGAAAACTATATGTCAGAAGTTATTATTTTTGTTATTTGATGCATTATTAATCATAGCAAAAATTTACAATGAATCTCATTAATCAGTGAAATTAAATCTTTAAAACAGTTAATGAAAATAATATCATTAATATTGATACGAAGTTAATGGTAATCATAAATTCATTAGGACACTTAATGCATTAGTTCCATATATGAAAGACATCTTCTAAGAAGGCTTTACAAAAAATTTATTTTAGATCCGATATAGGACAAATGTAGCTAAGGGTGTGTGCGAACTGGCTAAATAAAATCTAAACTAAATTAAGGTTTCCAAATTTTTATGAAATTTAAAAATATTTTAAACTATTTTTCAGTGAAATTTTAAACCCTTTAATCAATTTTTATTTAGTTTGAAATTTATATAGCTACTTCGCACAGGGCTTTAATAAGAAATAATGTATTAAAACTTGTAGCCAAAGAGTACCCAACGATTTTTAAAATTTTTATAAAAGCACCGAAACAAAACACCATGAAAAGGCTCTATTTCCTTTTTAGTTTAAATACCATAAAAACTAAAAATAAAAACAAAAAAATAAACATGTATGGTTTCTAAGTCTTTAGTTTTTTTTTTTTTTTTTTTGTTATTTATTTTTCGTCACATTTTAAAATTTTAAACTAATTTCTTAAAACATATTGTTAAATTCTATAACTATTTTTTTAATTTTTTTTAAGATTTTTGTTACCCATATGAATTTCTTTATCAAGTCCTGTTCAATTAGTGTTTGTTTCTTAAGTCTTTTGTTTTTCTATTGCATATATTTGTTCCATTCTATTGCAATATTGTTCAATATTAAAATTTAAAACCAGTTTTCTGAATAAAATTTATGTTTATTTAAATTTTTGTAAACAAAAAAACTTTAAAAACTAGATTTCTAGTTCACTATGTAATCATAGATATTTTACACAACTTCCTTTTTATATTGCAAATAGTTGTTGTATTTATAAAGGCAATTAATAACTTGTTTTTCTAGCACTTTTTACATATTTTTTTTCTAAATTTTTTTTTTCTCTAAAATTTTTGTAAACATTATTAAAAAAACCGGCTTAAAATGTTATCTAAAAGAAAACATAACAACATTGTATAAAATATAAATTTTATTTATAAGCAATTTAAAATAAATAAATAAATAAAAAAAAATTAAGAACACTTATTTAAGTGAGTGTTAATAATAATCAATTTAATCGCATTAAATTAACCTCGTTCTGTTAGCCAATTAAGTTATTATTTATATAAATGGGGTCTACATTATTATTGAATTTTTTCTTAAAATTTTGTTTTTCAAATTTAAAACTTAAATAAAAATTTTCCCATTACCTTGTTTATAACAAAGATCAATTTATTGTGTTCATGTGTATTTTTCATTTCTTAGTAATTTATGATTTATTATAAATTTAACTATAACTGTGGGTTAAAAATTAAGCATTGTTGTAAAATTGTCACCATAAAACTTCTCACATTTGCGCCTGCTTGTTTAAACAAAATCAGTGAGATACAAAAAATATATAAAACAGACCCCCTAAGTTATGACTTGTAATACAACGGTCTACAAAAAATAACCGGGTTTCTGTTACTAACTAAAAAAAAAAATACTTTGCATGTCTATAAATAGTTTGCGATCTAAGCCATGAATGGTAGTAAATCACGATTTTTTTTTGCCATTTCTTACATTTAGACCACTTTTAAATAAGACCTCTACTACATCTATTGTTATGTAAAAGGATTTAGAAGAATATGCTTAACTTCATAGACCAATAGTTAGACTTTGGTATAGACAAATGTACTAACTTTATACAATATCTGTAAAAAAACACAAAACACAAAGAAAAGGTTGTTTGCCTTTCGTTTTTTATTTTACATTATTTTTTTACTTGTTGTCTTTCAAATGGCCACTTAAAGTCACTTGCAAGAGTTTTACTAAAGCAGGCCACTATGTTGCTAGGTTATACATGCATTTCGTGCCAGATTTATTTGTCCGATTGTTGGCATATTCATACCACTTTTTTATATTATTATTATTATTATTTACCTTTTACACCAACAAATCCCCTTTGGGTAACGTTTAGAAATATCGACGTCATTGTTTATGGTAAATATCAGTGAATTTATATGGCATTTTTCAAACACTTAGTCATTATATATATATTTTTTTTTTCATAAAACCAACTTCTTATTGACAATTTGCTTATGGTATAGTGATTTGTTGTTAAAAGAAATGTTTTTTTTTTAAACGCCCTATTAAATTTAATAGTTGTTATTTAAATTTTATTTTTCTCATTTATAATTTTATGGTTTATTAATTTATTAAAATGCTGTAACTACTGAAAAAAGGTGTAAATTTTTAAAACAGTATTGTTTTCAATTAATTAAATATTGTGGCAAACAAATCAAAAGACTTAAGACACAAACACAATTTTTTAGGTAGCAAAAACAAAAGACTTATAAAACAAAATTTTTACATAAAAATGTAAAAACAGGGTTGGGAGAAATAACAAAATAAAAAATGAAGAAAAAAATTTAATATATATGACCTTCTCCGAGAAAAAAAAACGGGTTTGGACTTAAGAGTGGATTCTGGTACCTAAAAGGGTGTAGAATAAGGTAAAATGAGTTAGATTTCTGATAAAAATTTATTTACCCCATAAAAACGTACAAAACGAACAATGTTCTTCGTATTAGTATACGCACATCAATCCTTTGCTGAGACCGAACAGATAGCTGAGAATGAACAGAGCAGCAAAAATAGCAAAAAGGTATTGTCACACACAAAAGCGAAAAAAATACCTCACCACATAGGCATGACGTCACCAAAGTCGGCACCCAATCATAACTAACCATACCAAATCGCATCTCCCATCTGAAGGTGTGTTCACAGTGATAATGCGTTATGAAACTTTAAATGCGTTTTTCTCAAAACTTCATTTTCACACACTAGGTTCCTTTTCTCGAAGAAGGTTATATATGTTAAATTTTTAAAAATACACTCAGCGAAAAATATTCATCCTATTTATAAAAAAAAATTTATTCATATGATAAAAAAAAACTTCCTAGATCTTCCTCCAGTGTACCATTTTTTAAATATAATGTATCTATTTTATAAAAAATATTACTACAATAACATGATCCAGTTCAATATCAAAGTGTATTAGTACTACACTAGATTCAAAAATGTGTCCCTTTTGCGCTATCTCTTTCAGTTTTTGAGATATGGGTAATTTTTTAAATGAAAATATTGATGACATGAAGAATTGATGGTAAATTATTTATGAAAAACTTGCTTCAGTATGATAAAACTTTTTTCCCTGAGTGTACGATACAATGGGGAAAACCTAGTAAAAAACATCACAAAACTTCAACCATCCACATCTTGAGAACTAAACGAGCCGTGGGGTAGACCATTTAGTTTCAGTTGTTGCTCCTGAGACATTTCACTTTCGTGCTGATTTCAAAACTTTCGACAAGGCTGTGCCATTTTTCTTCGAAAATAAGCAAGGAGCGACTACCGTCAACAGTAAGCGTTACCGTGCCATGCTCAAGAATTTTTGTTTTAAAAAATTCAAGAGAATGACATGGGTGACATTTGGTCTCAACAATACGGGCCACATGTTACACAGCCAACGCAATTATCGATATTTTACGCACTGTTTGTGATTTAAGCCCTTTGGATTATTTTCTCTAGGGAGCCATTAAGGATAAATGTTACGCAAAATATCTAGAGACTATTAAAATATTGAAATTGGATTGATCGGATAACAAAGTTTAACCTTTCCAATAAAACCAGAAATTTGAAAAAATAATCAGTACTTTTTTTATAGCCGATTCAAATTTAAAATTTTAAATGGCCCACCCAGTACATTTATTTTTCAATGAAATATTTATTTTAACTTTTTTATACATTTGTTTAAAATGATTTACTGTCATTTACAGATTTTTTTCAGTTTCATTTATTTTTTTTTCAATTATGTGATATTTAATAAAAATTTACCCAAAAAACGGAAATTTGTGGTTTATTTGTTTCCGTTACAGTAATAACAAATTTTAATTTTGTTTGCTGTGTTTCAAAAAAAAAATATTCACAAAATTACAATTTTGTTTTTTATTTAAATTGTTTATTTATATACAAATTTATTTCAATTCGAGTTGCAAGAACTTCATAAACACACATATGGTTATTCACACAAAATGTATCTATATACTGTGTGTATATACATTTTATAAAAAATAAACAAAAATGTAAGAAACAGAAACAATTTTAAATAAATATAAAATCATTTACCTTTTTACGGCATTGGTAGGTAAAATTTTAACATTTATTTTTAACTGATTAATCTAGTCTTTTTACCGTTGTTTTAATCCACATTTAAAAATTTTTAAGTTTTATTTAACGATTTTTCTTTAATTTTTAGTTCATTATTTTTTTTTTAGCTTAAGATTGGTTTTTGATATAAATACAACATTTTAAAATAAATAACAAAAATCATTTGATTTAAATGAAAAGTATTATTATTTATTTATTTATTTATTTATTTTTTATTTATTTATTTATTTATTTATTTATTTATTTATTTATTTATTTATTTATTTATTTATTTATTTATTTATTTATTTAATTATTTATTTATTTATTTATTTATTTATTTATTTATTTATTTATTTATTTTATTAAACATATAATTACAAATTATATTTTAATACCCTAACCGAGCACTAGCAACGAAGGCCTTCAGCTCGTTGTAGCGAAAACCGACCAGAGCCTCTGGTGGGAATCGAATCCACGACCCCCGCACTGATAAGCTAGCACGCTACCAACTAGCCTACCGGGGCGCTCAAATGAAAAGTATGTAGACCGGTTTGTAAATGAAATATCATTTCTTTTAAATGGTAGTTTCTGTTATTTTTCCCACAAACAATTTCAGATGTCATATGGACTTTATATAACTTAGCTTTAATTTTCTTAAGAGTTTATATATGCGACTATAGGACCCCGTAGGATCCTTTTAAGAAGTATTTATTTATTTTATTTCAAATGTTCTTTTATATGTTTTAGTTTGGAATAAAAAAAAATAATTATAAAATTTTTAAAAATAAATTGAATATTTGAAGTTTTAAATGAAGTTCTAAACAAAGAAACCTTAAATGGAAAGTATTTAGGATAGGAGTCTCTACTGCGTCTTATCTCCATAAATGAAGTTATTTTTCGGCAATTTGTTCCTATAATTTCCAATCTGTTCTTAAAAAGAGTACCAAGACTCTTCCCGTAATTTGAATTGATTCTTGAAATTTAATACAGATTATAATGGGTGTAGGCTAATTATTTGTTGGATTTTTTTATGTAGAATCCATATTCTAACGACGAATTTCAGAATTGAGAAGATGTATGAATAAAGTCCAAATTTATGGCCAAATTTATTCAACAGAATGAGAGCATTTTTTTACTAAATTAATGTAAACTACGGGACGTATGAGTGATGTGTTTCAATAATACAAGGCAACACTCATACGCCTAGTTATCACTAAGGTAGAGAAAAATTCACAATTTTCGTTAAATATAATTGGCAATTATTTAAATATTTATTCATGAATTTTCTTAAAATATAATTGGATTAATTTGATGAAGTAAACAAAATATAATTCTTTTTTTCTACAATTTTTATGCTTAATGATATTTTTGGATTTGAAAAATACACATTTTGGTAAATTAAGATCAAATTTTAATATAATTTTGTCTAATTGAACAGATTACCGTATTTGAACAGATTAGTTGATTTTACTTATTTTTACCAAATTTAGACAAATATGGCAGTAAAAATCTGATTTATTTTCCCTAAAGTCTGTGATGTTTAAAGCTAAGCATATTTATGTAGTCAAACAAATATTTTTGTTCATTATTAAAATGCAATGAAACCCCCAAGAGTTTTTAAATCACCAAACAATTGACATACAGACTTCATCTTTAAACATATAAATCACTAATAAATAAATAAAAGAAACAAATTTTATAGTAATAATTTGAAAAAGCACCATGAAATATATTTTATGCATTATAACAAATAACTTTTATGGTGAATGCTTCTTGTTTTTTTGTTTTATTAATAAAACAATAGTAAGGCTGGTTTGCAGTATATTATTGATATTATTTTGGTTTATATGTACGATGATATGCCAATAGGTCAGGGTTTAAAAAAAATTGGGGTAAAACACCAACATCAATAACAAAAAATAATACAATATAAAAAATTCTTTACACATGAATTCTTTTTTTTTTACATATATGGCTAAAAAAAATGTTATATGTTGAAAGAAGAAGTAGTAGTTGGTTAAAATACATAAATTTAAATGTTAAAAAATTTTGGAAAAAAAAATAAATAAACTAATTTTATTTTTTCTTCATTTTATCTCTTTTCAGATATTTTGTTTCTACTGTTTTACAATTTCAAATATATCGTGGCATGTGTCGTGCTGCTGGCCAATATGATCCAAATGATCCACGTAAACCACTACATAAATGTGATGTTTATCGTCAGCCGGAAGCGGGTAATTTATTAAAGTAAGTTTTTAACTAATAGAAATAGAAATATTTCTATTACACAGTGTAACAGGAATTTTAAACACACTGATAATAGCCCCTAAATAAAAATTCCAAATAAAAAATGTCAAAATAACAAATAATTTTTTATAATAAACTAATTTTCGTTTATTTAACTAAAATTTTGTAGTTTTGTCATTAATTTTGTATTGGATTTTTATGAGTGTATTTAAGAAATTAGATTTTGATTTGAGCTTCTAATATTTTATACAAAACAAAATATTTTTGCTGGTCTTTAAAATAAGAAATTTACGATTACTGCAGGGTGGGGCAAAAACCATCATCTGATTTTCTTGTGCTATAACTTTTGTTTAGAGTTAAAAATTTTTTGGTTTTTAACTGATTATGTTAATTCGCACTTATGAAATTTATTTCAATTAATTGTGGAAAATTATGTCCGTCAAATGGTCGCCGTCCGATTTGGTAAAAATTTTGGGTTTCTTTTTATTACATTTTGCCATTTGTTAAAATGGCAGCACTTTCCAATAGCATGATACTTATTGTCCCACCTTGTAGCTAGGCGGCACAAATGATGTCATTTCGAACTGTTTATTTATATCAGCCATCTATTTGATTTTACAAATAGGAAAAATAGGCCGATGAGTTTAAATTGTATAAGAATTTTAGAACAATTTTTTTTTTGTAAAAATTTTAGTAAAATTTACGAAAATTTTTCGTAATTTTAAATTTACTGATTTAAATTAAATTAATATTATTAATAAAAAGAACTTACAATATTTTTAATAAAACGAACTTTCACGAAAAAAATCATAATAAAAGTAATTATAATAAAAATATTTACATTTTCTATAGTTAAAAAAAAAATTAATTTTAATAAATTTAATAAAAATGTTTAGTTTTTCTGCATTTTAAGAAAAAAAAATTGATGCACAATATCAGAAATCATTTTATTTTTAAAAGAATATTTTTTTTAATATTTAAAAATTTTGGTGGTCTCGAAAAAGCATCAAGAAGTTCGAAAACTCTTCATTATAAATAGGAAGAAGTTTCTTAATGTTGATTTTCTTAAAAAATAGTCAATTCTTCAAGAAACTGTTTTTCGTTAAATAAACGAAAGTTTCTTCTATTCTACAAAAAATAAGTACAAAGGTTTTTTTTTTTTGTAAAATGTTGCATACATTTTTTTTAGTGTAAGATTCAGTTCTGTATTAGGAAGCGTTTACAATTTAAAATTCATGTGATGGTTTGGAAAACAGAATTTAATTTTTCTAGGGTTGCCACCAATATCGAAACAACCCTTAAAAATGTGGCAACCCTTAGGCAATTTTAGTAACTAAACATATAAATTTTACCCAGAATTGGGTTATTAAAAGAATTTATAATCGTTAAAGTTTAAATGGATTAAAAATTTAAAAATAAAAAATGTTTTGAGGAAATCAAGAGATTACCTGAAATTATCCTCATAACTTTTGAACCCGTCGCCCGATTTTTCCCACTTTTTACACAAAAGAGACAGCAGAAAAAAGCGAAAAGTCCTGATTTCTTTTTAAAAATGGATAGAGAATTTTACCAATAGATAAGTTTCGGCATATGAAACAATGTTTGCCATTTTACAAAATGCCAATGATCGAAAATATTTTTTTTTTAATTATTTTGGAATCTTACTAGTTTTTTATATAATCTCTTTACATGTCACACAGTGTTATGCGTAAAATTTATTTTAAATTGTATTTTTTCCGTTGATTGCAGACAAATTATGGCTAAAGGTGCCTCACAGCCATGGCAGGAAATATTGCAGGAGGCTTTGGGGGAGGGACGCCTAGATGGTTCAGCTTTACGTGAATATTTTGCACCCCTAGAGGAATGGTTACGTTTGGAAAATTTGAGAACTAATGAATATGTTGGCTGGAATTATGATGGTGATTATTGTAAACGTAGCATAGAGACAGCCAATCTACAAGTATTGGGTGGCTATTACAATCAGGCCTCTAGTATGAATATGAATCATACACAAGTGTTAGTTGTTACAATGTTGTCATATTTATTAATGTTACTTTTAAAATTATAATATTAATTAATTTTATTAACATTATTGTTAAGTTTTCAAAATTTTTCTATTATATATTTTTTTATACTAAACAAGTCATTTTTTTCTCTCTCTCTATCTGTCTAAAATATCAATAAAGTCATTAATAAATTAATTTCATTAAATTTAATATAACAAATAAATAAATAAAAAAAATCAATAATTAAATCAAATCAAATTACTGAATTTTTTTTATATAGTACTTCTCTGCCAGTAGTTTATTTTACTTCCGTTTAAGCATTCATTTCTATAGACATTTTTTTTTTGTTTGTCCTCTTAAATTTTCTCATATAAATTTTATTTTAACGCCTAAACCTGCTTTAAATTTTAATTCAATTTTATTTATAGTTTTCGAAATTTTTTTCTCTCATTTTTTTTTCTATTTATTTTGTTATTTATTTTGTTCAAATACTATTTGACAAATTGCCATAAATTTTTACGTTCTAAATTGCAATAATCAATGTCAATGTTAGCTACAAAACGCACTTGCTACTAAATAAATTTCAGTAAAAAAAAAAAATTTCCACCAACAACACCCTAAATACACAAAACTGAAAAAGTTAACTTTACGCAAAATCAAAAATCTGGTTAAAAAAAATTCCATTCAAAGTGTTTCACATAAGTTTGGTTTAAAAAAAAGAGTTTTTTTTCTAGATACTTGATATAAACAAAAATAAGCGTGTGTGTCATACAGCAGGTCATTGTTGCTGTAACAACTGTCTGTGATTTCAGTATTAGGTCTAATAATAAATATTTAAACACTTTAACAATTTCAAGGATTTTTTTAAAAAATAAAGTGGCCATTGTTATATATTTTAAACTTTTCATATGAAATTAATTACAGAAACCATTTTCATTAAAAGTAAGACTTAGATTTCTTAGATTTTATTTGTAAGATTAAAAATTGTGTTCGTCTGTGGATTTTTACTGACTGTAATTTATTTAACAAGTTATTCGTACATTTGTTTTTATATGCTTAAATAGTTAAAGCACAAAGAAATATATTTTACAAACCGTTTTTAAGTCTATTTATAAAATAAATGAATAAATTACAAAAAAATACGGATTTTGTATTACAGTTAATATTTTCATATAAAATGATTCGTTAAAAAAATGTTTTTTAATTTTTTTATAATTTATTGTCTGATAATTATAGCAAATAAAATAAATGAAAAATCGTTCATTTTTACAGACTTTGTAATTAATTTAAAAAATATGAAAAATAACGTAAAATCATCACTTTTTACGAATTTTGTAGTTAATTTGTTAACAGTTAAAAAAATTGAAAAAAAAAATGAAAAATCATTTCTTTTTACGGATTTTGTGGTTATTAAGTCACAAAAAATAAATAATGCATATATCAAATTTTTACGGATTCATGGTTTGTTTTTAAACAGTTAAAATAAATGAAAAATAGTTTATTATTTATGGAAATTTTAATTTAATTTATTAACGTTTAAAAATAAATGAAAAATTCCTTTGATTTAAATGAAAAATTATTAGACCGGAATTTAAGTAATTTCTCATTTATTTTAAATTACGAGGGCGGATCAGTAAGTCCGTGACTTTTCGAACTTTCCTGGTAGTTATATGAAATGCAATACTGCTCTCATCAAGAACCACCTGTTAATAGACTACTGTCAAATTTTGAGCAAGTTTCGTCATTTACTTTACAGCTGTTCAAAACATACAACCTCGTGCATTTTTTTAAAAACGGAAAAAAGTGAATTTCGAGTGCTCATTAAACATTATTTTTTTGCGAAAAAAAACCGTCAATCAATACTATGGGGTCTCTGCACCATCGATTTCAATGGTAAAAAAGTGGTTTACTGACTTTCGTTGTGGCCTTACAAGCACGGAAGATGCCGAACGTTCTGGACGCCCAGCTGAAGTCTCTACACCCAAAACAATTGAAAAAATTCACTATATGGTGTTGGCCGATCGGATATTGAATGTGCGATAGATTGTGGAAGACATAGGCAACTCACATGGCTCCGTGGTATAAATTTTGAACGATCACTTAGGTATGAGAAAGCTTTCCGCAAGATGTCTGCCGCGTAAACGTAATCATGTGACGTGTGTAGCCTCCAAAACTCCATAAATTGGGCTACGAATTGGTACCTCACCCGACATATGCTCCGGATTTAGTCCCCAGTGACTATTTCCTATTTCCAAATCTAAAGAAATGGCTCGGTGGAAAGACATTTAGTAGCAACGATGAAATTATTGATCAAACAAATGCCTATTTTAAGGACCTCGAAAAATCCTATTTTTTTTGGAAGGGATACAAAAGTTGGAGAAACGTTTGACTAAGTGTATTGAGCTAAAAGGAGATTATGTTGAAAAATAATATTTTTTTTCCAAAAAAAAAACTGTGCTTCATTCAAAAAGTTACGGACTTATTGAGCCACCCTCGTACACATTCAGTTTATTTACAAATTATCGGTAACAGGTTATTTATTATTGATGCCAAGCATTTATTTTTATACCTAACATATTTTATAAACAAGTATACAACTTTTTCCAGACACTGTCTAGTTTGAAAAAATTGTGCTTTTTCATGAATTAATTAAACAATTTTTTTGTATATTTAATATTCACGCACTTGTGCCTATTTTTAATTAATAATATTGTAAATTTGCCACGCCTAATTGGAATCAACTTTAACTTAAAGGTCCAATCACCCGAAATATTTGTCTTGATTATATACTTGGGATATCTCAGAACAATATAACGATAAAAATCAAAATTTTTTTTTTTTTTTTAAATTAAAATTAAATTCATCGATAGGAAAAAATAAAAATCGCTCTGACGGAAAATTTATGGGCGTCGAGGGGTTGAAAATATAATATAAAGTCAGCGTAGTTTTAAGGAATGTACCTCAATCTAAACACTATAATTTTGCTTGGATATTTGATAGTAAAAAAAATTTGTTTTTGTTCACTAAAATTTTCCAATTTATCTGTATGAATAAAATAGTTGGTCACGTTATATAAATATAAATGCTGTTGTCCTTAACTTACTGCTTTCATACACAATATATAACGGCAGTAATTTTTTTAAATATGGGGAGTTGTTGTTGTTTTTTATTATTAAATATTATTGTTATTGTTGTCAATCTTAAAATTTTCTTTACTCAATTTAATAATAATGATTATTTTGTTGTATATATCATAACGAGTGATATCGGGTGCAGGGGGTTAAGTTTTTAAATGACTTTACACATTTTTTTCGAGTGTATTACATAGTAGTTATTCTTCAACAATTTGTTTTTTTTTTAAATCACTTAAAACAATAATAACTTAATTGAATTAAAAAAATAAAAAAATAAATGATAGTAGAACACAACTATCCCAAGATCACTTTAAAGATTAATGAACCATAATAAGATGTTATAAATATTACATGGTATGAAAGCTGGCAATGTAGACACCCACATTAAGAAAAAAAACACTGAAATTACAATAGAGATGTTGAAAATTTAAAAGTAAAAACAAATAAATTTATTTGTAGAATTAATAGTACAGACTAAGGTGTTGATTAGGAAGAGTAAGGAGATGATGAATTAAAAGTTATCGTTTCGATTTGAGTTTATCCCTAAATTCCCAAAAATATTATATTTTAAAACGCTTAAATGTTGAAAATACTAATATTTATGCAAAAAGTCGATAAGCACAAAAAGTTCCATCAAATTGAGTTTCTTCCTTTTTTATTCCCTGACCCAGGGAAAAATATTTTATGGCACAATATTCGGTAGAAGTAGTTCGTTATTTTTATGGATTTGAATATTTTCGTTGATAAAATTATTTTTCATTTGAGCATAATCATGTGGGAAAATGGTGTAAGATATTTTAAGGAACTTGGAAGGATCTCCAAAATTTATTTATTTATAATTTGTTATTAAAGTGTTGCTATTTGCTAAAATATTTGAACATATTAAAACCTCGTTCATACTTTAATTAATAAATAGGGGAGTCAACTTTGAAATTCCATGGAGTTAATCTAGAACTATCTGTAAAATAAATCAAAATTTTAAACCAAATTTGCATATTTTTGCAAGACCAGCATTTTATTTTTTTTTTTAATTTTTTATCAAAACCATTAAATTTTACATTGGAAACTAGTTAAGTGGTATTTTGGTATAGATATTGCCCCAAAATGCCATCCATTCGCCCTTGCACTTTTTATTGTTAAGATTCAGGCGGGCCAAGGGATGAGTAAATCAGTATTTAGTTCAATTGGCTGGTCTTAAATATTACATATTTTAGAAAATATCAAAAAAGATTTAGGGGCCAAAGGTTAGTTTTTGTGTAGAACTTGTATTTCGTTTAATTGGTTATTTAATTTATATTATAGAAATGGCCAATGTCTGTTACTCGTCCTATTATAATAATGTAGGCGGGCCAAAGGTTGAGTTTTGTGTGTTAATCTGCAGTAGGTTCAATTAAATTATATATATTTTAAAAAATATATATTTAGAATATATTTTTTTTCGAAAATATCAGAAAAGGCTTACCTATGGCCCGCGTACTTTTTTGATTTCAGGGGGCCAAATATTAAAGTTTTAGTGTACAAATTGTATTAAGTGCCAGTGGTTTTTAAAATAACACAATAGAAAAGAAATTATCAGAAAGGTTCAACCTTTGGCCCCCGTTATTTATGCTTCTTAAAATTCTGGGGGCAAAATGTTATTTTTTTTTTTGGTGCAATCTGCAATTAGTTCAATTGACAAATTAATTAATATTGTATGTTGAATAACACCAGAAAAGCCACCAACATTTGGCCCCAATATTTTTTTTTTTTTTTTGTTTTGAATCGGTGGCTAAAAGTCTGATTTTTCTATGTAAATTCTCTAATTAATAAAATAATATCGTCGATTGTTAAACATCAGAAGAGCCCAACATATGGCCTCATAGTTTTTTTCTTTGTAATGATTCCGGGCGCCAAATGTATTTTTTTGGTGTACTATTTGCATTAGTTTAATAATTAATTAAATAGAATTGCCGATAGGAAAACATCAGAAATCCCAAAATTTGGGCCTCATAGCTTTTGCTTTTTTTTGTTATTGTCGAATGTTGCAAAAATATGTAAATTTGTTTAAAATATTTCTACATGTACCCACTCCTTTTATTCATGGCTTTAATGTATGTATTTTTTAAGCCAATAAACATTTTACTTACATATTCAAAAAACTCTATTTTCGAGATCCTTACGAGGTCTTTAATATACCACTTCCCAGCATGATTTTACTCAAACCAAAGGTAATTTTATTTAGATTTTAGATCCGTAAAAATAACAAACGATTTTGAACTTCTTCTTCCTTATATTGCGCCAGACAGAATTTTTCCCTAAATCAGGTGTCAACAAAAAAAGACCACATTACGTATACGCGATTCGATACAATTTTTTTTTTTTGATTTCAGATTTGTGTTTGGGAGTCAAATAAAGCCGAAGTTTGTTAAGTAGAGGTATCAATAAATGCTACAGCTTTTTCGTTTTTTAAAGCACAAATTAAATGTGATTTTTATTATGTGTTGTGTGTGTAAATATATTGTGAGCAGACAATGTGACGCAGAGATTAAACGCACAACAAAAAAAAAAAAAAAAACAACAGCTTACAGGCATTAAACATTTTCAATTTGGAGACATTTTCGAGAGTACGTTCATATATTTATTTTTGTTTTTATAGAACTTTAACGATCAACATAATTTAAGTATTTTCTACATGAATTTTTATTGCAATCGAATTGTAAATTACAGTTCTAAAGTTTAGTTTGTAAAATTCAACGATAACGTTTAAACGTATGCAACGCATTCAAAAGAAAGCGAAATAAAGGAAATTTAACAAAAAAAATAAAAGAAAGTGAAAGTGTTTAATATGGCAAAAACTGATATAATATATTAAAATTGAAAATAGAAAAAAAATATCTTACAAAATATTTACAAATTCTATAAAATTTATTCAAAATAACAAAAATTTTTTTCCAAAAAATTTAAAAAATTCTTTTAAAAGATTAATAAAAATGTCGATTTTTAAAAAATATTTAAAAATATTAATTTTTCTCAATTTTTTACTATTGAGTCTATCAAATGTCAATACAGACGGTTTAAAAATTAATACAGATTTAACAGCTGGCATTATTAGTGATTCTGTGAATTCGGGAAATAATAAACAAAATGTTATTGAAACAGTAAATATCGCACAAAATAATTCCGATAGTGCTGGGGTGGTATTGGTTTCCAATACTCCCTTAGAGGATAATCATATTTGTACCAAAGAAGAGGAGTATATGGAAGAAATGCGTACACCATTAATGCAACCAGTTAAGATTAGAACGGCACAATGGTGTTTGGAATTTCCGCCCAGGTGTTCGAATTATAAAACGGAAATGAGGGAAGTGGTTAAAGTACAGGTGGGTTAAAAGAATTGTAGCCTTAAAAGGAAATTAAAATAACTCAAAGCCAATAGATTGCTGCAACTCAACCTTCGTATTAGTATTAAATTCAGTTGCCAGCACGAATCTGTTTTCTGGGTGTTTAATTTATTTAACATGAATTTCTAACTTAGAAACCCCATTGCTTTATAGTTTTTGTAATTTGTAATACATACTTTATATCACTTGTCGACAAGATTTAAATGTTATATTTGTTCCAATATTCTAAATAATTCATGTTTAACTATTTAAGTGCTCTTTACCCGCTGCGACCAAATGAGCACATCTAATTTATACATTTTGATTTATACATTTTTGGTTTAGTTGTTATTTTCTGACCCAAAATGAAAAAAGAAGTACTGGTACAATTTTAAGTACTATTTATGAAAAAGTTTTTAAGTTGAATAAAATTTATTTAAAAAAATTTAATTAAAACTTTTGGCTAAAGTGTTTTGTAAGTGTCATATAGACAAATGAACATGTCACTCAAATCATAGCGTTTAATGAAATTTTTTCAAAACGCGTTTGAATCATATTTGAATCATAATCATAATTCTTTAAACATTTTTATTTTTCGAGAAACTTTTAAAACTTTAAATTCATACTGAATTCATTTAAACTTTAGGTCTGCCATATGGGAATTTTTGTTTCCACGGATAAATGAAAACTGATGAGTCAAATTTCGGTAACAATATATTTTTTTAATTTAGATTCATCGTGACAACCGAATTTTTTGCCAACTTAATATTTTGGTTGCAGCAACTGAATTATTTAGTTGTCCCAACCAAATGTTTTTCTGATACAATTTAAATATTTGCTTTCAACCGAAATTCTGTTGCATTAACCGAATTTTGATTACGACAAACAAATACATGGGTGGCTCCAACCAAAAAACCTTTTGGTTGGCAAGAAATTCGGTTGTTACTATGAATATGTTTTCTCTGTGTAGCAAAAGGGGTTTGGGCAGGCCTTTAATGGGGAGACTTTTCTCCTTTTTGCCCCCTCCCGTAGGAATTTTCCGTCTAAGCGAATGTATGCGCAGGAGAAGTGAACTACATATCAAATTTCAAGATTCTAATTCCAACGGTATTGGTACACGGTTACAATATATTTTCCCTAACCAATTAAAGTTTATTTAAAAAGTGTTACAAGAAGTTGGTTTTTAAATGAAGAATTAATTAAAATACATAGAAATGTAACTTAAATTTTTGCATCAATAATTAAAAAAAAAAAACATACACTCACTATATTATGTAGTTTACTGTTTATAGTCTAAGTTTTCAGTTCAATAAAAAATAAAGGAACACACATTTATTTTTCAAAGAAATATTTATTTTAACTTTTTTGTGCATTTGTTCAAAATGATTTACCATCATTTACCGATTTTTTTCAGTTTCATTTATTTATTTTTTTCATTTGTTGGATATTTAATAAAAATTTTTACCCACAAAACGGAAATTTGTGGTTTATTTGTTTTGCGTTAAGAAGATAACAAATTTAAATTTTGTTTGCTGTCCAACTTCCAGTTTGTTGTTTGCTTAAATTGTTTGTTTATATACAAAATTATATAATAAAATGTGAATCATCATAAAATGTGAAAATGCAAAAATCGAAAACAATTTTAAATAAATGAATAAAAACAAAATGTTCACATTTATTTTTAACTGATTTGACTCTTACTGATGTGTCACTTGTTTAAACAACATTTAAAAATAAATAACAAAAATCATTTGATTTAAATGGAAAGTAAGTAAACCGGTTTTTAAATGAAATATTGTTTCTTTTAAATGGTATTTTTTGTTATTTTAACTTACAAACTTTTTTAAGTGTACTTCAGTAGATATTGATATTTTCTGCTAAAAGCAAAATTTTTTATATTCAGTTTCAAAAAAAAAAAAACGTGGATAACTGTGTGTTATTTAAGTTGAATGGTACCTTAAGTCATAGTAAAATAAAACCCACTTTCTCGGTATTTGCTTAAATAAACTTTATTGGTAATTTCTTTCATATTGATCTTAATAATTTCAGCCCTGTTGATTCCAAAGTGATTTTGAATAAAACACACAAGTTGAAGGCTTTACAAAATGTGTATTTCTATTAAAATTCCTACATAAAATGCAAAAAATAGTAATAAATTTTAACTACATTATAATTTATACATACTTTTTGGTTTTAAAAACCACCAGGAGATTTTAAAATTTAAACTATTTAAATTTGAATAAATTTTTGCTCCCGAGCACTGCTCACAGCCAGACCTATAAGTGGCGAAATTAAGAATCAAATGCCTGTAAAAATGGCTAGTGTTCTGGAGCAAACTTAATTATAGAATTTTTAATAAAAATTTTACACATGTTACAATCTGAAAAATTTTCATCGCAAAGAAATAAATTAATATTTGGTGATGCCAGATTGATAAAAATAAAATCATGGGGATTTCGGGGGTAGCGTTAACCGGAAATTGGACGGCTTCCCAAAATTTTATACAAATTAGATTTAGTGTAGTGTATAGGATAGCCGACATGACTGACTCTAATATTTTAATGGTTTTGCATAAAATATTAAATGTTCACCTGCATATTGGATTGGCTATTTTGTATTAGAAATTTTTAGTTTTAGATTCGTAATCAATGAACCAAAGTCATTTTCTAAAGTGTCCTTTTAGATCTAAAAACTAAATATTTTAAAATTCCTGGCTACCACTTTGGATCCGCCATATATTTGTAACTTGTCGAATTATAGGTCTAAGGCTCCATCAAGTATCAAGATTCGTGATTCTCATGAAATTTAAAGCCTATCTAGCGATGAAATGGCAATGTTAAATTGGCGATCACGGCATAAAGATGCATCCAGAGTCTCTTATTTTTATCTTGATTAATGGACACTCTCTCAAAAAGTTTGATATTAAAAATGAGCGGTTAAAATTTGTGAGTGAAAATGTGAATAATAAATACATCAATTTTTCAGGCATAAGTTCAGAGTAGCGACTGGTAAATAAAATATTTTCTTATATTTTATCACCAGTCACTTAAAAGGTAATAATATTATACATTTACCTCAAATATTTTTCATTTCAACAATTTTTTCCACCATAAAAATTTTTTTTCACCGCAAAAATTTTTTTCACCTCAAAGTTTTTTTTATAGCACTAAAATTGTTTTCATATCCAAAAAAAAATGTTTTTCACCGCACAATTTTTTTTTTTTCAAACTGTAATTAAAAAGCGTGAAATTTCTGACAAGTAAAATATTTCCCTATAATTGAATAATATTTTATATTCACCAAAAAATTTTTCCCGCACTAAAATTTTTTTCCACAAAAAATTTTTTTTCACCTCAAAATTTTTTTTCACCTCTAAATTTTTTTCCAACAGCAAAATTTGATTTCACACCCAAAAAAGTTTTTCACCTCCATAATTTCACTTCTAAAGTTTTTTACATTATTTGTATCAAAAACAGTGAGGACATTTTTTTAAGACATTGGTGGAAGGTATATAAAGATTCGGCACAGCCGAATTTAAGAACGTTTTTACTTGTTTTTTTAGTTAGTTTTTGTTTTTAGCGGCTAATTGACTTCTTTTGGGTTCACTAATTTCCAACGAACACATATGTTTACGGTCGTAGAAAGCTTTGTAAGTTATTATTTTGGAAAAATTTAAAATTTATTTTTTTTAAATTGCTCTCTAATAGGCTTTTTATACTGAACAACATCTTTGTGAAACACATGGAAGATGTTGAAAGCGTGAAACATGAATTTACATTGGCAACATCTTTTATCTTTCATTTGTCATTTATTCAGCTGTCAAAAAAATAAAAGAAAAAGACGCATAATTTTTGTTAAAAATAAAAAATATTAAAAAATGGATTTAGAGAAAGCATTAAAAATGCAGTACATGTGCCGCTTATTTTCCTTTATTGAATAAATTTGTTTTGTTTATTTTCTGCAATGTCAGTTTGCTAGTGATGGCACAAAGAAAATCGATTTTTTTGACATTTTTTAGTGATGACACTTAAAATGACGAAGATGTAAGATGAAACATAATGAGAAAGGATCATCTTTTGTAGATGTAGAAAAATGTTGAATTTTGGCCTTTATAATTCTTATGGGAAGATGTTAAAATATTGCCCATTAGTGCAATATTTAAGGTAGTAATGTGTGGAGTTAGCAAACATGTTTAACACCTTTTATTTTAACTCATTGTATTTGGAACAGTGGTCGGCAGAAAGAGAGAATATGAATGAATGTATTGGTGTTTTACACCGTAAGAAATTATTTTATCTTTCTAGATAAAAGAATGAATGAATAAATTAATAAATGAATTATTCGATAAGAGAATATCCGTATTCACTGAATTAAAATAGTTTATGTTTTTGTTTTCTCTAGTATAAAAAATAAAAATAATTCATAATAATGATAATAAAAATTTTTTGATTGCATACAAGGTACTCTGCCTTATTAAAAATATTTCAAGAAAATTAAAAAAAAATCTTTCTACTCTACGTTTCACATTTTTAATTTAAAATGTAAACGAAAAACAAAATAAATACCCACAATAAAAAAAATACCTATAATAAAAAAAACAAATTTTTAGAGTGTACTTTATTTCTTCAACAAAGCGGCATATACATGCTCTGTTGAAAGTTAGCGTACTACTAAATGAAATAATTGTATTTTTTGTGCTCTTTGCTGAGATTTGTTGACATTCGTGTAGTGTACGTGTAAATTGCCGATTGTATTCGGCCCCTAAGGGCTATGAGTGCCGATCACTGATTTGGAAGTGCTTCCAAGATTAAATAAAAAATTTATTTTTGTTAAAATAAATCGATTAAATTTAAATCATTATTTTCTTAAGACATGGGTGGAGGGTATTTAAAAATGCGGCTGAGCAGAATTTAATATTTTTTTACTTCTTTTTTATTCTGATCTCCGATTCGTGATTAGAAGTCTCCAAAAATTTGTTTGAGATCTTTTTATGTTTCATATGATCCTTAGCTTGATTCTCGGTGCTACGGCCCTGGTTTGCTACCTACACGAAATTCATTTGTTTTGGCAAATTTCTTAAAAATCCAAATGCATTTAAAATTTATACATTGTATTTAATCCATTTGAGTGATATTAAGTTAGAAAACTTTATGCAATTTTAAACTAAATTATTTGCAAATGTTTAATTTCCTTGTTGCAAGTTTTGGGTTTACAAATTCGAATGTTTTTATTGAAAGTTATGTATTACAATACAAAAAAAATCCTCAAAAATAACAATTTCAGTTATGACTAAAGAAAGCTTTAGCTATTGTTTTTAATACCCGCCCATATTTTGATAGCAATATGTAATAAATTTTACGTTGACTTACATTTAAACATCATACATAATACAAAGTAGATTCACCTACAATTCCACTTAAATACAAAACGGGTCAATACTCTGTACATAAAGGAGTTGATGAACAAAAACTAGTTGAAAAAAAATACAAGATTTAGTGAAAAAAAATAAAATTTTGTAATATTAGAAATTTTTGTTTGCAAGCATTTAAATGGAATACACTGGAAGCTAATGATATAAAACTGGATATGAAATAATATAATTTTAAACTTTGAGCTACTTTTACAAACTACAAATACACACATTATTGTTAGCATATAAATGTTATAATATTTACTATTAAATCGAATTTTTTTTTGGCGGTAAACTTGTTTCATTTTGAAAAATGAATACTTAAATTTGTGCTAACAAATAATAAAAAAAAAATTGTTTAAAAGTAAAAACTAAAACACCCGGAAATGCATAAAGCCAGTCTAGTCGCTTTATGCATTTCTAGTTTATTTTTTTTTTTTTTTTCTAATTTAACAAAAAACACAAAATATTTGCAATATTCCAGCCAGTTGCTTGATGTATTAATTTTCTTTTATAACTATTGAATTAAAGAAAATTACTTTTTGTTTAATGTTGAATTTCAATCAATAAACAAATATTTAAAATTTTAATTAGTTTGATTTTTTTCTAACTAATTAAAGATTTTTTATGATAGTTTTTTACTCTATAATAAAATTCTGTTTCAAACACTTGCTTCTGTACTTAAAACAAACATTGTATTTTAGGATGTATTTGGTGTTGAACCAGTTTTTTTTTTGTTTTTTTGGTCGCAAAAATCTGATTGGGACATTTAGTTTTAAATGTTTATTTAAGGCAGGTGGTTTATTATATAATTTTGTTTTAAATTGTTTTTTTTTTAGATCTATTGGATTTTTTTTTTGTATTTCGTTTATGTTTTTTTTTTATATTTCCATTAAATATTTTGATATGATTTTATTGGTTAGTTTATTTTTCCTTCTTCTTCTTATTTTAGTGCTAAATTTTTTGTCTAAAAGTAGCCATACAGTTGTTAATTAATAGATTTTTTAAAGTGATAAGAAAATTAAAAGAATTTTGAAAATTCTTTATAAGGCCGCCTATTTATTAAGGTTGTGTAAGTGTTTAAATACTACCATGTTTTTTTTTTTTTTTGAAGAATTTAAAATCTTAAGAATTGTATTTCAACATTTAGTTTTAACAAAAATGGTAAAAGAATTTTTAACAAAAACATCTTAATTTATTAAGGAAATTCTATATATTTTACCGAGTGTGTACAGATTGTTTAATCAAAAGAAATTTTATAAATTTTATTTTACAAAAACTGTAAAAATTTATACAAAAAGGATATCCCCATATATTTCATGGTAGAGCTCAATAATTTAGATTGATTATTAAGCAACAAGAATTAGAATATCTTAAAATAAACATATATTAGAAAAAAATTTCACTTCATGCCATGCTGCTCTTCACCTCACCTTCCCCTATTATGTGATTTAAAAGTCAAATAAAATTTAATCACAGATATTGGTTACCAAGCCACATATTAGGGGAAGGTGAGGTGAAGAGCAGCATGGCATGAAGTGAAATTTTTTTCTAATATTTGTTTATTTTAAGATACTCAAATTCTTGTTGCTTAATAATCAATCTCAATTATTGAGCTGTACCATGAAATATATGGGGATATCCTTTTTTGTAAATTTTAACGAAAAAATTAAATACGAAAAATTGTTGAAAATAACAAAAACTTTCGTAAAATTAACGAAAATTTCTTTATTTTACTACAGTTTTAGTTGTTTTAACATGATGTGGATTATTATGACTTCACATGGTAAAAAATTTGGCCGAAATTGAAAATTGGGGCTAACATGTGGAAGGTTCCTCTCTGCCCCTTAACTGGCTGCCCATCCAACCCGCTTTTGTGAGAAACCTAAAATATTAAATATTAATTCCCTGGAAAATGGTTTAATTCACGGATAAGAAACTTTTGGAAATATTAGCCAGATTCAAATGGCAGAAAGCGTTTAAAAGGTGGAAAAATCATCCAGCCAAGCAGCAGCAGCTAGGAAGGTACCTTTTCCAGCATAGAAATGTACCCATAGGGAATTTTTGAAAATAATTACGAGGGGGGCGGTTATGAGGGGGGCGGTTATTACGAGGGGGCGGTTATTACGAGGGGGCGGTTGAAAAATGAGAAAGTCACCCCCTTACGTCTTTTCTAAACCCTTGAAATTTTTTAAATTTTGGGTATGTGTTCCCTGAGATATGGACTAATTTACTGAAGTATATTTTTTCCAAAAAGAAAGTGATAAAAAAGGGAAAAGTACACCCTAAATTTCCCAGCCTCCTCCTCCGGCTTAGTCTTGCTTTAAGACGGAATTTTCAGTAACTTTTACGGAAGTGGAAAAAACGAAAAGGTCTCCTCCTCCACCTCTTGTTCTAAAACTTTGGCTAAAAAATCTGAAATAAAAAATATCAGTCCCTTGGGATATGAACTAAACTGCTGGAGCTAGGGACGTGAAATTTGTCATGTAGATTCCTCTTCTGGCGCTGATATCCTCTACATGGAATTTTGGGGAATTTTTGCGGAGAGTTGGGAAAAATATCACCATTAGTGCTGGTATCAAAAATCATCGGCAAAGAATCTGACCTTTAAGACATATGAGCCCTGGGGTATGGGATTAGTCACTACAGAAATAGTTTTTGACAGTTCAAATTAAAACGTGTTCAAATTAAAACCTGTCTAATCGACTGATCCAAATCACTGGAGCCAAGAAATATAGATTTACAGGTGAAATAGTGAATTAAGCCCTATGAAAAAATAAAAGATCACTTGGAAATTTTTGAAGTCTACTTATATCAAGTCTAAGATCAAAATAAAACAATTTGAAATGGCGGATGCCAAATAAAAAAGTGTACATTACTTTTTGACAGTTCAAATTAAAACGTGTTAAAAATAGTGTAATAAAGAAGAAAGGGACCCTTCTAATCGACCGATCCAAATCACTGAAGCCAAGAAATATAGATTTACAAGTGAAATAGTGAATTAAGCCCAATGAAAAAAGAAAAGATCAATTGAAAATTTTTGGGGTCTACTAATAACGAGTATAAGATCGGAATTAAAAAATTCAAAATGGCGGATCCCAAATAAAATAGTGTACATTTTGGATGTAAAAGACACAATTGATAATGACTTTTGTTTACTGAAACCAACATTTTCAGATACCAAATAGCAGATCCACTATGGCGGTGCACAAAATTAAAAAACTTTACCACCATACTTGAATAAAATTTTTAATTTCAAATTCTTAATCTGATAACCCAACGCCATTTTTAAATGTGGCTTTTAGATATAAAATATAAACCATTTAAAATTTATGGCCGACACTTTGAATACGAGATTTTAAATTTTTGAATTTTGATTTCTAATTTGTAATAAGAAGCTTCTTTAATCGATATTTTAGCTATTTTTGTATCTTTTTCTAAGGGCTCGATTTTTTTATTAATTCTTCATTTACATAACCAAGCCATTGAGGCCTTATGTGGTGAATTAAAGCATCGAGGGCGGATCAATAAGTCCGTGGCTTTTCGAATTTCCCTCATAGTAATATGAAATGCAACACTCCCTTCAAGAACCACATGTTAATAGACTACTATCAAATTTTGAGCAAGTTCCGTCATTTGCTTTGCGTTAAACAGCTGTTCAAAACATACAACATGGTGGCTATTTTTAAAAATGGAAGAAGTGAATTTCGAGTGCTTATTAAACATTATTTTTTGCGAAAAAAACCGTCAATCAAACCAAGGAAAAACTTGATAAATACTATGGGGACTCTGAACTATCGATTTATATGGTAAAAAAGTGGTTTACTGACTTTCGTTGTGGTCGCACAAGTACAAACGACGCTGAACGTTCTGGACGGCCAATTGAGGTCAATACACCCGAAAATTTTGAAAAAAATCCACTATATGGTGTTGGCCGATCGAAGAGTAAAAGTGCGTGAGATTGTTGATGCCGTAGGTATTTTATATGGCAGTGTGGTTTCGATTTTAAATGATCAGTTGGATTTAAGAAAGCTGTCTGCAATTAACCATAATGCACGGGTGCGCACGTGTGTAGTCTCAATGGCAAAATTCCATGAATTGGGCTACGAATTCGTACCTCATCCGCCATATTCTCCGGATTTAGCCCCTAGTTAATTTTTCCTATCTCCAAACCTAAAGAAATGACTCGGTGGAAAAAGATTTAGCTTCAATGAAATTATTGATCAAACAAATGCCTATTTTATGGACCTCGAAAAATCCTATTTTTTGGAAGGGATACAAAAATTAGAGAAACTTTGGACTACGTCTATTGAGCTAAAAGGAGAAAATAATGGAAAATAATTTTTTTTTTTTTTGGAAAAAAATGTGTTTCATTCAATAAGTCACAGACTTTGACCCACCCTCGTAAATATTTAGCGTCTTAACCTTTAACTGTGGAGCTGGTGGTAAAATTTACCCTCTCTTAATATTTTTATAAGTTATTGATGTAAAAAAAATTGTGAAATAAATCCTCGTTTAAGTAGTAGCTTTAAAAAAAAAAACAAATAATCTTGTTTTTATTAAACTTTTTTAATAAAATTAAAAGGGGTAAAATTTACCACCACCTCAGAGACTATTTACAAAAATTTCACCACATCGGAGAATGTCTTACAAGATAAACAAATTCTTACTTTAGGCAACCATCTAATGGCATATGGTCTCTAAATAGCTGCAACTAAAAAAAACAACTTTTACAATTTTAATAAATTTTAATTTTTGCTTCAACAAATTTGTCAGTTATGACAAATTTTATTAAACTCCAACTCCCTCGCTTATTGTAATAGCTATTAATTTACTATTTTGTAGTAAATATTATATTACTCTTTAACCACTCTAAAATTTTTAGTGAAATATAATCTAAATTACATAATGCCATTAATACCAATACCAAAAAAAAAAAAACAAAATATATATATTATTAGCCCAGGTGCTCTAATACACAAACTAACATTTCACTTGGTATAACAGAGTATAAAAAAGTTATATGAACTCAACAGACATACATCCATTAAAATTTAAGCTGACATATAAGAAAATATATATTTATATGAAAATAATATAAACTTTGCCAATAAAATATCTGTATGCATTCACTTTTCTAATGATACGCACATATGTAAAAGAAAAAAAAACTTGCAAAAACCAATCAAAACATAGTAACCACTAGATGATGTTTAGACATACATAAATATTTATAATGATGGAAATGTAAAAAAGTGATGTTTTTTTTTTTTTGCTCTATGACTGACACCGTGACATAATTTTTTAAATTTATTTATTTTGTTTCTAAAAGTTTTCAAAACGACATCATGAACGAGATAATTTATTTTATTTAATGTTGCGAGGAAAAGCACTAAATAAAAAGACTAATTGTGGAACCTGTTGTATCCTATTTTGTTTTTATAAGTAATGGGTGCGAAATAAATTCCCAATAATTCCATTAATAGGGGAAGTATACAAAGATGATATACTAAGGGTTTTAAAGATATTTAGAAACGAGAATTAACATAAAAACATAGTAACGAGAAATTCTTTACGTTATGATTATTTTTCATGTAACTTTCTTTTATAAAACTGTTATAAACTGCAACTAAACTTGTTTGCCATAAGCTTTTAAAGCTATATTGAATTTTAAGCTTTTTAATAAATCATTTTAAAATGATTTTTTTTTTGCGTATAACTCATACGCAAAAAAATGGAGTAAAATATTAATCATACGCACCGAAACCGAAAATATTTATACACAAAATAATTAAAATGTTTATCCGTAAATAAGTCTTAGTTTTTGACATAATTTCAAGTAACTTTAATTAATTTTTTTTTCTTGCTATAGAGCTACTTCCCCTTATTAGCTGATGTTTTACTTATTTTGTTTAGAGGAATGTTTTGAAATTGTTTTTTTAAAAAAATGAGGTTTCTTTAACAAAAAGATAGTAAACAAATTAAAATGATTTCTTATACATGTTTTTCCCATTTTTCTACAAAAAGTAAAATATGTAAAATTTAATGAACAAAAATTTTTCAATTTTAATTAAATTTATTTCTTCATTTTTTATTACTTATTTTACCCAAAAAAAAATTTACAATTTTAAGGCTCTAGTTTCATGATATTATTATTATTATTTCAAATCCAATTGGGAAATGTCTTGTAATTAATATTGTGTGTAGTTTTCATTTTCTTTTTGTTATAAATAATGCAATAAGACAACTTAAAGCATTCAATGGAAAGATAGTATTACCAAAAAGGTACCGCATATACCGTATGTATGCGTAAACCATATGGTGTGCAGTACTACAAGTAATTTAAGATGTTTCCTCATATATAAGGTTTTAACATACATAAAAGTTAGATAATATTAAATTAAAAGTATTACAAAGTACTTAATTACATTGCAAATAAAATTATACAGAATAATGGCAAAATATATGGAAAAGTTGGAATTTTTATTGTTTGTTTAAAAAACAATTTTAATCAACCGAAAGAAAATTTTATTAAACACAATTTATGTATTTTTATCAATTTCTTTTAGTTATAAATATGATCCTGTTTATCTACATAATTTTCTTTAATATTTATGTAGTGTATTGCTCTAGTTTTTCAGTCAACATCATAACTGACACTGTAACTTGAATATTTTGTATTATGTTTGATTCATGTAATTTTGTATTACAACATTTTTTCATCACCCAACCAGCCAACCAACCAGCCATCCAGCTAAACAGGCCCAACTTTATCTCATATTCCTTTTAAAAATTCAAGTGTAATTAGAGTAAGCAATATTTTCTTATTGTTTTTATCGTTATTTTGTAATACCGTTTTCTAGTTTTTCTACAGTTTTTTTCCAGCGTAATGGAAGTATAAATGTAAAACGGAAGTAACAAGTGGTAAATTTGCGGTTTATGATGATTTTAATGACAGTCATATTTTATTTGAATAATGCGTTGTGATATCTTAATATATTTGCGTATGGTAAACTTGAAATTTATGAAATCAATACTATTCAAATATTGCAAATGACGATTGTGTAAAGGATACCTGGTTTTGGTATTAAATGTACATAATTCACTTTAAGAAAGGTAAAATAAAAATTCAAAGAAAAGTGTTTTGATGCGGTTTTTTTTTTGTCAAGTTCATCTACACTTAAAATAATAAGCCAGTAAAAAATCTGTGAAACGTGTTTCCAAAGGATTTGACAAATTTTTAACAAACTTTTTGTTGAAATGGAAATTTTTAAAAAAGATTTTGTTTATCATTATCTATATAATACATACTCACTTACTAATTTACTCACATACTCACTCACTCACTCTTTCGCTCACTCCTTCACTCACTCACTCACTCACTCACTCACTCACTCACTCACTCACTCACTCACTCACTCACTCACCCACTCACTCACTCACTCACTCACTCACTCACTCACTCACTCACTCACTCACTCACTCACTCACTCACTCACTCACTCACTCAGTCACTCAGTCACTCACTCACTCACTCACTCACTCACTCACTCACTCACTCACTCACTCACTCACTCACTCACTCACTCACTCACTCACTCACTCACTCACTCACTCACTCACTCACTCACTCACTCACTCACTCACTCACTCACTCACTCACTCAATCACTCACTCACTCACTCAATCACTCACTGACTCACTGACTCACTCACTCACTCACTCACTCACTCTGTCACTCACTCACTCACTCACTCACTCACTCACTCACTCACTCACTCACTCACTTACTGACTCACTCGCTCACTCATTTACTGACTCACCCACACACTTTCTCACTCACTCACTTACTCACCCACTCACGGACTGACCATCTCAACATAACCCAGCAAAACTACTGGTATTTAGGTTATTTCTCCGGCTTTTACGGAATTTTTGGAAATTCATACAGGGAGGGGCAAAACAGTAACGAGATACATCACTCACACACTCAGGGACAACTGACTCATCATAAACCAGCCCAAACTGTTGGTATTTGGGTTGATCCTCCCACGTAGACATCTGCTAAGACAGAGCTTTTGGAAACCCCCACGGGGAGGGACAACATAAGGAAGTCTCCTCTTTGACGGCCTGCCCAAAACCCTTTGGCTAGAACCTAAAGTTTTAAATTTGTATTCCCTGGAGAAATTGACTTCTAACTAACAAGGTTTAAGTTGAGCTGGGCTAAGAAAAAAAAATTGCCCACTGTACCATACCCCTATAGAGATTAGAGAAGAAGAGAGAAGGCCCAGCCTAGAATTTTCTAGTCCTCCTTTTAAACCTGAAAAAGTTTGGCAGGGGTAGTTTATGAACAGAATCTATAATTAAGACGTCACTAGCCAAAATGCTTTGTCTGTGGAGAAAGCTAGTGGACAGTGACAGACAAAATGTTCAGTCAGACATAGCACACACAAAGGTTCATTAGCACACACGAGCACAAGCATTGTGTCCCGTAATCAGGCCAGAAAGTCTAATGCAGTCAGCTCAACTTAAAATGAGGAGATAGGATTTTAACACATTTAAAATTTAGGCATACTATCATAATATTGTGCAAGTTACTTGTGTAGTCTATTTGCCCTTTCAGACGGAGGTTTTTAAAAACCGCTTCTGCCAATAATCTGAAAATTAAAAAATGCCTTCCTTATGTTATTAATTGTCCCTAAACGTTCACATTTGCTAAAAGAAATTTGGACTCATTAATACCATATTAGTAGTAAACACTTCAATGAATAAATAGAGGAGCCTGCCTACAATTTATTTGGCTAATTAAGCAATATTATAGACCAGTTAATATCAGTGAAGGCTAACATTTGGTCTCCATACTTCTTTGTTCTTCAGATTCAGAGGGCCATATAATGAACATTTTGTGTACCACCCGTATTTCGTTCAATTGATTATTTAGATTATATTAAGGAATAAAAATTATCAGAAAAGTCAAACCTTTGGTCCCTGCCCTTTTTAATTCTTAAGATTTAAGAAGCGCCATAGTTAAATTTTTTGTGTGTTAGTTAACTCAAATGACGAATTAAATATTAATATCGTAGATTTCGAAATATCAGATAAGCCCAATATTTGGCCCCAGATTTTTTTTACAATCTGTATTTAGTTCAATAGCTAAATTAGTATTAGAAAATGCCAACATTTGGCCCTTAAACTGTTTTTATTATGATTCAAGGGAGCCAAAGATTGATTTTCTTTATAAATTGAAAAATATTAAAACACACAACATTTGGCCCTCTTAAATATAAACAATAAAAAAAAGTGCGGCCCAAAAGGTTATATATCAACATACTCAGGCATGTTTTGGAATTAGTACGCATTCAAATTTGCGTGAAAATGAAATTTATAGCACCTATTTCACTTTACAAAGTTTTTTTGATTCGACTTCAGCTTTATTCCATAAAATGACCACTGTACTACGATAATGTACTTAAATTTTTTATGAAACTAAAAAAAATTGAGGCAAAAAATTTATAAAACTTTCACTTTTACCCAAAAGTTAAATCCAGAACATGTCCGACTATTTAGTTTCGTTTCAAATGCAAAATTAAGTGGTTTTGCTAAAAAAATTAAAAAAAATTACTAAAAACATTTATATCAAAATGCAAAATGTTGTAAAAATCTGAAAATTTGCTTCAAAGTCTTCACTATTTTTTTAAAATATTTCAATATATGCTCTGTGTATTAATCTATGGCTAATGTGTCGAAATTTACCAAATGACAAATTAAAAAAAAATTCTAGATCTTTTCAAGATATTAACATACACTTTAACATTTCCTGACATGATTATACTCAAATGATAGATAATTTTAGCTAGAATTGAAGTATGGATAAAAAACCTACTACTCTCAAATATTAGGGTATACATTATATTTCATTGGGTCAGAGGTCCAAAAAAAGATAGGCCCATATTTCAAAAAAGCGATTAGATGGAACTTTTTTTGAATATTGCGAAAAGTCTGGCCCATAAGTGAAATAATGAAGTTGGCAATTAAAATCTACCTGCCCGAAATATATAAAAGGATCATTGAGCCGTACTTTTGTTTTTCTCACCTCACGCAGGAATATTCTAACACAAGCAACTAATGTTATCTTCAATGTCTTTGAACTTTTCTGTATAAAAATTGCAACATTTTTTCACAATTTAGTATGCATTGTTTTTCTTTGTGTTACATTTATTTAAAAAGTAGTAAATAAAAAAAATCTCTAAAGAATACAGAAAAATAATAATAATGATGATCATTGTAACTTCATTAAAATTTCCTGCTTATTAATATATGCAACAATTACCCATAAAGCAAACCACAGCCCATAATTGTAAGGTTGATGCATTAATAACAATAAAAAAAACTGTTTACACAAGTGATGATGATCACAAAGTAAATGCAACAACTACTCTCTTTTTTCTTGCTTTGCTCAAAAATAATGACAAAGCAACAAAATACACAAAATGATACTTGAACTCCCGAAGGAAGACAGAGATGAAATATATCACAAAATTAAAATAGACTTTGGATGACTTATAAATAATTGGTGTGAAGAAGAAATTTAAGGAAGTGCAATAAATTCTTACATTTCCCACGCCAAATCAGTCTTAACAAATATTCTGTCAGACTTAAAATTTAAAAATACTCGCACAAGATGTAAAGTGACGAAAGGGACCTTTTCTTGTCTTACCCTCATTTTCACAATGTCCAATTGGCTACTACTGAAATTAAAATTTTAATGTTGACTAAATTTTAAGTGGACTTTCGGTAATCGAACCTTATGCCCGTAATTGTTTTTTTTTTTAATTTTGTAAGTTATAGGCTTTATACACTGAGCAACATCTTTGTGAAATGCATGGAAGATGTTGAAAACGTGAAACATGTGGGTACATGGCAACATCTTTCATCTTTCATTTTTCATCTGTTATTTATTCAGCTATCAAACAAATAAAAGAAAAAGACGCATAATTTTTGTTAAAAATAAAAACTGGATTTAGAAAAAGCATTAATCATTGGAGAAGTTTTTGCTTTGCAAGAACAAACCCGAATTTTAGTGCAGTACATTGAAATATTAAATGCCATTCTGGAGGATGATGATGAAGAAAAATTTTTGGTAGACATAAGAATGAAATTCTTACATGTTCTGCTCATTTTCCTTTGTTGAATAATTTTTTTTGTTTATTTTCTGCAATGTCACTTTGCTAGTGATGGCACAAAGAAAATCGATTTTTTTGTAATTTTTTAGTGATGACACTTAAAATAAAGAAAGATGTAAGATGGAACAAAATGAGAAAGGATCATCTTTTGTAGATGTAGAAAGATGTAGAATTTTTATGGGAAGATGTAAACATCTTTGCAAATTGATGAAAGATGTAGCTCAGTGGAAAAAAAAACTATTATTTTACCACACTTGGAATTATAGGATTGAGGCGTTGTTTAGTTTTTTTTTTAAATTTAATAAGCAGTTCTTTGGTCTTAGGATTTATGTATGCATTTTTTTTGTCATGTCAAATTTATAAACTACCTTGTACTTATAGAGTTAAAAGTGTAGTTTAACAATAACGCTATTTTCAGAGAAAAAAAAAATATTATAAAAATAATAAAGCATAATTTTTGGCTTGCTAACATTTACAGTTATATTTTTATTTTTTCTTTTTTTTTTTTTTTTTTGATCTATAACAGAATATAACCAAAACACGAACCATACGCTTCTGTTGTGCTGGCTATGAGGGAAATATATCGATAAATGATACTGTTTGCAAACCGGTTTGTCGTGGTGGTTGTGGACGTGGTTATTGTTTGAAACCCGATGAATGTACATGTGAACCAGGTTATACGGGCAAGCATTGTACGCAACGTAAGTTTATAAATGGAATAAAGTACAACAAAAGCAAGAAATTATAATATTTAAAATAATAATTTTGTTGTTTATTTAGGCTGCGATCATGATCATTGGGGATTGGAGTGTAAAAATCAATGTCAGTGTCTTAATGGGGCTGTTTGCGATAATAAATCGGGGATTTGTCATTGCACTATTGGATGGAATGGAGAATTGTAAGTAATGTTGCCGAAAAATTTTTTTAAGCGGGACCAGGGATTCGATGACAAAAATCGTTAGATTTTGTAATGTTGAAAATTTCAACTTTTCTGAATGTATCTAAAGACAATTGTTTATGTCTCAACATAGTTTAAATTTTCTGATCAATCGTAGATCTTCAAATAGTTCAAACAAACGTTCAATTAAAGATATTTTTTAAGTCCATAAATAAGATAAATCAAAGTAAGGAGCAGCTGTGTGTAAAATTTAAAATTGAAAATTTTCTCGTTAATAATTCGAAGTGTTAAGGACATTCGTGGGACTAATTGATAAAAAAGTGAGCCTAATTAATGGATTATTTATTTAAATATCAATTGCAATTCAATTATATCTATTATCATTTTTGGAATCAATAATAAAGATTTTAAGATCCTAAATTTATTGATAAATGAATATTTGTTAAAATTTTATTGTTATTCTTTTATAAAATCTATAAAATTGCAAAAAAAATAAATGCTAAAAAAGGCTAAAATAAAAATATGTTGAGGAAAATTGACAAATAGCCCTAAAATCGATACAAATTAACCAAAGCTATTAAAACAGTGCGACAATAAAATCGATACATATACATATGAAATCAATGAATATCTTTATGATCGATAAATATCTTTAAAATCGATATATAACTTTAAAACTTATAAATATATTTATCGAAAAATATTTATAAAATCGATAAATATCTTTAAAAACGATAAATATCTTTAAAATCGATAAAATCTATAAAATCAATAAATATCAATAAAACGATAAATATCTTTAAAATCGATAAATATCTTTATAATCGATAGATATCTTTAAAATGAATAAATATCTCCAAAATCGACAAATGTATTTATAATCGATAAATATCTTTAAAATCGCTCATCTTTAAAATCGATAAATATGTATTAAGATCGATTAATATTGATCAAATTATTTAAAATCTATTAATATCGATAAAAATCTATGAATATATATAAAAATCCATAATAAAATATGAATAAAAATCCATCAGTATAGATTAATAGCTATAAATAAATAGATTAATAAATATCGATAATATCGACCAATATTGATATCGACAAATATCAAAAAATCTATATCAATTATCATCCATAAATTATAAATACCCGTGCAAAAAAAAAGATTAGATAATATTAGATCTGTTTAGATCTAATTATATTTAATTTAATCTTATTATATGATGTATTAATTGCCATATCTGATCAGATCTAGTGTCAATTCTGTTCATATCTGAAGGGATCTGGAAAATAGTATAAGTCTAAATTAGGTAAAATCAGAGCTAAATAAATAAATATATTAAAAATCTATAATTATCGATAAATATTGCTAAAGAAGATATACATATAACGATATTTAAATAACTCGATAACCGAACGGAAAAACCATGAAAAAGTGCTGTAGAAAAAACTAGATCAACACTGGATATTTATCCGGAATAAGCACTCTCCGATACATGAATAAAATTATTTAGGTCCAAAGCACGAAATCGCTTAAAATTCATTTGCTTTGGTAGTACTATTTCAACATATTTATGTTCAATAAGAATTTCTTTATGACGACTAGATCGAAATATGGACCAATTTTACAAACTTATATACAAAATTTTGTCAAATTATATTCAGTATTGCGACCTGTGGTTTGATTACAAGGGTCTTTTATTTAATATGGACAGGCGGAAGGGCCGAGAGACATTTTTAAATCCAGTTAGAAAATAATTCTGAGTCTAGCGGAAATCACTACAGTATAGTCACCTTATAATGTACTCTAAAACTCATATCTTTGTGTACAACAACGACAATTCAAAATAGGTGTTTTTTAACCCAATTTTGCCTATTAAAATTTCAAAAGTGCTCGAAAAGCCGAGGCATTTCGATCTAAGAATATTAAATTATACAAGTTTTATACAAATTGGAGTAATTAGATTGGAGTGCATTCTTGTAAGATCGGAGAGATATTCTACATATATATATATTATATATATATTTATATTCAACATATAATTAACCCTACCCGAGCACTAGCAACGAATACTATCAGCTCGTTGTAGCGTAAACAGAAAAAAGCCTGGGGGAATCGACCCACGACCCCTTTACTAATAAGCTAGCACGCTACCAACTAGCTGATGCTATTTTAGGACTTTTCTTTGCATTATTCACAGATTTTAAGTGTAAATAAGAGCCAGCCTACCCAAATCGTGCTATAAGGTAGGGTATTTGATGGTCCGAAATTAATTTTTCTGACTTGCTTAAATATTTTTTTTTTCTTTCAAATTCCAGCTGCGAACAACCTTGTCCCATGGGTACACATGGTGTTATGTGTCGCAAGGCTTGTGAATGTGACAATAAACTTTGTCATCCTCAAACCGGAGCTTGTGATAATCCCAAAGAATCTTCTCTAACGCCAAATGCTACACATGTTATGATAGCAACTCTAAATTCGACCATAGTAAATATTACACACAATTTGGATCGTATTGCAAAAAATATTGTAAACATAGCTAGCAGCACAACCACAGAAAATATTAATTATGCTCAGCCACCACAGATATTGGAATTAACTACCACAAAGGCGGCTGTACCCGAAGTTATAGTTATAAAACAAGATGATACACCTCATACACCCAAAATAATTTTACATCAACCGGGTCAGGGAATATTAGAAAATATACACAATAGCGGCAAAACACCAGAAGTTATACACGTTATTACCAATTGGCCAGCAGGCACCCAACAACATCACAATTTAACACAGGATGAAAATATTAATTTAGCCGGTTTTGGAGGTCATGTTCTGAAAAAAGAGGAATCCTCTAAATCAACAGAAAATCATAGTCCAGATCATGAAAATAGCATATTAACAACATTATTGGTGGTGCTATTGATATTAATGATAGCTATAGGAATGGGTTTTCTATATGTCTATCGTAGATATCATTTACAAAAAGCTCAAATGGAGGCAGCTTTGGCAGCACGTAATGTTAGTTTGGTATCGGGAGCTACATCACCCATAATCATAACACCACCACCCTTGCCACCTCATACAAATGAGCAGCATTTACAAGAAATAGTTGGCACCGGTTTGGGTGGAGGCGTTTCAGTAAATAAAAGTTTTCTAAAACCTCTACCTGATCTACCGGCATTTACACAAATGGTACGCAATAAAATCGAGGGTATGTAAGTGTCTACTTAATACAATTTAAAAAAAAATATATTACATTTTTTGTTTTATTTTTTTCACATTAGGACCCGACTTGTATGATTCACCCAGTAACAGTTCCTCGATTACCTCGCAAACACCAACACCCACACCATATGCTTATGCCCGTAAAGAATCATTGTATTCCATAGTAGCCCCGAAGTCACGTAAAAGTAGCATGGATTCTCATTTATATGATGAGATACGTTATCCAACAGCTTTGCATCATCAACATTCCAATCATGGTCATCATCATAACGTTTATATAGCCCAACAACATTCAAATCCAACACACAATAATCATCAACATCACCATCATCATCAGAAACATCATCTTCAACAGCAACAGCATCAGCATCATCAACCGGGTCACACTACTACTCATCATGTTTCACATTTGATTATACCACCTCAGAATTCCAAATATTTACAAGTGCCACAAATTTCTCATACTTCACATAAGGTTGCTCATATTTAGTTTTTTTTTTGTTTAAGATATTTTAACGAATAATTTTATATACTTTATTTTGTAATCGATAACTTTTTTTATTTTAATTTTGTATTGTATATTTTAAGATTATTATTTTTTTTTTCTTTAATAAAATTTAAATTTATTTTAAAAAATAATTTAAGTAGAGTCGGTCAAAACTGACCACGTTCTTATACTCTTAGAATATCCGCTAAAGCTCACACTCCGATTTTAATTAAACTCGAATGTATATAGTCAGTGGCGTGCCCAGGGGGGGGCGATTAAATTAAAGTCAAATGTCTTTTTGTATAACCGGGTTTATTCCTCTATTTTAACGGTTCAATTTTGAAATATCTTAAGCTACGGTTATAACGCTAAACTACCGAAACACCGATTTATAAAGGTATTTTGCAGATATAACAAAATTTAACAGGTATTATTATGAAATAAGCCCCGTAATATTAAAAGACACATATCACTATTGCAATCGCAGTTTTAAAATTTTCCTAGCGTGATAGACAACTACCGTTATAATGAAAAGTTATTGCTTGCCAACCATGATATTTTCTTTTAAATTGTATTTTTTGAATTAAAAATCTGAGATTAAAATAACAAGTCAATTGAGAAGTCCCCGGCCTGACACATAGATGGCGCTACTAGACTTAAATCGATACGATTTTTAGTTAACCTTCAAAAGACACGTGTGTAAATTTGGCAGCTGTCGGTTCATTAGTTTGTGAATTATAGCATTTTGAGTGAAGCAACTTTTGTTATTATGAAAAAATGTATAAAAAGGAATTTCGCGTGTTGATAAAATATTGCTTTTTGAAGGGGAAAAAATACAATTAATGCAAAAACTTGGCTTGATGACGAGTTTCCGGACACTGCCCCAGGAAAATCAACCATCAAGGATTGGTATGCTAAGTTTAGACGTGGTGAAATGAGCACCGAAGACGGTGAACGAAGTTGACGCCCAAAACAGGTTCTAACGGACGAAAACATCAAAAAAATCCACAAAATGATTTCGAATGACCGTAAATTGAAATTGAATGAAATAACAGGTACTCTAAGGATATCAACTGAATGTGTACATCATATCATTCATTGAGTATGAAAAAGCTCTGTGCAAAGTGGGTGCAGCGCGAGCTCACTTTTGACCAAAAACAAGTCAGTGAAAACGAAGGCGAAAATCCATGAATTGGGCTTCGAATTGCTTCCGCATCCACCGTATTCTCCAGATCTGGCCCCCAGCTACTATTTACTGTTCGCAGATCGCAAAAGAATGTTCGCTGGGAAGAAATTTTCGTGGAATGAAGAGGTGATCGCCGAAACTGAGGCCTATTTTGAAGTAAAGAACAAATCGTACTACAAAAATAGTATCGAAAAATTGGAGGGTCGCTATAATCAGTGTATCACCCTTGAAGGGAACTATGTTGAATAAAAAAAAAAAAAAAAAATTTTGCCAAAAAAATGTGTTTTAATATGGTAGGCCGGGGACTTTTCAATTGACCTGTTACCCTATTAAGTCTTAACCGGAATCCCCAATATTTCAGAATTATCAGTTTAGTTTTATGTCAAAACATATGTATTTAAAATTGCAAATATTTAATTAACAACTTAACTTATATAGACTTTTAAAGCAGTTATTGTAGTTACAAAGTAAGAATTAATAAAAATGCTGACAAGTCTTGGAAATTCTTGGCATTTCTCTTTTAAATGCAAACAAAAAAATTTGTCATAAAAATATTTGAAATTTTATTATTTGAATCAAAAGTTTTTGAAACAATCTAATTGTTTTTGAAATGGTTGTCTTTGAATTTGAGTAAAAAATTGCTATTTCACGTTTCTAAGATAAATGTGTGTTTTTTTATTGTTAAAAATTCGACAAAGTTCACGGTGGCGTTGTGCCCCAAGAAATATGACCCCAATCTTAAAATGTAATAAACCCAATTTTTTGGGGCAAAATTTGTTAATAAAAATTAAACCCAAAAAATATAATGAAATGAAAAATTTAGTTTTTCATTCATTAGATTGAGACTTTAATTCACAAATTGAAGAAATGAAACATGAACCGTAATATGATAAAATGAAAAATGACCCCAAAATATGCAAAGCAATGAAATGTTTATGCACAGCATTATTTATACTGCATGGAATCAATAACATCCGAATCTACTCCTTATAAACACTAAAGTGTGACTTGGGCCAACCTAAATTAAAATATTTTAAAGAATTAGAATCAAAATCAATTTAAATACGGTAAATCGAATATTTTAGTGATACGCAACCAGTGCCTTTCAAAATAGTTCAAAAATTAAGTAAATTTCTACTCTCCATCCATGAGTTGCATCGTGTGTCCTTCCAGCCAGTTCTTAATAAATTTGTTGGTAACAATGGAAGAGCAATCAATTTCCGATGTGCGGTTTTTGCAGCATTCGACATTCTTATAAAATTTTAGAGCGAATTGTTTCCATGACATTGCGTCTTAGAATTTTGAAACCATTTAAAAATTATATTTGTTCTAAATGTATGAAAAACAAAATTTTCGCCAACTATTAATATACGAAAAACAAAATAAAAATTTTTTAATAAAAATCGCGCGATTTTTGGTAAAAAATTTTCGCCTTCGGTGCCAACTTCTACAACTATTAATATATGAAACAGATTTGCCCTAGCTTTACATGACCGTCCACCGTGTAGACGAATAAAAGTCAATAATTACACGTAAAGAAAAAACATGGTTGGGGTAATCATAGTTGTGCCAATCAAAGTCGTGCTATAATATGGTTATCATATTATGATAATAAAATAACCGAATTTTTACCATAATATGGTCCCTACAGTATTATTATGATTCAAAAATTACCATATTTTAGTCCTAAATAAACATGTTACATTGAATTTATCATAATATGATCGCAGGTAATCATATTATGCTCAAAATATTATCATATTATTGTCTCCACAAGAAAATTTCTTTATGGAAAAGTCCTTAGAAACTATGAAAAAACTCTTTATATATAAGAATATTTCCATTATATTCCTATTGAGCCAAAGATCCTTTATTTATAAAAAATTTAATTATAAATCTTTATTTATCCCAAGATCTTTGGCTCAATAAGGAATATAATATAAATAGAGAAGATCGAAAAAAACTAAAATAATTATTAAGAATATTTCCTTTAGAATTTTATTTTTTTTTTAAATTTTAATATGGACTTTTTGAAGAAAAATTGCTAAGGAAAAAACCATAGATTCTAAGAACTTTTCTTTCAAGAAAAAACCATTGATTCTAAGAACTTTTCTTTCAAAAAAACTTTGACTTTTTTTAATTCTAATGACTTTTTAATAAAAAAATCTTAGATATTTTTAGGATTTTTTTAGAAAGTTTTTAGATTTTTTTCTTCAGAATCTAGGAATTTTTCTTTCAAAGAAAGGCATTGAATTGATTAGTGTAAATAATATTATATGTATAAGGAATTCTAGAAAAACCCCTTGAAAAAAATCTTCTTAATAGGTTAATTGATGAAATCTTTTAATGACATGTGAATGATATTTTCTACCCATCTAATACATATATGTCCAGTTTTAATAAACAATATATGATTGTTTTTTTAAGACATTTTGTAGTAAAGACAAACTGACTGAACTGATAAAATTTTGGTTTTTATGAAAACAAGACAATATTATGAGTGTAAATGCTAAAGTCATGTTTTATTTGATGTATAATTATATATTAATTGTTGCCAGCATTTTATCGTTGCATAATTATCATATTTTTCTCATAGTCATAATTTTTGTTACCACAGTATGGTTACAGTCAATCATAATATAAAATAGAAGGTGACAATCATAAAATAGTAAAATATTTAGAAAAACAATAACTTGGTTGTGGCAACCATACCCGATTGCAGCAAGCAGGATATAGTAGCAGCGATCATATTGCAATCATGTTGTTTCTCTGCATGTATAAGTAATTTTTTGAGCCACAAAATATAATAGTAAATTATTATATTTTTTTCCCCACTATTTTTCACTATTTCACGACTATCGTCAACGTGTTCCATCAAACTAAATATTTTGTAATAAATAATGTTACAACTTTAAAAAACAAAACAAACGTGGAGGAGTTTATTATTTGAGACTATTTAAATCGTAAAGCTGCACGCAGAGAAAAAACATGGTTGCAACATGATCACTGCTACTATATTAAACTTGCTGCAATCGGGTATGATTGTCACAACCATGTTATTGGTTTTTTAACCATCGACATGGTCGCTGCCATCATTATTATAATAAATATTTTACTATTTTTTGATTGGCACCTTCTATTATATAACATGATTGGCTGTAACCATACTGTGGTTACAACAATTTTGACTATGAAAAAAATATGATAATTATGCAACCATAAAATGATGGCAACAATCAATAAATAATTATACATCAAATAAAATATGACTTTGACATTTACGGTCATAATATTTTCTTGTTTTCATAAAAACAAAAATTTTATCAGCTCAGCCAGTTTGTTTTTACAACAAAATGTCTTAAAAAATAATGATATATTGCTTACTAAAACTAGACAAATGTCAGATGGGTTTTCTACCTTTCATGAGGCATTGAAAAATTTCAGATCCAGGTATTTTTCTTTTAACTTTAGATTTTGTTTAAGGGTTTTTTTTTCCAAAATTTCTTATGCATATAATATTATTAGCACAAATACAATACAAAATATTAGATATTTAGAAATTTATCCAATAAAAACATTTTTAGATTCTATGGACTTTTACTTAAACTAAAATTCAACATCATAATAAACAAAATTCAACATCATAATATGTTTATTTAGAATCATAATATGGTAATTTTTGAATCATAATATAACTGTAGGGACCATATTATGGTAAAATTATGGTTATTTTATCATCATAATATGATAACCATATTATAGTACGACTATGGTTGGCACAATCATAAACCCAAAAATATATGATGCTCTTCGAATATGATTGTTCCAACCATGTTTTTTTTCTGCGTGTGTATGGTATAAAACCAGAGTTACTAAGACGGGTAGAAAAACAAAAATACTGTTCAAATTTACAAACGGATGATCCAGAAGAATATTACAGATCAGTTTTATTCATTTCATATTTAAATAAAATAATCTTAAGTATGACAAATAGATTCTCCGGTCACGACAATAAGGTAAAGAATTTATACAATATTGCAGTAAGCCAATCGAATTTTTTATCAAAATGATCTAAAAGCGGAGAAGCTTTACAATACAAAAAGAATCAAAACGTACTTAAGCAAATCATTGGGCGACCTTAGACTTTCTGCATTGGCTCGATTGTCTATATATTGTGAAGTGGTAGACCCAGACAAAATTGTGAATAGTTTTATGTCGAAAAATCGTCGAATCATTTTTTAAGTTCAATATTAAATGTATACGATACATTAGATCTCAGTTAATGTGATAAATGCTTCAAATAGGTAAAAAAAATTATGTTTAGAAATTACCAGCTTTAAAAAAAAAATAGAAAATATATATTGCCCCCCCCCCACCCACCGAAACAAAATCATGGCCACGCCACTGTATAAAGTACAGAATTCAAATCCAAATATAACCTTATATTTGCCTAGTGCCACCTCCGACGTTTAGGATTTTAAAATCGGCGATAGAAAACAGCCCACTTTTTGGTAGCATGACGAAAATTTTCGGGAACCCACTTACGGAATCATCTTGTTGAAAATACAATAGTATACTTTAAAATATTAATTTGACTATCGTTTATATTAACAAAATCTATGTATTTGTTAATTTTAAGATAAGAATTTTAAAATATGACATTTAAACTAAAATCAGAGTTGTTTTAAAGCTTGTTTGTTTGACAATTTGTGAGATAAGCTTGAGCTTAATATAACATGATTTTATAAACAAAATGTTTTTAATATTAAGAAAAAATATTCTTAAGAATAATGTTTTTAAACAAAGTGCATATATCGTTCTTATTTACCATAATAATTATAAAAGTTTATGGAGATGCTGAAATATATGGAGATATTTATCCCAACAGCTGGGATTTGACAGTTTATGAGAGTTTTAATATTTCGGATAATAAATGTTATGAAGAAAAACCGTAAGTGAATAAATTAAGATAATTTATACAAATTGATAAACATTTTGTACTTCTTCTAGAGCTTTTTACTTTCAAACTAAAGAATTTATACCAATTGTGGGAAATGGTTCCTCACCATTTTATCAACGTTTAGAAATATGTTGTGAAGGTTTTACACGATCATTTCGTGATTGGGAAAAATGTATACCTGATTGTTCATCTATATCACCAGATAATTGTCATAATGGTTTTTGTCGTTCTCCCCAAAATTGTGAATGTTTTGAGGGTTTCATTAAGAATTGGCAGGGAAAGTGTATACATACTTGTCCTATATCTTGTGAAAATGGTATTTGTTTATTAGATGGTAGTTGTGTATGTAAACCGGGTTATGTTTTAGATCCTGAAACACGTAAATATTGTATACCAGACTGTTCTCATATACCATGTGGTCTAAATCAGAAATGTATAGCAGCTGGAGAATGTGTTTGTTTAAACGGTTATAGCTGGCTGGATGGTTTAGGCTGTCAACCTTTGTGTATACCCCATTGTGGACATGGTCGGTGTATAGCTCCCAATGAATGTGAATGTTTTGCAGGATTTATCAAGAGGCCGGGAAGAAATATTTGTGAAGCAGAGTGTTATATGTAAGTACACTGAGAGATTTATCTCCATTATGTTGGTACATTATTTTATCGATTTTATCGATAAGATTTCTTTGGAATCCAGCCAATAAGTTTCTTTGGAATCATATATGAGCTGGCAAATGATTATATATGGGCATATATGTCAATATATAGTTCAATATCATACATGACCATATAAATTCGGACCAAAATTTTAGAATTTATTACCGTATATGTAATTACACTGAGAGATTTATCTCCAATGAGTTTCTTTGAAATCATATATGAGCTGGCAAATGATTATATATGGGTATATCTAATCAAATTTGTCAATATATACTTTAATACCATACATAACAATCTATATTCGGATCCAATATTTTAGAGCATATTGCCGTATATGATCATATAAGTTCATATATGCTCATATATTATTAATGTGTATCCATATACCCTGAAATTTCGCATTCGACCGTATACGGGTTTATATGAGACCATATATGGTCATATATAAAACCATATATTATCATATACGTCCATATGTGTAAATAATTTATTATTTGAAAGCCCGGAAGTTCTGTGTTGGAAAATTTATTATTTAAAAACTAAAGATTTAAATTTCTTTTTTTAAATTTTATGACAAATATTTTTTTAAATTTCACCTGCATTTTTAATATACTAAATTTAAACAAAATCTATTTAATTTTCAGAAATTGTGATAATGGTTTTTGTGAATCACGCTATAAATGTCAATGTCATGTGGGTTTCATATTCGATGTCCAAACATCCTCATGTCTACCGTACTGTCATGATGCCTGTCAACATGGTGTTTGTATAGCTCCTGGTATATGTAAATGTTTTGAGGGTTATAACTTGCAGGACAATGATTGTATACCAATATGTGAAAAGTAAGCTTTATTATACTATTGCAACATATCAGCATAAAAACAATAAAACTTTTCATTAATATAACGAAATATTTTATAAATATTATGAAGAAATTAAAAATTTATGAAATGTTTAAAAATACAGAAAATATTAATATTAATTGTTGGTGTCATTTCACTTAAAATTTTGTAATATGTAAAAAAAAAATTAATTGCATATGGGCATTTCCAGGATCGCGAACGGGACATTCGTACGCACTCAACTTGAAAAAAAAAATATGAAAACTCAAATTTTTTTTTAACTTTTTATAAATATTTAATAGCATTTTAGTAGAACAATTTTTGAGAACAAAAAGAAAATTATAAAATATGAACGTTCTCCAAATATTTTGGATAAACTTGCGATCGCGAACGGGACAAAAAATGTAAGTCATTTTTTCGGTGTGTGGTTTTGTTTAAAACTCTGCGAATTTCGTCAGTTTATTAAATGGAGATTATTTTTTAACTAAAGCAGAGATATAAAGATTTGATTTAGCATTTTGTTTTTTTTTTATTATCCTTATTATTATTTTTTTTAAATATTTTTTTTAGAATCGCGAACGGGACATCGCGAACGGGACAATGATTCCAAAGGCATTTTTTAGGTTTATTTATGGATCAAAATGTTTTAGGTTTGGTTTTTTTAAATGATCTCGGTTATTTTGTTTTGAATTGTAAATATCAAACTATTCCGATCAACGTTCACGGAGAACTAAACACAAATGCTTATTTTCGGTCGCGAACGGGATAGAAGAATGTAGTACAAAGAATCTTTGAATTATACCGTTATTCGGAGTTTGCTTGATCTCTACTGTGGTGTTTTTAAATATTTATTGTTGGTATATTTAGTCTATAAGAAGAGTGCAATCGACATGATATGTAACACTTAGAAATAACTCAAGGAAAAATGTCAATTAAAAACGCTAAAACCAAAAATGCAAAGCTGCTCTTTGCAGACCACTTTTCTTAAATTACAAATGGTAATATGTATTTAATTAGGTATATTCTTAAAATCCAATGCATTAACCAACTAAATTTTCTCAGAAAAGTCTTTTTTCTTCAACTTTAATATTTTGGTAGCGGTTGACCTTTCTGTGACCATATGCCAATTGTAAATAAAATATATAATTTTGTTAATAAAACAAATTTTTAATTGAAAATCCACCAATTACAATTAAATTATTTAAACAAATAGTAATAAAAAATGTCTTATTAATTCCTTCTTCCAGTGGTTGTGGTTTATATGGCAAATGTATCGCCCCAAATGTGTGTGCTTGTAGTCCAGATTTTCAACACTGTTTAGTTGGCTCCTGTTCCGTTAGAGGTCATTGTCAGTGTCCAGCTGGCTTAACACGTTTTATAGATCAATGTTTAGTTGCGGGTTCCATATTTAATACCGTTTACAATTATGCTCAACGGAATTATTATAATAAACAATTGAATTATGAATTTAATGCTCTGATAGGAAGAATGTTTAAGTTTTAAATAAATTTTAGAAATATTTAAAAAAAAATCGTTTTTTTATCAGTAACTAAGTGCATTTGCTAATTGGAATGTTTTTTGATTATATGTTTGAGATTATAATACACTGTGCAACACTATTTTTGGGCATGGATAATTCCTATGATAAATGAACAGATTTGGAGCTGCGGACAGCGTTGCAGTTTTGGTAATTTTTAACCAAAATTGGTTATTTTTTTTTCCAATGTGGAGATGTGAACTTTTTTTCATTTTGGTAAGTTTTTTGATAATCAAATATAGCAAACCATAAAAATATTGTACACTTAATCAACAGATTTTGAACCACGTTATTTCTGTAACTCGTTAAGCTGGCGCAGCTAAACAAAAAGTGAATATAAGCTTATTTAATTGATTAATTTTTGCTTTTTATTTCAAACACGTAAAGTTGCCCATTATGTAATTTTTAACATAAGCTCAAAAATATTTCAATTATTCAGTAAAAAAAAAATGTACAAAAATAAAAACCAAACGAAGACCACCAATTAAATGAATTGCTTATAACGAGTCTAAATCACGTTCAATCAATTTAATTTGTGTTTAATTTGGTATACGGTTTTTTGAAATCACTACGTTTTGACTTCGTTTGCTATTTCCGTGCCGTTAAAATGGACTTTACCGTTTTTTACCAGTTTTGATTCCATACCAAACGGTGTTGTTTATTGGTTTATAAGAATATAAATATGTAGCAAAATATTAAAAAATTATTAAATTAAATAGAACCCTAAAATCGTGCAACCCTTCTGTTAAGTTCAAAATTGTATGAATGTAAACTAAGTTGCGAAAATAGAGACTGTTAGTAAATTTTATAAAAGATCAAAATTAAACGTGATAATGAATTTAAATTGCCTTCTTTGAATGATTTCTTTGTGTTATTTATTATTTTCTTTTGTTTTAATAAATCTAAAAAAATATATATGTACTACTCAAAATCAATAACAATAGGCTAAATTTAGTTAAATATTCAAGTTTTTTAAATTAAAAAACGGTACGGATACGGATTCCGACAACGGACTCAGTTCCGTTTTTCAAATGAAAAAAACGGTACGTAAACCTTCCGCATTGACGGACTTTCAACGTATTCGAATCATTTTTGATGTTTCTTAAAATCCAGAAAACGGTAGGTACGTAACCTGAGTTACCGAAAACGGTAAGTAAACGGAACGTTTTTCTTTTGTTGCGTTGTTTAGGGTTTTATTAAAAAAAAACTGCATTAGTGCAGAAGATTTATCATCTGAAAGCGAAAGTGAAAGGTCAATGAAAGGTCAAATAATATTTCAAATTAATAAATATTTTAATATATATAAGATTTATCATCTGAAAGCGACAATGAAAGGTCAATGAAAGATCAAATAATATTTCAAATAATTTAATAAATATTTTAATATATATAAATAAAAACAAAGCACTTTTTTGGTTATTTTTTTTTTCTCATTTGGTAACTTTTTTTTGAAAATTTTGGTTACAAAAATTTGTTGTCCGTGGTAACACTGGCTGCGGAGCTCTGTCAAATTTGAAAGTGAATTATGAATTTAAATCTCTGATAAGTAAAATGTTTAAGTTTTAAATAAATTTTAGAAGTATTTTTAAAAAACACATTTTTTTATCAGTAAATAAATGCATTTGCTTATATTCATAAGTTTAATTTTAATTTAATTACACTGTGCAACACTTTTTTCAGGTGCAAATAATTCCTATGATAGACGAATAGCAATCAAAATTAAAAGTTTTAACTTTGATTGTCAATATTGTGATAAAGTGCGAAAGTTCTTAGAAAATAAATTTAATATTTTTTGTAGGACATTTTAACCCTATATCTGTCATTTGCATGGACCATTTTATTTATAAAATTTTAAAAAAAGTTGAATTGTTATTTATCACTAATAGTCATGTAAAAAAATCATGTAAATGTACTTCTAAGAAAAATTAGTTGTTTTAACGAATATAGTAAAATTTTGCGATGAATTGTTGTGCTGTATATTTTAGTACTTTATGACCCATCCCAAGATACATTTTTACGGACTTTCCGACACGTACGGATTCATGAATCCTACTTCTACTGTACGTTTTTGAACCGTAAATACGTGTCTGTCAAAGCTTGTACGTAAACGAAACATTAACGGACCGTATAATTGAATTTTCGAAAACAATACGTTTTGCTTTTAAATCCGTTTTGGTGTCAAAAACCAATAATTAAAATATGTCTGTGATCATTATGCGGGTTGCGCGCTAAAGTTTAGAAAAACAGATGCATATTTTGAGTAAGCTCTCTTACAGCTCACACAGAAAATAAATTGAGTGATATGTATGAGGTAAAGGTTAGCGTATAAGGATATAATTTGTAATTATATGATTAATATAAATAAAATAAAAAAGAAATATTTATGAAATTTAAAACAAGTTTATTATAGATTTTATTAAAAAAAAAATTCAAATTTCGTAAAAGCCACTAATTAACCCTAAATTAAAATTTTGTTTTATTTTTCATGATATTTAATGAGCCATAGCCGCAGTAATGGATAAAGGTGCTTTTTGTACTGGAGATAAATATTTTATTTAATTAAATTTGTAAAAGTTTTGTTTTTTCATTTTATTAAATATCTTTATAAATAAATTTAAAGAAAAAAAAAACAATAATTTATTATTCAAAATTAAAAAATTAGGCATTTACATAAATCCGTTTCTTATTGAAAAAAACGTTACGAATACGTACCGAATTCGCATTCGTAAACGGTCCTCAATTGACGGAATTTCAAAGGACAGCTCTGTTTTTTATCCGATATATCGGTCCATAAACGGTACGTCATTGACGGACTATTGACGTACAACTCCATTTTTCATCCGATATATCGGTCCTTAAATGGCTGTCATTGACAGTATTTAAACGGATTCGAATCAGTTTCGATGTTTCTTAAAATCCGTTTTCTGGTTCGTATACGGATCGAGAAAACGGTACGTAAATGGAGTTGAATTCCGTTTCTGACGGACCAAAAACGGTACGTAAACGGAACGTATTAATTGTTGGGATTTTTATTTATTTTTTTTTTTTCATTTAATTGATCTTTTTACCATTTGCCCCAACCGCAGAAATTATAAAAATATCCCATTTTAGTTGATGAGCAACCCACACTAATAATATTCATGCATAAAATACGAAAAAAATTTCAAAATAACAAACATTTTCGTAAAATAAACGAAAATAAAACCATACTAATTTCGTATTTTTATTTTTTTATTTTATTTTTATTTTTTAATGCAAAAATATACATTAAAAATTATTAATTTAGCTTTTAATTGCCAACCAATCAGGATATATTATTTAAAATTTTTTATCCTGATTTTGATAGGATTAATGAATAATATTGAAAGTGTATTCCCGACTTAATAAGTGAAATTTTCTTTAAAAATATCATTATCGTATTCTTGACTTTATTGAAAAAATAAAAACTTCTACAAAATATGGTCACAAGAGAATTTTAAAAAAATATATATCTATTTTATATAGAAGTACAAGATTGCCGTCCCTTAATGCCGGTCTTAATAAAACCAGGCTTGCAAACGCAGAAATTAGGTGAGGTACAATATCCATTGGGACAACCTTGTGGACAATGTGGCTTACACATATTGCGTTGGAGTTCATCTTGTATATAACCAGAATTGCAAGTACATTGATTATTGCCACCACAAACACCATTCAAACAGGGCATATCACAGTGGGGAATACACTTGGTACCAGAACGATCCAGCTCGAAGCCCTGATTGCAGGAGCAGGTATCGGGAGCAATACAAAAGCCTTTATCGCAGCCACTATAACACACATAAAGAGGATAAATATTAAGAAAACATTCAACATAAATATATATAAGAACAAATATAAAAAAACCTACAGAGCACACACTGGTTCACAAATGCCTCCTACTTTAGTGTAGCCAGTATTACAACTACAAAAACCAGGCGCTGTACATTTACCATTATCACAATTCTCACAAAAAGGCTCACAAGCTCCAGAGGCTGTTAGGCGATAACCCTCTTGGCAAGCACACTTATTAGGAGCCACACATTTACCAAACTGGCAGGCAGGCTCACACAAGGGAACACAATATTTCTGTTCAACCGGCTCCAAAGTATAACCAGGTTTACATATACATTCACCATTTTGACCACAAACACCATTACCACAGCCTATGGGACAAGTTGTAATACATTTATTAGCTTCATTGCGTATGTGACCGGGTATACAGACACAAGAATTGGGAGCAGTGCAAATTCCGTTGGGACAATCATCAGCACAAATGGGATCACAACGATGATAGACATGAGGATTACGTTCATAACCATCACAACAAACTTGAATTTTACTCATTTCAGGGTGGGTACCATTACCAACAGGAACCACACCAGAATGGCGGTTCACTATTAAGGACGCAGTACTGAAAGAGCAAATGAATGATTTAAAAATGAAAACATCTAGATTTATAAATTGTTCCCAATTTTGGCTTTTATGACCATAATAATAATGTAAATTTTTATTTTGGACTATTATGAAACTAAGAAGTATAAAAAATTGATTTTTTTCTTTCTCCCGTTCCCAAAATTGCCTAAAAACCGAAACCGTTGAGATTAGATTCAGATTAAATTTTTTTTCTCCAATTCTGCTCAAAACGAAAAATGCAGTTACACAGAGAAAACAGATTCATTGTAACAACCGATATATTTGGTTATCGCGAAATTCGGTTAATACAACAGAATGTCGGTTAAAAAAAAAACATTTCAATTGTATCAAGAAAACATATGGTTGGGACAACTAAATAAATCGGTTGCTGCAACCAAAATATTCGATTGGCAAGAAATTCGGTTGTCTGAACTGAATTCTCTGAATCCGTTTTCTCTGTGTAGGAATACGTAGGAAACTGTGTATTCCTATGTAAAGAAAACTATGTATTCCTATGTATTTGTTGTCGGTTGTTAAAGCGTCATATGGATAAAGTTAAAATATTTTTGATTTAAATCATAATATTGTGACTTAATCAATGAATTGATTGAACGAAATTAAAACAGTAGTATTAATTTAAAAAAGCTGATTTTAATTTTTTAATTTCTTTATCAAATTCTTAGAAATTTTACAGAAAAAACATCAACATGAAAAATTGATTAAAATAATTCTATTGAACAACTATTCGCGTTGCTCATTTTTAGAAATAATATAATGCTCTGTGTTTATATAATTTTTCAAATACACTAGTTTACAGTCATTTTTAGCACTAAATGCAAATATGATTATTTTATGTATTCTGATCCATTAAATTTAAAAATGACATTAAGAACATAATTTATGGTTTAGTTTTTTTAAATTTAAATTTTTTTTGTCGGAGGCAGTTTGAGTAATTTAACTGTAACACGGCCCGAGAACAACCAATTTATTAACAGGTGATATCATTATAAAGATAATCAAATACGAAGCAATCATTGTGAACATTGCTTTATTATCCCTCTAATAGCTTAAGATCTCTAATAAGCAAAACTATTTAAAAAAATATGCCTGTATTTGTAATTTCAAAATATCTTAAAAAAAGAAATCGTACATTTATTTTTTTCAGTGTAGAACCAATCTCCCCAGATAAATTAAAGATATATATTAAAAAAATCCATATATAGATTCCAAAGTAAGGGAAAATAAATAAATATAAATAGTGTACTACAAGTCGTATGAGTGTTATTTTATTTATACTAAAACGTAATACTTATACGACATGTAGTACCCAATTTTATATTATTTTAGTGAAAAATTAAAAAAAAAATTGTTTAGCTCAATTGGCTATAGCTATAGAATTTATCCATGATTTTTTTTTTTTAATATATATTTTGATTCCTTAGTTTGAAGAAGATAAAAAGATTATTTTGTCGGACGACTTCTATTTTTACGATTTTGTTTTTCTTTTTATTTTGAAAAACATTAATTTTGACAAATACAGATTTATTTTGTAATATATTTTTGCCTGTAGATTGAAAGCCATAAAGCGATTAAGAAACAATATTCTAAGGTTTTCTTATTTAATATATTTTATAGTTATAACACCTGTGAAAAGATTATTTGGTTTTTGCCCCGAAATTTAGCATTTGACAAAAATCACTAAAATAAAAAATATAATCCATAAAAAAGAATTCAAAACGAAATTTTGGAGCTCAGCTAATTAAAAAATAGTCTCAGTACTTAGCAATATTTAATTATTTTGTAAACTAGTGTTATATATTGTATTAAACAATACTAAACAAAACATTATCTTTGATTATGAGGATGTGAAGGTTACAAGTTCATTAAATGGGAACAATCAATAAAAAAAAATATTATTAAAAATATTTCTAAGAATACTCAACTTACGGTACTTCCTTATAACATACACCCGAAGCCATGCCAGCTCTGGTTTTATTAATAAATTCGGCAGTGGCATCTAATATCACAGGAGCCCTTGTAGCAGTGGGCAAAGGACCACCCTGATAATATTCAGCTGGCTTAAAATTACCATTATAACGATCATAATTATTTTGCTGCTGATGATGTATTTCATATTGTTGTTGATTTTGTCCATAATATGTGGACTCATGATGTTCAGTAGCATTGCCCAAAATTAAATTTTCAGAATTTTGAGCTGGATAGCGTGTCTTAATACCGGTATTTTTATATTGAGCCTGACAGCCATACAAAACCATCAAGGTATTTATTAAAAATAAAAATGATTTCATTTTGTATAAATTTTACTTAATGATGAGGTCAGTTTATAATATATTTTTACGTCTGGTTTCTTTAAAAGTTAAGCTTAAACTAAATAAACGCAAAATTATATTTATTAATATTCTAAATGCACAAGATTTGAGATTTATTGTAGCTTGAAAACAGAGCTGAATTTAAAACAATCTCTGTTTATTAAATTGTACTCTTAATGCTGTTGGTTAATAAAAAATTTTGCTAATTGAATTTGTAAATATTTTTTTTTTGTTTGTATTTATTGTTTACTTACTAAGATAACCAGCATCTGGCTGATACCAAAAAAAATTAATGTTGTTAAACAAAAATTAATAATAATAAGTAAACAGCTTCCGAGAACAATTGATAACGTCACTTGTGATGTCAAGTTTTGTTAAAAAAAAGTATAAATATTTATTAACAAAAATTTAAGATGAATACCACTAAATCTTCTAATACAAAATATACACAAATGAAAATCCTAAAAATAATTTTAAGACATTAGAAATTTCCTTCAGGGTATTTCTTATATTTTGCTTACTATTCTTGTTTGATTACACTAGTTTACAAAAAAAATTAGCACTAACAGGGAAATTACCCCAACCTAAACACTCCAATTTTGATAAAATTTCGATATTTGATAGAAACAAAAATCTAACATTGGCCTTTCTCGGCTTAGGGGCCACATTGAAATTTAAAGGGGTCAAAAAGGGGTTAAAGAATTTTTATTTATCGTTTTTTTTTTAGCTTTTAAAGGCATTTAAATTAAAAAAACCATATACAAGTGTGGTATTATTGAATTTCGATACTTTTTTACTTGCTGGTACTTTTTTTGGTACTACTTTTTTTAATTTGCTGTTGTAAAAATTGCAAAATTTTGGGTACTTTATATGAGCAACAAAATTTCCACTGGCACGTATTTTTTCTATATTTTTTATTTTCCCTTCATTTTGGATTTTAACGTTTTTTCGGTACTTTTTTGAACAACTTGAAGGTCCTTTGCAAGTATGGTATCATTCAAAAGGGAATTTCGGTACTATTTTACTTGATGGTACTTTTTTCGGTACCATTTTTTTTTTAATTTGCTGTTGTATAAATTGAACAAAATTTTGGGTACTTTATATGAGCAACAAAATTTCCCCTGGCATATATTTTTTATATTCCTTCCATTTTGGATGTTAACGTTTTTTTGGTACTTTTTCGAACGACTTGATGTATGGTGTCATTGAAAAGAGAAGATGGTACTTTTTTACTTGATGGTACTTTTTTCGGTACTATTTTTTTAATTTGCTATTGTATAAATTTAAAAAAATTTTGGGTACTTTATATGAGCAACAAAATTTCCACTGGCACGTATTTTTTCTATTCCTTTTATTTCGGATTATAACGTTTTTTTTTTGTACTTTTTTGAAAAACTTGAACGACCTATGTTCAGATATGGTCATTATGTATATTAAACTTCCGCATTTGACAAATATATCATTTTAATGCGGTTTTTATATAGAAATTTTAACCTTCCGATATAAAACCGAACAAAAAAAGTACCCAAAAATGACCTAAATTATTTCCTTATTTTTTGTGTGCCGGTTTCTATTGGAACTAGGTCCATATATGGTCCAATGTTCTTTAGATTTGGTGGCAAGATTTATGATCGCATCTTAAATTAACAATCCCCATTTCAAACAGATATCCACGGACTTTTTGGGTCTAAATACCATTTAAGCTTAATTCAGATGGGAACTAATCTACCAAATTACATAAATTTTCCACCTGTAGTTTCATTACAGTTATTTTAAGCATATTCCTGGATGGTGAGTTCATATGGAGACTAATGCTTTGTGTGTCTTAATTCCATTTAAAAATTCTCCATTATTACATGACCGAACAAAATCGCTGTAAATTAGTGTTATATTCCTCTCATTACTGATTATTATGATCTCATTTTAAAAATTTATAAATCAATCTTTAGTGCTGTATCAATGATATACACATCATTTTGTTGAAAAAACATTAACTTAGGAAATGCTTTTGACAATTTATATTTACTTTCTTTCAACGTTATAATACAAAACTGATAAGAAGAGCAAAAAAAAAAGAAATAATTTTAAAGCAGAACAAATCCCATTTAAGATTAAAACTCATAAGAATGCAAGCTTGCCACAGTCATTGTTGAGAACTAGTAACACTAAAGTAGCGCTGATACACAAATAAAAATATTTTAGTAATTACAAAAAAAAAATGTATAAAAATTTAAATTTTTTTATATTGTTAAGCATTTGTTTAAGCATCATAATGGCGAGCCCACAATTTTGGAAAATGAATACTTTAAGTGAAAAAGATATGTTTATATTGGATGTTAAAAGTACAATGTCGGCGGGTATATGCTACAAACAAGTGCAGTAGGTGGAATAATTAAAAGAAAAAAATACAAAATTTAAATATTAATTTAAAAAAAAATATATCTTTTATAGAGCCAAAGCTAATGATCCGGAATTACGTTTACGCACTGTGTCATTTTGTTGTACCGGCTACAAGCGCAATCCTCTTTCACCGCATTCAGTAAAGTGTGATCCTATATGCACGGAAGACTGTAATAATGGTATATGTTCGGCTCCCGATGTTTGTGAATGTTTTCCAGGCTATGAACGTAAAGGTGGTCGTTGTGGGAGTATATATTAAAGACTAGTTGAAAAAATAGTAGCTTTAATTAACCACTTAAGGCCCTAATGGCCCGGTTATGTAAATGAAAATTAAAAAAAAAATATTATTACAAGGCAGTTAATATTCCAATTAAAGTTAAATAAACTTATTTTTAAAAATTTAAATTGAATTGGGTCATGTTTTAAAGTGACCCAGTTTGAATTCTATTTAAAAACTGATAAGCTTTTTTTCTTTCTTTTACCTCTAGCATCATTTAAGAAAATAATTGTTTTTTTTTTTTTGTATTTTTTGTGTCTAATTATTTAATACATATCATGACTAAGCTATTGCATTGAAAAAGTTCATGTATGATAATGAACAATAGATTAAAATTTATAATACACATTGGCTTTGAAAACTAGGAATTAAATTAAAGAGTAACATAAACGCCTAAAAGTAGGCACCACATAATTGTATACTTTGTTTGTTTACGAGGGAAGTATCCTCTTCTAAACTTTACAATTTTTATAAAATTTGGATTTGTGATAGAAAAAATAAATCTAAGAACATCCTGTCTCTGTTTTTTGGGCTTCTTGAGTATTTAAGAATTGAAATAAGGGAGATGACACCGGGACATTTTTGTGAATTATTTTTTTTTTTATATATATATAAAAAATTGTTGTAAGTGTGTTGTGGCTTTATAACTCACAAAAGGTCAAACCGAATTCCATTAAATTTAGGTTTGTTCCTATGGTCGTGTAGATAGTTTATCTAAAGTTTGCATGAAATTGGTCGACGCGTTCGTGAGTTATGACTTTTTATGTCAACATGTGATTTTGTCCATATAAAAAAAACAACAACAAATACGTATTCATGCGTAGCGAAACACGCCGGAATCCGCTAGTTTTATATTAAAAAGTGCCTAAAAAATAATATAGTAAATGTTTTAGCATAGGGTTATCAACTTGTTACAAAAATTAGGCAAAAAGGTTTTCGCGAAAAAATTTGTTTATATCCCAAATACCACAAACAACCACAAAAAAGGAAGATAAAATACGCGTCCGCTAAAATTTTACAAAGTATTTGAATTTTTAAGTCATAGCTGTATACTTCTCCATATAAAGTACCTAAAATTTTTAAAAAAACAGCAAATTAAAAAAAAAAAAGATTAGAAAAAGGTGCCAGTAAAACACCCTTAAAATTCCTTTCCAACACTCAGGAAATTCTTTCTACTAATTAATGCAGATAAAAGATGGTGAAAGATGAAAGGCTTCATATATGGTACACTCACCAAAAAAAGTCTGTAATGGCAACTGAAAATTTTGCTGTTATTACGGGAAATTTTGCTAATGTGAGCCCAGCGGTATTTTTTGCTAATCTTAGCAACACATGTCTGCTGACGTGTAGTACAATGATATTAGTAGAAAAATTAGTAGATGCTACTAAAATTTACCATACTTTTTGTAAAGTGGAATTTAAAATCTGTTTGCTAGAATCAGCAAAAAAATTCCTAAATATTCTTAATATTAATATAAAATTTTAAATTTATTTTTTTTTATCGAGCATCAACATTTTTTTATTTTATTTATTTTTTCAAAAAATATTTTATACAAAATTAAAAACAAAATCAAAGGCTTAAAAATTGTAAAAACATAAACGAATTTATCATTTTGTTTTTATTTGGTAAAATCTGTTTTAAAAACCTTTTAAGTCAATTTATTTTTTACTTTTAAGGTCAAATTTAAATTTTTTAAGGTCTGATTTTTAGAACTAAAAAATCTTTTTAGTGCTATTTTAAGTGGACATGATTCGGTTGTGAAAAATATCTTCATTTCCGATCGCTTTTTTCAACCTATGTAAAATTTTAAAGCAATTTGAGTTTGTAGGTGAACATTTTAATTAGAAATAACATTTCCTTCAATATTAGCAAATCGGTTTTCAAAATTGTAAAATGATTTCGGAAATTAGCAACAAAAATTTGTAAATATTCTGTAAAAACTCTGTAATTTGTAAAATGTAAATAGCAAAAAGATTTGCTAAATAATAATTTTTTTTACTAAAAATCAGTACAAAAATAGTAAAGTGGGATTGAAAATCGTTTAAAAATTTGTCTACTAACTTTTTTTCTGAGTGTACAGTGTAAGTGTCCAAGATGATAAATCTTACCATCAGATGGTGAAGTGGCGAAATTGTTGAAACATTTTAGTTTATACACTTTTTATGTGGCGTTAAGTGTCTAAGAGAGAGCGTTGCGATATGTATGAGGGATAGACAACTCTTACATATTGCTTTTCTAAACTGATGCTGCTTTAGAAAGAGCAAAATATCCTTTTACACACCTTCAAATCAGAGGTGGCCCAAAAGTCGATAAATGTCAATTCTGGATTCTTTTTTCCAACACATATTCGAATTTTTATCAAAATTGGAGTGCTTAGGTTTTGATAACATCCTGATTAGTGTGTAAAGGAGACAAGTCCACATTTTATGAAAACGTAATTTTAAATGTGCTATAAGAAATCAAGTAAAAATTCATAATTTGTGACTGGTATAAAAAACTGGGTAAAACAAGATAGGACGGCACAAAAAAATTCACTCATATACTATAAAGCCTTGGATGGTACTTAGTGAAAAGTTTATTAATTTACAAACACAAGAAAAAATATATTGGCTTCAAAAAATTGGAGGAGCGAAAAAATTTGGAAAACGCCCTTGTGTTTTATATCTTAAAAAATTACACTATCTTGTTTGGCATCACTGACCTGGACTACGATAATGGAAATCAAAAAAAATATTCACTATTTTGTAACCACCGCTATATCTGCTCTATCACAAGTAAGCCACACGAAAAAATATAACATAATTAAGTTTAATGTAGAAAGTCACAAAAGTGCCTGTAAATCGACTTAAACGTTTTTTTTTAATTGCGTTGAAAAATCGCTAAATCGTTAGTTTTCACTTAAATCCAAGCTTCTTCTATTCCATATGGTTAACTGTGATAATTTGTCAACTTCACTAATTTTCTCTTGCATTTCATTTCGTTTGCCTTATTTAATTTTCTAATTCATTCTCCGTGTTTAGTGTACCAATTCCGCTGTGTAGAAAAAAAAACGAAAAAGCATGTTTATATCGGCAAATATCACTAACACCCAGGCTTGCGCTTTGCTACCTGTGTTAACTGTACCTATTGCACTTGCTCCCAGTACTTCCAGTCTATTTCTTTCCCCTTCTTTAGCTTACCAATTCTATACAAAAAAATCATTAAAAAAAAGTTAATTACTCTCCACCCTGGTTCCGTTCTATTTCATTCCCTGTGTTTAATCCACCAATTCCGCTAAAATAGAAAAAAAAAGTAAAATCAAAAAAACCATTTTCAAATAGATAAATTCCCAAGGTCTCTCTATTCAATTTTGTATCTTGTGTTAAGTATTTTAATACGATTAGTTTCGCCCGCCATTCTACTTCATTCCCCGTGTTTAGTGCACCCAATTCGCTGAAATATGAAAAAAAGGTGAAATCGTAAGAAGCGTGGTAAAATTTTGTTGCCTATGTTGAAGTGTTCCAATTTCATTTATTCCTCGTTCTATTCCATTTCATTCCCCTTATTTATTTTTCCAACACCATTCGCTATCCGTTCCATTCTATATCGTTGCGACTTGAAACAACATTCCGTTTCATTGTATTCTTCTTTTCCTGCCTACAAACCAAGCTTGTGGCTTTGTTTACAGTAAAAATAAATTACAATTCCCCTTAGCTAAGGCATATGATTTTAAAAAAATATAAGGAGAATGTAGCTGAAATTTGTCGGATTATCTTAGATTTTTGATTTCTCTAAAAATAAATTGGAATAATTCATTGCCGCTTCCCGAAAAATTACTTCTACAAAAGCCATACTGTCTAGCGGTTAAAAGTTATTTTGAAGTCTGATAATTAACTTGCGAATGGGCATTAATTTTCATTATTGCTGAATATTGTCAACCTTTCAACTTGAGATGAAGACTACTGTCAATAATTTTCAAACTATTTTCTTTAAACACTGCTAAATTTCTAATTACTGCGGTGGTCTTAAACCCGGCGAGAGATCATAAATATGTACATTATTTCCATTTCCATTTTGCGGATTATGACTAACATTTTTCAGACATTGATTCAAAGCAGATAGAAGGGTTTCTGAACCATTACAAAATGGTGATATTCCATATAAAGATCGATTTTTTCTTAACATATTTATGACATCAATTTGCCAGACGAAGGCCGATCATAGTTCCTATTTTTGTTTTTGGATTACGAACGAATGATTTTAAGCCATTAACTCAAAATCTTAAATTGGCGCTGTGATATGTCAACCAAAAAAAATATTACAATAAATAGTTTGGAACTCCTAAAAATTAAATAAAACCGCAGTCAAATGTCAGAGCCTTTTCTTTTTTCATTTTACTCTTCTCTAAAAAGTTCAAGTCTTTGTTGGAAACTACTCTTTTAAGCGTTATTTGTTAAAAACAATTTTGAAATTAATTTATTTAGAACTTCTTCGAAAATAATTTTTCCTAGTCTAATTTTTCAAACACTCTTTTCCTAAAGATTCTCTTAATAGAATTCTATTCTTATCTCTCATTTTGCAATATTCTTAAAAAGATTACTCTAGTATAATAAAAAACAACAAATAATTAAATTATAATTCAGTAATATTTTGAACCTTACACAATTAACACTTAAAATATATATATAAAACTAAAACGCTTTTTAAAAAATCTCTGCATTAGAATGAATAATTTACAAGATTTCGCAATCAAATCAATCTTATCAATAATATTTGTATGTACATTTTTTAATACAATACAAACTGAACAGCATCATACAACAAAATATACAACAACGACCACAACAAAACAACCGATAATAAGAACACCGGGTCTATCATCGCCCGCTAAGGATTCAAATCCACCAAAATGTATTAAGGAAGTACCGTAAGTGAGGATAGTGAATTAAAGAATTTAATTGAAAATTGTTTTTAGTAATTTTTCTTTCTTTTTTTTTTTCTTCTTCTAGAGCAGTATTCTTCCAAGACGAAAAAAATATTTTTGTTATAGGCAATAGCTCATCGAATCCCCATTTTAATGTTATCGAAGTTTGTTGTCATGGCTATAAACGTTATGATTTTGATTGGAACAAATGTGTTCCCGATTGTGGTAATAAATGTCAACGTAATGGTTTTTGTCTGGAAGGTGGCATTTGTAAATGTTTTGAAGAATTTGTATTAAATCATCGTAATGATTGTGTGCCTACTTGTCCATTGGGCTGCCCTAATGGTCAGTGTTATATAAATGGCACCTGTATTTGTAATAAGGGCTACGAATTGGATCCCACTAAGAAATATTGTGTTCCTGTGTGCGAAATTGGATGCGGCAGTAATGAAATTTGTGATGAACCGAATCACTGTATCTGTGCCGAGGGTTATGCTAAGGCTCAGCAACTGAATTTAGTAAATATGGGTTGCCAACCGGTGTGTATACCTGACTGTGGTTTTGGTCATTGTGTGGGACCCAATCAATGTCAATGTTTTCGGGGTTATCGCCAGAGTAATAATAGTTCGGTGTGCGAGAGTGAGTGTTATTTGTAAGTATGACAAATGAAGTTTTTAATTAAGGGCTGAAGTTTACGAGAGAAAGAGAGATATTGTGTTCAGTTAAAGAAATTTTCTATAAAAATTTTACATTATTATTTATATAATTAACCTGCATGGTTTGAAACTTGCTTGATACTTAAGTAAACCTTTCAGGTAAAGGAGTAGTCCTACCCTCAGTAAAATTCGAACTTATATTCGAGGGCAGATCAATAAGTCCGTGACTTTTTGAACTTCCCTCGTAGTTATATGAAATACAACACTGCTCCCATCAAGCAACGCCTGTTAATAGACTACTGTCAAATTTTGAGCACGTTCCGTCATTTACTTTGCGTTTAACAGCGGTTCAAAACATACAACCTCGTGGATTTTTTTAAAAAAGGAAAAAAGTGAATTTCGAGTGCTCAACCGTCAATCAAACCATGGAAAAGCTTGATAAATACTATGGGGACTCTGCACCATCGATTTCAATGGTAAAAAAGTGGTTTACTGACTTTCGTTGTGGCCTTACAAACACGGCAGATGCCGAACGTTTTGGACGCCCAGTTGAAGTCTCTTCACCCAAAACAATTGGAAAAATTCACGATATGGTGTTGGCCAATCGGAGATTGAATGTGCTATATATTTTGGAAGACAAAGGCATCTCACATGGCTCATTGGTTTCAATTTTGAACGATTACTTGGGTATGAGAAAGCATTCCGCAAGATGGCTGCCGCGCTTGCTCACAATCGACCACCAACGGAATCGTGTGACAGCTTAATTTCCATGGAAAAAATTCATGAAATGGCTCGGTGGGAAGAGATTTAGCTCCAACGATGAAATTATTCATCAAACAAATGCCTATTTTATGGACCTAGAAAAATCCGGCTGTTAATCGCAAAGTAAATGATGCAACTTGCTCGAAATTTGACAGTAGTCTATTAACAGGTGGTACTTAATGGGAGCAGTGTTGCATTTCATATAGCTACGAGGGAAGTTCGAAAAGTCACGGACTTATTGATCCGCCACGTATGTCCAATTTTTCGATATGAGTTGTTTGTGAAAAGTGTCTTCACCTTTGATTTCTCTTCTTCATAATTTCCTTATTTAAACTAAATAAGAATTAAGAAAACTGAATTTTTCGACTTTTTGGTTTTCCATATCATAATTTCACGCTTCTTCTGAATATGATAACCGGTAGAATTTTAATATCATTATTTTTTCCTAACTATAAATTTCATCTCATGTTTAAACAAGCTGCCTTAGCAGAAATCTAGAAAAAGGTTTAATTTTAAATTTTTTTGCAGACGTTGTGAAAATGGTTTTTGCGCTAACAGTACCGGTTGTATATGTCAAAATGGTTATAAATATGATTACAATACCACAACTTGTCTACCAGATTGTGGTGATGATTGTGAAAATGGTGTGTGTATAGCTCCCGGAGTATGTAGATGTTTTAATGGATATCAGCGAAATGGTGCCAAATGTGAAGCTAAATGTGAACAGTAAGTTTAAAAAAAAAACAAAAAAATATGTACTCATTTTAATATTTTTTTCTTAGCGGCTGCGGTTTTTATGGTAAATGCATTGCTCCCGAACTTTGTGGCTGTGCTGTTATCGATGGTCCCTTTAAGTCCTATCAAAAATGTGAATTGGGTTATTGTAATTCCAAAGGGCGTTGTCGTTGTCAAGTTGGTACTACCCGTTTTATTAATCAATGCTTTTCACCCGATAAAGTAACAACTTATGCTTCTATGAAACATCAGAAATTAAATGAAGCTTTATTAGATGAGTTTAATCTTTTAATTGGTAGATATTTTAAATTAGGTGAATTTGCACCATATACAGGTTACTATTATTTTAATTAAATATAACAGTAATAAAGGTAATTAAGAATATTTCATGTTTTTTTTTTTAATAAAATATTTGTTTTAATATTGTAGAACAATTTGTATTTAAAATTAATGTATATCCTATTCGAGAGAAAAGCATAGAAAAATTAAAAAAAATTAGAATATTCTTTAAAGATATTTTTAAAGACTAAACACAATGATGTCGTCAAACCACAAAAATATACCTTTATTGACAAACTACAAAATACTACAAAAAAAAAAAAAAATAATTCTATCATTTTCTTTTAATATCAGATCAAAATTATTTTTTTAAAATTTAAATATAATTAAAATAACTGCCATGTAGTTGGCTGCAGTACGATATTTAAGATTTAATGAAAATTGCTTAAAAGTTGCTTCGACTGTGGTATGCAAATCAAAAAAAAAAAAAATATTGTTCAACTCTCTGATGCGAAATCTAGATTCTTAAATCTATGGTGTGTGGTTGTTTGTCGACATCATTGTAAATAATCCGTTACAAGTAAAGCCTGTCATCACCTACGCGCCGAATTGGATAAAGCTCGAATATGTTATAGAGAATAAATATTAAAGATTGACAGTTTTTTAACATAAGCTTGTATGTGATCATACATGGGCATACATGATCATATAAGTTCATGAATGGTTCAATATATGAACATACATAGTCTCATATATGGGTATATGACCGTATATAGTCATATAAGATCATATATGCTTATATATTATTCATGTATGATCTTACACGCAGAGAAAAAACATGGTTGGCAGAATCATATTAGAAGAGCATCATATATTTTTGGGTCTATGATTGTGCCAACCATAGTCGTACTATAATATGGTTATCATATTATGATAATAAAATAACCATAATTTTACCATAATGTGGTACCTACAGTTATATTATGATTCAAAAATTACCATATTATGATTCTAAATAAACATATTATGATGTTTCTAAATATCAAGGATTTTGTGTAAGAAACCTTTTCGTACAAAAACAATTTTGGGTCCTACAGACTTTTTCTTAAAAAAAAATATTTTATTAATATTATTAGAACTTTTTACAAGAAATGAATAAATAAATATATTTTTTAAGAAATATCTCTTATCGTTTTTATTGAAACGAATTAAAAAATATAAAATCTTTTTATGGAATCTTTCTGACAATGAATTAATTAGTGTAAATAATATTATATGTATAAGAAAGCCGTTAAAAAATCTGCTAAAGCTAAAAAATCTGGATCCTAATGGGTCAATTGATGAAATGTTTTAATGCCACATGAAAGGTATTCTCTACCCACATTCGTCCAGTTTGTGGTAAAAACAAACTGACTGAACTGATCAAATTTTGGTTTTTATGAAATCAAGACAATATTATGACCGTAAATGTCAGAATCATGTTATATTTTATGCATAATTGTTTATTGATTATTGCCAGCATTGAATAATTATAATGTTTTTTTCATAATCAGAATTTTTGTTACCACAGTATGGTTACAGCCAATCATGTTATAAAAAAGAAGGTGTCAATCATAAAATAGTAAAATATTTACTATAATAATGATGGTAGCGACCATGTTGATGGTTAAAAAGCCAATAACGTGGTTGTGACAACCATACCCGATTGCAGCAAGCTTAATATAGTAGCAGTGATCATGTTGCAACCATGTTTTTTCTCTGCGTGTATGTGATCATATATAACCACATACGTTTACATTTCGGTTCATATATGAGATCATGTATGGTCTTATATTGAACCATCGATGGACGCATATAACCCCTTCTGATAATATACATGTATGATCATGTATGTTCATATAATTTCGATTTATACATGGTTACAAACCCATACATACATAAATACACTTTAAAAACTGTACATTATTTTCGAACGTGAATACGAGGGCGGATCAATAAGTCCGTGACTTTTCGAACTTCCCTCGTAGTTACATGAAATGCAATACTGCTCCCATCAAGTACCACCTGTAAGTAGACTAATGTCAAATTTTGAGCAAGTTCCGTCATTTACTTTGCGTTTAACAGCTGTTCAAACATGCAAGCTGGTGGATTTTTTTTTTTTCAAAATGTAAAAAATTGAATTTCGAGTGCTCATTAAACATTATTTTTTGCGAAAAATAACCGTCCAATAAACCAAGGAAAAGCTTGATAAATACTATGGTTTATTGACTTTCGTTGTGGTCGCACAAGTACAAATGTAGCTGAACGTTCTGGACAGCCAATTGAGGTCAATACACCCGAAAATGTCGAAAAAATCCACGATATGGAAGAGTAAAAGTGCGTGAGATTGTTGATGCCATAGGCATTTCATATGGCAGTGTGGTTTCGATTTTAAATGATTAGTTGGATTTAAGAAAGCTGTCTGCAAGATGGGTGCCGGATTTGCTCTCAATATGACGTGTATAGTCTCAATGGCAAAATTCCATGAATTGAGCTACGAATTGATACCTCATCCGCCATATTCTTCGGATTTAGCCTTCAGTGACTATTTCCTATTTCCAAACCTAAAGAAATGGCTCGGTGGAAAGAGATTTAGCTCCAACGATGAAATTATTGATCAAATAAGTGCCTTTTTTATGGACCTCGAAAAATCCTATTTTTTGGAAGGGATACAAAAATTGAAGAAGTCTAATTATATTGAGCTAAAAGGAGATTTTGTTGAAAAATATTTTGTGTTTCATTCAAAAAAACACGGTGGATCGCCCTCGTATATTAAGTTAGTATAGTAGAACCCCTTTAAAATTTGGCGCTGTGAGGGTAAAGTCAAATTTTATAGTTGTTTTTTTGCAAAAAATGCATGACCCCAAAAACGGGAAGGAAAATTTAATCCACATTTAAGAGTTTAAGACCGAGCTTTTGGGATGTAGGTTAAACTTGGTTTAGTTAAACCAAAAACGAAATTTGTCTGCCATTTCCATATTTATTAACATAAACTTTTCGGAACAACTTTTTGTTACACACAATTTTGGTCTTCATTGAAATAAAATAAATTTAAACAAATTTCAAAATCAGTATTCAAATTACAAACTGCGTTAAACTGAGTTTAAAGATAATCTACATCCTAAAAACTCGGCCTAAGAATTCAATAGGAGTGTCAAAAAATTAAAAGGTTTTGATGAAAATATTACTAAAATTTACGTTATACTACTCGAGAAAGAGTTGCCACTTAGTTAAAATATTTAAAATACAGATGAAAAAAGCTTTTCGGAAAAAGTCACATAACAGTCGAACGATTTACGAATATCGGAAAAGTTTTTAAACACCCACAATAAAATTTCACAATAAAATTTCACTCCCTAATAAGGGGGTTTAAAAAATTAAAATTTTCTGCGAATATATTCTGCTGCAGGAGTTCTAAATTTCGATATATTTTTTTCTTTTTTTCAAATATTCTTCGACTTTCTGGGTGGAGTTCAAAGTATAAAGCGAAATAATATTTATTAAATGTTATATTTTTAAGGATGCAAATTAGAAAATAATAATTTTAACATATCAGTTTATCATTCTTGAACACCTATCGACATGATTATACGAAAATAAATAATTAGTTAATGTCCTGAAAGATTTGTTAAAAACTATGAATTCATATTCACTGTATTCCTTCTAAAGGGTGTCCCAAGAAGAACGCAATTTTTAAATCTGGCAACATTCGAAGTGTCATTGTTTGACATTTGAACAATTGTTATTGTTTGCTAGTAGAAGGTACGAGGTTAGTAAAAATGGAGCGCTACACGAATGAACAACGCATTCTCATTGTGAAATTGTTTTACCAAAATGGTGAAAGTTTTGCGGCTACAGTTCGCAAATTGCGATCAATTTGGGGTCACAATAATGCTCTAAAAGAGTCAACTGTAAAGAGATTAATGGATAAATTTTCCGAAACTGGGTCTGTTAGTTATGTAAAGACAACAACGCGCCATCGACCAGGTCGATCGACCGAAAATGTCGCAGCTGTACGTGATGATGTCGCTCAAACTCCATCCACCTCAATTCGACACCGAGCTCAGCAAATTGGTGTCTCCAAATCCACTTTGCAGCGAATTTTGACTAAAGATTTGCATCTTCATGCACACAAAGTTCAATTAACTCAGGAACTGAAGCCAGCTGACCATGGACAGCGAAGGGAGTTCGTTAATTGGGTATTGGAGAGACAACATGAAAATGCTGATTTTGCCGATAAAATCATCTTTAGTGACGAGGCCCATTTTCATCTTGATGGCTTCGTCAATAGGCAGAATTGTCGCATTTGGGGTGAGGAAAATCCTCGAGTGATTCACGAGAAGCAAATGCATCCTCAACGTGTCACTGTGTGGTGTGGTTTTTGGGCTGGAGGAATCATTGGACCTTTTTTTTATGAAAATGAGGCAGGTCAAGCGCAAACAGTCAATGGTGTTCGGTATCGTGAAATGATAACCAGTTTTTTCTTGCCTTGAATTGAAGAAATGAATGTGGAGGGCATGTGGTTCAAACAAGACGGCGCCACATGTCATACAGCCAGAGAAACAATTCGATTGCTGCATCAGTCATTTCCCGGTCGTGTTATTTCGCCGCTTAGATCATGCGATTTAACACCATTAGATTTTTTTCTTTGGGGTTTTTTGAAGTCGATGGTTTACTCGAATAAGCCGACGACGACTCAAGCCTTAAAAGAGGAAATTGGACGCTGCATTAATGAAATACCGCAGCATTCATGCAAAACGGTCATTGAAAATTTCATTAAAAGATCGCGTGCATGCCAGCAAAGCCGCGGCGGCCATCTGCACGATATATTGTTCCATACATAACCTCATTCTGTCTACTTTACGATATAATAAAGTTTCACGATTTTTTTTTTAAATATCTGTGTTTTATTTAAAATTTAAAAATTGCGTTCTTCTTGGGACACCCTTTACTTTTACTACAATTGGAATGTTTTGTTTGATTTTTGTATTAAAACTTTCTAGCTGTAGTATAAGTAGTAATTTGTAGCAAGTTTATAATCTATATCAAAATTTGTAGGATAGTGTAATTTTAAATTTCAACGTATTTTAAGGGTAGCAAAAACTAACTTATCTGATAATACAAAACGTCAATGCATTAAAATACTATAAATCTAAAAAATGTTTGAAATTTAGCAAAAAAAAAACAACAACAATATAAATACAAATTGACATTCTAACAACAACAAAGGCAACAGTATAAAAAATTTTTTGCTGAAAAAAAAAATTGTAAAATAATTAGAACTAATAAAACTAAACTAATTAGTATGATTTCAACACTTTTAAAGAAAAGATTAACAAATATTTATAATTCCAAAAAAAATGTTTAAAAATCTAAAAATATTTCAATGTAGGTTTTTATATTTAAATCTAATCATACTTGTATGTTTAGCTACAAGTCAAGTTATAAATTACATAGGAGATGATATTGATTCTGGTGAGGATGCAGCATCAGATAATTATATATTACAACGACCTCCATATAAAATAAAACCCACCTACCCAAATCCCTATCGACCAATAAGAAAACAACAACAGCGTAAGAGAATACAACAAATGGCCAGTACAACCGAAGCTTTATGTGTTCGTAACATCCGTAAGAAAAAAGCACAAGAGGAATTGGAAAATCCAACAAAGAAGTTAGTACCAAGTGGTAATCGTTGGCATGGACCAGTGATTTATGGTGATTATCTGTGGAAGCATAAAAAACATCAAAGTCATAGTACTAAGATTAAAGAGATAACACCGGTAGAAAGAAAATTGCATAAATGTTATAAATGGGTTAAGTAAGTTTTCTCTGACAACTATTAAAAAAAAATATACATTTTTTTTTTGTTTTACATTTCTAGCTCTGAAGAACTTAAAAATTATGAATGGCCGGCTATTATTCAGACCATTAAATCACAGGATTTACATCACATCGAAATATGTTGCCCTCAATTTGGCCCTTTACGCGTTTTGGGTAATACATTGTGTCGTCCTTATTGCCCAAATTGTCATAATGGTGATTGTATAGCTCCCGGAAAATGTCGTTGTTTCGATGGTTTCGTTCTGACCGATAATGAAGATTGTGTCTTTACTTGCCCCATTTCTTGTCTTAATGGGCGTTGCAATTTAATGAGTGACACCTGCGTTTGTGATTCCGGTTATAAATTAGATGACACGGCCAAATTTTGTAAACCTATTTGTAAAGCTGGTTGTGGTATAAATCCTTTACATAATTGTACGGCTCCTGAAATGTGTGGTTGTATACAAGGATATACCTTGACTGATAATGATTGTCAGCCATTGAAAAAGCCAGAAGGACAGCAATATACTTAAAAAATACAGATTTGTATAAAACTGGTAGGGTGTTTTTCAAAATAAACTTAATGTTATCTTTGAAAATTTAAATATATATCTAGGTATTGAAAAGCTTTATATTGGTTCGCGGTATTGTATGTAAAGCTTTAAGTTTAAGTATGAATCGAGTTAATGTAAAGCTTAAAGTTTAATTGTGTTTTATTATGCTTTAAGTTTAATATTGGTTTCTAAGACTTCAAGTTCAATAGTGGTTTTCCTACAGCTTAAAATTTAATTAAGCTTTTTTAAAAACTTGACTGAAAAATCACATGTCTTTCTAAAGCCTAAATTTCAAAAGTGATTTTAACAGCGGTTTTCTGTAAAATTTAAGGTAATATTCAATAATAGCATTACAAATCTAAGACTTAAAAATAAATAGTGATTTTTTTGAAGCTTTATGCTAAATAATAAAATCAATCTGTTTTTTAGAAATCCTTAAAGTTAAGTTTGGTTTTCTAATGCTCTGAATTTAATAGTATTTCAAAGTTCTAAATTGTAAATTTAGTCTTGTTTTTTTTATTACAATCGCTATAAATTGTGGTTTTCTAAGACTTAAAATTATATGTGGTTGTAAGCTTTAAGCTCAAAAATAAATTGTAGTTTTCTTGAACTTGTAATCTTGAATTTCAAAAAAATGTGTATTATTAAATCAATAATGACTTACAAAAACTTTGATCTGACCCTGTGGAAAAAATACCTATCCCAGGACACGTCACGTGACCGGTTCATTGTAATAGGGACCGGTCACTTTAACATGAGCTTGTCCTAGGAGGGGGCCAATTTCCCTCTGTGACATGACACAGCACTGGTCTTAAAGAATATGACATGACTTTTAAACCGGTCACCTGGTAGGTACTTTAGGAACCGGTCCTCTTTTCACGTATCTCGTGATATGTATTTTCGGAACCGGTCCAACTTTCACCTATCACGGGGCAGGTCCCAATTCCCAAATGACCCCTTTTTTCACGCAGGGGAATTATAAACAGTGTGCAAAAATATATATTACACGTCATTTGAAGTATCATAAAGCTTTTAATTAATGCAACAACACTTAACAATATAACGGGTTAAAAAGCTTTTAGTTAAAAGACTTACGAAATCTTTAACTGACTTATAAAATCTTTGATCTGAATTATAATCAGTGTGAACAAATATATATTAAACGTCATTTGAAGTAAAAGCTTTATCTTTTAGATTAAAATTAATTCAACAACACTTAGCAATATATCGGGTTATAAAGCTTTTAGTTAAAAGATGCAATATTTGAAAAATATTGGGTGGTATAAAGCTCTTAGTGTAAAGTGCTAATATTTAAAAAATATTATAATCGAGCAAATTGATTAAAATATCGAAATTATAAATCAAAAGTGGCATTATAAGACATTTAGATCAAGATAGAGGATTTCGGCTTCGAGATGATAATTAAGAGAAGATAAAAAAAATTCTAAGGATGACTGCTAAACGGAATGTCACACTTTCCACCTAAACGAACAGATCGAACTAATGGTTTGAACATTCTTATATCTCAACCACTCAAAGGAAAAGGAATATGCGAAATTACTTTTCAACAGTTAATGAATGATTGATTACTCGTACAAATAGGTTTTTTCCATTTCTTTTCAAAATTTTAAGATTCAATATTAAACTTATATCATGAACTCTCTAAAGCTTTTAGATTTAATCTTAGCTTATTGGTTATTAAACATTATTTTTGTTATTCTTATACAGAGAAAACAGATTTATTGTGGGAACTGAATTGCTTGCCAACCCAATGGTTTGGTTGCAAAAACAGTTTTCCTGACACAATTTAAAAATATTATTTTTACCAAAATTTTCTTGTATTAAGCAAATTTGTGATAACACAAGCAATTATATCGATTGCTGCAACCAAATCATTCGATTGGCAAAATATTAGGTTGTCATAATGAATCCGTCTTTTCTGTGTAAGCATTTAGATTAGAGATTCAATATATTAAATAAATTGTTGTTTTCTAAAGCTTTAAGATTAAAGTTTTAATATGATGGTAATCTAAAGCTTTTTTATTAAGATTAAAGCTGCAATATTAAAAATTACATGAGTTATTCTGCAGCGTTTAGAGTAAGGTTAAAGCTTTTTTGTTTGAAATCAATTTAGGTATTTAAAAATATTTTAGATTAAGATTAAAGTTTATGTATACAAAAATCATGATTAAAACTTTTTTTGAATTCTAGACAACAATCATAGACTCTAAAGCTCTAACAGATTGGCTTCAATGATAGATTTTTAATAATTTTTAAGCATTAAGCTTAAAGTATCACTAGAAGCTTTAATAAAGTTAAAATATTAAAAAAAAATTATAAGTTTGAGTTATTATTTAAAAAAGCTTTATTCGATTAAGATACAATAGCATAGAGGAAGAATAGTATAGAGGATGCAACGCCGTCAGCGGCCAAATAAAATTTTATACAGAATACAAAGGTTCGGAAACTTTGAGAAAACAGGGGAAAATTGAGCAAATTTCCCTGATTTCTGCAAAAATTTGAGTAAATTTCCCTGTTTTTAAACCTTTTTTTCAAATCCAATTGGGAAATCTGCTAAAACTAATTGGATTTGCAAAAAAATTCAATTGGAATCGCAAAAAAAACCAATTTGAAAAGATGCTGAACCTTTGAAATCTGCACATACAAAAGAAAGAGAACGTTTTTTACGACGTGAGAGACATCGTCATGGTGTGACAATAGTTAAAATTATAATATTAGTTTTGTTTTTAATTAATTGATAATTATGAATCACCCTGTAAATAATTTGTATTTACTACATTTATTAAGTAAGTTTATTACTTTCAGTTTGATAAGTCTAATGACTTGTTTAGTACGGAATTAAATTTGCTATAAAAACGACCTCAAAATTTAGAGAATTCAATGTTAAGCTCAAGCTCAATTGAAATTCTTCTTGAAGAAATATTGAAAAATAAAAATTCTATAAAAAACAATTGTTATCAGTGGAGCTAAAACGCTAAGAGATGTTGAGAAAACTACTTAAGGCAAAACAAAAATATATATATTTCCTTAAAAAGTATAGTGCAAAATTTAATGTAACATTTAGTTTTACTTTAACTAAGCTAAAGAGAACAAGTGTAATTTTCTTTAGGAAAAAAATGCTGAAGACTACAGTCTTAAAAATGTTTAAATATTTCCACTTACCACACATGCCAACATGGGCAATAATCTTGTGTTTATTTTTGCAACAATTACAATTTATGTTTAATGCTGTAGAGGCAAAACAATACATGCAACCCTATGGTGATATACTGGAGGATGAAGAACAAAATTCTTTTCAAAATATTTACGAACCTAAAAATATACAAAATCATTATGAGCCCCGAGACAGACAAGGTTTTTTCAACTCATATCAACAAAAGTCTTATGGTCAGAAATATCAAAATGAGTATCATCAACAGCAGCAACATCACACAAACGCTCGTCGAAGAGGTGAAAGAGAAAAATCTCAATATGAAACTTTGGAAAATACGCGTTTTAATGCAAATAATCGTAATTTGGGAAGAGGTGTAATTCAAAATCGTTGGCCATCTTCTGCCAGAACACTTGGGGAACAACAAAATGTTAATATGACAACAAATTATGAAAATGATCAACACAAATGTCAGATATGGGTACCGTAAGTAATAATAATAATTTTAAATTTGTTTGAAATTCAGTGTTACGTCTCAGATTTTGATGAAATTTGTAAATATGTAATAGAGGGGACAGCAAAATTTGCATAATGGTCCAATCTTCCATTTAAGGGATAAAAAGTGAGGTAAAAAATTGTTCCGTTTTTCTTTATTTTTTTTTCGGGGGTCCATTTTTCTTCGAAGGATATATACAAATCCGCATTTTTCATTAGCGGTAATTTTAATTATAAAAATATATTAATACTGGTCATTAAAAGGTCACTTTTCGAACATTTCACCCCATTTTTACCGCGCTTTTTGGAAATGCCTCGTCTGCGAATGAGCCCATGGATCAGGGAAGACATTTTTTTAAATTGCCTCAGGGCAGTGCACTAATACGAAAATTGTTGCCCTTTTTGCTCCTGTCAGAAGAAGTTCCGTCATTTACTTTGCGTTTAGCAGCTGTTCAAAACATAAAACCTCGTGTTTTTTTAATGGAAAAAAAGGAATTTCTAGTGCTCATTAAACATTATTTTTTGGGAAAATAAACGGTCAATCAAACCAAGGGCAAGCTTGATAAATACTATGGGGACTCTGCAGCATCGATTTCAATGGTAAAAAGTGGTTTACTGACTTTTGTTTCGGCCTTACAAGCACGAAAGATGCCGAACGTTCTGGAAGCCCAGTTGAGGTATCTACACCCAAAACAATTGAAAAAATGTACGATATGGTGTTGGCCGATCGGAGATTGAATGTGCGATAGATTGTGGAAGACATAGGCATCTCACATGGCTCAGTGGTTTCAATTTTGAACGATCACTTGGTTATGAGAAAGCTTTCCACAAGATGGCTGACGCGTTTGCTCACAATCGACCACCAACGGAATCGTGTGACAGCTTAATTTCCATGGCAAAAATGCATGAAGTAGACTACGAATTGCCCCCTTAATTTCCTTATTCTCCGGATTTAGCCCCAGTGACTATTTCCTATTTCCAAAACTATAGAAATGACTCGGTGGAAAGAGATGTAGCTCCAACGATGAAATTATTGATACAAATTGGAGAAACGTTAAACTAAGTGTATTGAGCTAAAAGGAGATTATGTTGAAAAATATTTTTTTTTTTAAATTTATCAGGCTCGAGATCATAACTTAATGTTAATGTGTTTCATTCAAAAAGTTACGGACTTATTGATCCGCCCTCGTATGTATGGTGAAGGGCTTTCTTTTTCCGATTTTAAGAACAATTTATAAGTTTTTTTAAGGAAAAATTCATCTTTAGAAGCTTAGCCCATAAGCCCAGCAAAAAATATTTTATATTTCCGATTTCTATCCGAAGTAGTTTAGTCAGGACGTTAAAGGAAAGATATTTGCTTTATATTTTAGACTTTTATTTAGACGCCTTGACGTTAAGGCAGACACTTTTTCCAAATTACAAGATCCTAAATCCAGGGGTATGTGGCACTTTCCCCTTTTTAATCCCATTTTTGCCAGGTCCTTAACACACTTTTTAAATTTCAGATTTCTAACAGATGGAGTTAAGGCAGAACTTTAAGGTGGACATTTTCCTCTTTTTTAAAAAAACACTTTCCTTGGCAAAATTCCAAAATGTATGCAATCATTTAATTATCTCATATTCCACATATTTTAAATATCAAGTTTCTATCCAAGACGATTTGGACAGACCGTGAAGGTGGAGACTATCCACACATTGTTGGTGAGATTTTCAAAAACTTCCTCAGCAGTAAATAAGCCCATTTTCCAGGGAATACATTTTTAAATTTCAGTTATCCAGCCAAGGTGGTTTGAACAGGACCCTAAATTAACCCAAATTTTTTATTACGATTCAGATAGAACCTTTATACAAGGTGGCGCAAAAGTAATCCTCCTATCAGAAAATGCTATAAATTTTGCGATTGGCCCCTAATGTCAGTTCTGTTTTGACATTTGTGTAGTAAACACATGCGAAATACACGTTAATAAACAATGTTAGGCTACACTGTTCCAGAACGCGGAATATTGGTGACTTTGAGCAATAATGAAGATGATTTTTCGTCAAAAATAATCATGAGTGATGAGGACCATTTCCATCTTAGCGGGTACGTAAATAAGCAAAATTTACGCTTCTGGGGCACTGAAAATCCGCGTGTAACCCACGAAGAGCCATTACACCCGCTCAAAGTCACTGTATGGTGTGCTGTTTTCGCTGGAGAAGTCATCGGACCTTTTTTCTTCGAAGACGTCGTGGGCCAAACGGTTACTGTGAATGGTGAGCGCTACAGAGCAATGATCAACGAGTTCTTTTTGCCGCAACTTGATGAATTGGGAATGGAAAACATGTGGTTCCAATAGGACGGCGCAACGCCACACACTGCACGTGCCACAACCGATATGCTGAAGGATGCATTTCCCGGGCGCCTAATCTCCCGTAATGGCGATTTGCACTGGCCAGCAAGATCGCCTTATTTGACCGCTCCAGACTTCTTTTTGTGGGGCTTTTTGAAGTCGCGGGTTTATGTCAACAAGCCTCAGACTCTTGCAGCTCTTAAAGACAATATCCGTTAAGAATGTGAAGACCTATTGCCGGAAGTTTTGGCCAAAGTGATGGAAAATGCCATAAAAAGGGCTCAAATGACAATCAACTGTGGCGGCGGCCATTTACATGACATCATATTTTCGACTTGATGTAAAAAAAATTAAAAGACCAAATAAAAATAATCCACAAGAAGAATCAAAGTTTTTCATTTTTTTTTTAAATTACAGCCAAAAAGCATCGGAAGGTTATTTTTGCGCCACCCTATATAGGGACTAGATCATAATATGGACCAATACTAACGTTAAGTATACAAACACGAATACAAATGTTGAAATTATTTCCGTTACAGCTCCGATGCTTTGGACAAATATCCCGATGCTGAACCAGTACAATCGAATAAAATTTCTCAATCTGAATATATAGAAGTTTGTTGTCCCGGTTATGGTGCCATGCGTTGGTTGGGTAAAACCTTATGTCGTCCCTTATGTGAAAATTGTCAAAATGGTCGTTGTGTTGAACCGGGAAAATGTGAATGTTATGATGAATTTGTGGCCAATGATAACGGTGATTGTGTGTTCACCTGTCCATTGGGTTGTCTCAATGGACGTTGTTATTTAGATGGTAGCTGTCAATGTGATCCCGGCTATAAGTTAGATAAATCGAGAAAATTTTGTCGTCCCATATGCAGTAAAGGTTGTGGCACAAGTCCACTACATAATTGTACCGAACCCGAAGTATGTGGTTGCATTAAGGGTTATATATTAACCGATAATGGTTGTCGGCCAACATGTCAACCGGAATGTGGTATTGGTGGTAGTTGCAGTGAACCAAATGTATGTAATTGTTCTGCGGGTTATGATTTAAAGGATGGTGTTTGTCAGTCGGATTGTTATCAGTGAGTATGAAATTTATTGGAATTTTTAAGGGATTTTCCCAAAAATATATTTTTTATTTATTTATTTTTTTTTTTTTTTTGTTTTCAGAAAATGTGATAACGGTTATTGCTATAATCGTAATAGATGTATTTGTAAACCGGGTTTTACCTATCATGAACGTTCTACACAGTGTGTACCTAAATAATTTTAAGATTTGACAAATTTATAAGAAAATTAAAATTAAATGTGATACACAATAACTTTTTAGTTTATTAGAGAAGGATTTAAAATAAAAACACATAGAACAAATTATTGCCATACAATTTTAGAAATTTCTTAAAAACTGTATTATAATAGATTTTATTAAATAATTAGAAAATCATAATTTATGTTAATTATGTTAATTTATGATTTGAATGACTTTGTCCCTGATATGTTGCCTGTATCACATTTCGTACTCCAATATGGGATCTAAAAATAAAATAAAAATAAAAATTGACAATAATTTTAGTTTCAGCCATTTTTCCCACCAAATGGAAGTCCCACCGAACTTTTCAACACTGTAGGTCATAATAAATTATAAGTATGGGAAAAAGTATTAATCTAATTTGTTGTTTAATATATTTTAGCAAATTAATTTAAAAATATTAAAAATATTTGTTAATCATAGAACTTTACAGATTAAAAGTTTAATGTTTATGTGAGTACATCTCACCCTTTTTCTTGTGGCACGCCCTAAATAAAAATTACCGATGTTGACTTTTCTTGGAAATACGTCTATAGATTAGGAAAGTATTAATCAGATCTTAAAAAAATTTATATGAAATCTTCCAAATAGTGTAAATAATCAGAGGGTTCGTTTACTCGAAAGTCTTACTATTTTTACTACAATGGTTGCAATGATCGAGAAGTTGACGACTAATAGGAGAATATCAGCTTAGTCGGGTGTTACTCGAGCTAAGTCGGGTCATACTCGAGTGATCTGATTCTAGAACAGAGGGACGCCTCAAAAGGGTGTCCCTCTGTGTTAGTCTATGCCGATGATGTGGTTTCCATCTTCAGCGACATAATGCAGATGACTCTAAAGAAGCTGGCAGTTTGTGCAAGGGCCAGTGTACTAGATATCACTTCTAAAAAATGGAGCTTGTAATCTTCCAAAGGAGGATAACGATCCGGAATTCAATCTGAGCGCTTTGGAAATTCAACCTTCAGACAGAGACAAGTACATTGGTGTTTTTCATAGAAAGGGCAAAAAAGGCGACGATTGCTCTGAGTCCCGGAAACCTTTAGCATGTCTGCCTTTGGTTTTTGCCCATAATTCCCACGCATCCCTAAATAAGAGGTCTAAGCAGTTTGATATTTGACTCACTTGGGTCCCGGAGCATATCGGTACACCGGAGAACTGTAAAGCTGAGAATAGCTTTGTATGTTTCTGTGGAATTTGTAAGTGTAGGTAATCCCCTGGAAACTTGTAACTTGGGCAACCTGCACTTGGGGCTCACCAGTACTCTTCTAATGCTATCCAGGACTTATCGGAAAGCACACACTGAGGTTTGCGCATGAACAACGAGGAGGAGGAGAGCATAGAACACTTTCTCTGCTTGTGCTTGGCTCTGGTAGGACGTAGCATGTTTTTGGAAATATCAACGTACTTTCATGATCTCTCAAATGCTGATATCTCAAACCTGTTAAGCTTCGTAGGGATTAGCGGAGTAGTCTAAATGGCAGTTGTCTATCTGAATTGTAGCATCACATGTAACCTCAAGTCTAAGAGTGCCGGCTCACATGACACCGCCTACCTAGCCTTATCTTTCATCTATTGAATTCCAATTTTTACCAGGTTTATGGAAAAAAATTCCAACAGATAATTTTGTAAAAATATTAGCCCATTCTAAAGGGCTTATATAATTTATGCAGGCCGCTGAGATAGAGACTTTCTCATTTTAAGCCCCCATTTTTACCAAGTTCCTGAAAAAAATCCAAAAGCTATCTAACTAATAATTTAGAACAAACTTGCGGAACACTTTGTTTAAATTTCAGACTTTCGGCCGAAGCTCTTTGGGCAGGCGGTTACCTAGAAGACTTTCCCCTTTTAAGCCCACATTTTCACCACGGTAATGACCACAACAACAAGAAGCATCTTACTAGTGATTTCACCCATACCACAGGAGAGACAAAATTTCAGTTTTCTAGCCAAGGTGTGTCGGGCGGGCCTTTAAAGGGAAGATTTTATTGTAACTACGTTCCTGACAAAAATTCTTAAATCACATTCATGCTTTACTAAATACATATTTTAATTTTCAAGATTCTACCCAAAGGGTTATGGGTATGCCGTTAAGGGGAAATCTTTTCACTTATTTTCCTTCCGCTTCGAAATTCAAAAGAATCGCGTCTTATAGCTATATGTACCTATAACGCTTATCTTTTATATTATAAAAATCAACTTACTTTCTTGTTTCTGAAATCTCACATACAAAATACCACCAACTATAGCAGTCACAGCAATAATAGCAATACAAGTAATCCAAATCCATGCAGCATTTGAATTCTGAGGCACTCCAATAATTTTCTCATCTACGGATTTACTAGTGGTAGCTCTAAAACGTTGTATTTTACACATATACAATATAGGATCATTCTGTTCCAAAGAATCCTCCGAAGTATGACATATTAACTGAGTTTTACCAATATCACATTGACATAATGTTAAATTTAAACAGGGTTTATCATATTGTTCCAAACATATATGAGAACATTGTTGATTAGTCACGGAACCAAAATCATCATATTCCTGCCAGCATTGACAAAGATCTGAACAAATTTCGGATGCTACTAAGGAGGGAGTTACCGATAATCTTGTGGTATCTAATAATTGATGGGGATGTAAAGTGGAAGATATATGATTTTCCAATTCAGTTGAATACACTGATTGCTCTTGTGCTTTTGTTTCCATTTTCTCTGTTGTAATTTCTGTGGTGGTTGTCATTATTTGACAATGACTATGATTTAATCCTAATTCAGTTTCGATCGGTTCATAATTTTCATGACATATACATACATTTGGTCCTGCGCATATACCATTTACACATGGACGATCACAAGTTGGCTCACAAACATTTATGGATTTCTCTTTAAATTGATATCCCTCGTGACATTGACATATTTCCGGTTCTATACATGAGCCATTATAACAGTGTAAGGAACAGGCTGGTTCACATTGTTCATGTGGACCCATTAAATAACCCGGTTTACAGACACACACATCCGGTTGAAAACAAAGACCATTTTGACAGCCGCTACTACAAACGGGTCGACATACTTCCATTTCATCCATTTCATAACCCTCCAAACATTCACATTTATTTGGTTGCACACATTTACCAAATGTTGAACAATTCGACTGGCATATGGGTTCACAGTATAAATTATAAATGGAGGTTAATTTTAAATGATAACCCGGTTCACATTCACATTTATTGGGCTGTTTACAGTATGAGTTATCAGGACAGGATTTATTACATATGGGATGACATTGATTTTCTAACATTTCATATCCTGCATGACATGAACACTTATTAGGTTCAGAGCATATAGAATTTTGAGGACATTTGGGTGAATCACATATTGGTTCACAGAGACCAGCTTGAGTTTGTTTAAAACCCTCCTTACACAGACATTCATTCGGTTTGTGACAATAGGAATTCTCTGTGCAATTTTGGGAACATTTCGGCAGGCACTGTAATGTGGAATTTTCTTTTTCAACTCTTTCATAACCAGGCAAGCAATCGCATAAATTTGGCTTAATACATAATGCACTTTCTGGACATTTACTATCACATATAGGCTGACATTTATCTTCAACCATTGCATAATTTTCCACACATTCACACACATCAGGTTTTGTACACTTTGAATTCTCAGGACATTCTTCTGTACAAACTGGTTCACAATTACCCAAGCCATTATCCAAATAACCTTGATCGCAAGTACATTCATTAGGTTTGAAACATTTCGAATATTTTGGACATTCTTTAGTACAAACTGGTTTACAATTTCCCCAACCATTGTCTACATAGCCTTCATCACATGTACAAACATCAGGTTTAGTACATTGAGAATGTTCACCACAAGATGTCTGACAAATGGGAGAGCAGTTCATTGACGTTGCAAAACCGGTATAACCTCTATAACCATCATCACACTCGCAAACATTGGGTCTTATACAATGGGTATTTATTGGACAGGCAGGTGAACATTTGGGGTCACATTTAGTATCACTTACTTTTTCATAACCTTCACAGCATACATTAATGCGCTCATAATCGGTGTAATACTGAAAGGAAGAAAAAAAAACAAATAGTTATAAGCGATTTTATCACAAAATAAAACAATACATTGAAGAGTTTGTTTTACAAGGGAAATTATCATTTCGAAAAGAACTGTTGTAGAATAGGTGTCTTGCCTTAATAATATGTTCGTGTATCTCTTTTCAGACAGAAGATGTTTCTTTGAAATTGTCCCAAAAACAAACGGTTCTATTACTTCAAATTAGCACTAGTCTCCTAGATTAAGTAATGATACTTTTTAGTTATAGAACTACTTCTTCGTCAGTTATAGCTTACATTTGAGCGGGAAGCATTTCGGAACTACCTTAATGAATTTGGTTATTGTCCTATAAAAGATCTGAACAAAACTTTTTTAAACAGATTATCTTTGAATCTATTCTAGAACAGGTTTTTTTTTGCCACCGGTTCCATTGAACAAGTTATAGAACTGTATAGTTCTAGAACCAGTTGTAAAGTAACCTGTTCTACTTTGCAAGAAAGGAACACTTTGCTAATGTGTTAAACTGCATACAAAAAGAACCGATTGTGGAATATAAATTAGAACCTATGCTAATGCAACCTGTTCTTAGGATTTGTACTGGTTTGCGATTATGATCCGATTAAAGGAAAATTTCGTATAGTATTAAGCGCATATAAATGTTGGCTCCAAAAAGGCTGAACAAATGTTGATCTTAAGCAACTATGCTCATAGAGTTTTTAAGGTCAACGACGGTCAATAGCAAAAATTTAATTTTCTGCGTTAAGTCAGTTTTATATTCACTGGTAATGAAGAAAAGCCGTTCAGAGAACTAACGCAAAACAACATATTACATGACTAACACAAAAAATCAAATTACAGAACTGATACAAACGGCACACTTGAGGAGGAGCCTAAAAATTGATTTTCAATCTCTTAATTAAAAAAGTAAAATTAAAAAAAAAATCGACTGGGAGTCAGTAGGTCTCGATCACACAACGTTCTGCCGGCAAGGCAAACGCTTAATCGCTTGAGATATCATTTTAATTTTCTGTTAAAATAAATACTAAAAATAAGAAATAAAAGTAATACAAAGTGGGAAAAACACAAACACTTAAAACAAAATTTATACCAGTTGACCGGTCACGTGATAGGTCTTTTGAGGTCAATCGACTTATAATTCTCCGTAGGGTAACTAAAAATTGCATAACAAAATGTAGATTGAAATGAAAAAATATTTGTAAATTAAGCAAGAGACCGCCAGAAAACGTCAACTTAAATAAATTTAAATTAAACAATTTTAAATTAAATGAAATTTCAATTTAAATAAATTGAAACGCTTAAACAAAAAAAAAGAAATAAAAAAAAATAAAAGCGAAGAACATAATGTCAAATATGACTTTAAGACGAACATAAAACAACTCAAAGTACAACTTAAAAAATCCAAAAATAATCACAAAACAAATAATTAAATTTTTATTTTAATGAGCCAAGTGATTCCTTAAGTTCGGCGTAGTAATTATTACTAAATCGAATTTTAGGAGACAGGCAGCAAGAACACAGGGGGTCCTTGAAGCGTACACACAGCACATCGATCGATGATGCCTTAGCCTATTAGGACTCCAATGACCGTCCATACGTGGAGTTTAAGCAAGATTTATCCAGTTGCAGACGTGGTTCCTTGTCATGAACGACACGGAGTCGCATCTGGGTCTGAATAATCCATACCTGAATCCACATACTGCTCGAGGTGGCTCTGCTTTTGCAAAACATGGCGGATCTAGAGCCGACACTCGATAAAAAACCCGTAATCCCAGGTGTTATCTGTACCGTGCCTATGACACGAATAGCACTACGTTAGTGTGTTTTTGAACGGCGGACTCCAGGGCGTGGCGTACCCTGGTTGTATTAGCTCACTGGTAGCATAGGGCTCTGCTACCATGTGTTCTGTTACAATCCCTTATTTTTCTTACTTTTTTAGATGGATTCGACTACTCTACCTTACCTTAGGTGGCAAAAAGGTTTTAAACCTTAAAAGCACAGAGGAAGTAAAAGTTTTGGCTGAGCTGTTTTTTTGAGAACCGCTACTGTTTTCACCTAACACGGGACTAGTACATTCAGAACCAATATGTGATAGAGGGTTTTTATACCGACCACGTGATGGGTATTTTGGAAACCAAAGTTTTCACCTAACACAGAACTGGTACTTTCAGACCCATCAGGTGATATAGAATTTTAAACCGTTCACGCGGTAGGTACTTTAGAAACCGGTCTTCTTTTCACCTAACTCGTGATATTAACATTCAGAAATTATCCTGTTTTCACCTATCACGGCATATGTCCCAATTCCCAACTGACTCCTTTTTCCCGCAGGGCATTTTCAAAACGGTCATAGTTCACCAGTCACGGGAAAGGTATTTTTAAGACCGGGCACCGATAGGTGCTTTATAGACCGGTCCAGCTTATACCGGTCACGCAACAGGTGCTTAAACTTCAACAGATCCCTCTTTTCCCACAGGTTCATATATTTTTGATTTTCTTTTTAAATACATGTAAAAGAAGGCAAAATCAAAACTTTGTCAAACTTGTTAATATTGGAGACATTTTCATACAAATCCGTTTCGGCATATTAAAACTTTGGATTTAAAATTGTTTAGATTTTCTTCCGCACAGTTGTAGAATTGCATATGTTCAATGTTCCCTAGATTTTAGTTATCTTGACTCCAGTTGTAAATTAGAAAAGCCACACCCAATTATACTATTTGTAAATATACTAATACAATTCAAGATTAAAATTTCTTTTGATAAAATCAAAATTAAATTAAATTTGGTTTTTTATTTCTTCTCCTTTTACCTGTATTGATGAATACACATATGGTTCATATTTATATTTAATACCACCAAAAATTCTACGTTTGGAAACCATACGTTGTCCATTATTCCACTGTATACGTGTTTTGGTAATAGAATCAAATTTTACACACCACTGAGAAGAGGTTGAAACCAATAAATTACTAAGAATTTGTAATAATAGAAAAGTTGCAAAACATAACATCTTAAACCAATTCACTATTTCGAAGAACAACCATTTAAAGCTTTAGTTAAAATAAAACTAAATGACTTATTTTATAAATTCAAAAGCAAGTAGAAAAGAAATATTTATCGAAATATTTTTATAAATATGGTTTTGCAAACAATAAAAATAACAAAAGTCTGACATCAGAAACGTATAGTTATTATATACAACCTCCAGTATATACATTTTTTTTTAACGTAAGCATCCGTTTTATTATTTTTTTAATACGAAAAGAGTAAATCTATTTTAAATGTAGGAATTGTATTTTCAAGTAATTGTTGTTATTATCACCAAAATATGGTATAATTATTTTATCACTAAAAAAAAATGGATTTATGGGTTATAACACATCAACCAAAGGAATGTGTTGAGATGAGACATACAAAATGAAGTATGGTACTTTCCTTAATTGTATTGAAACAATGACTATGTAATTTAAAATAATTGACTACTATAAGATTCTTATATAACATAAGAAATTCTCATTATATAAGCTTGTAAAACTATTTTAAAAATACTTGCATTTTTTTTACCTCACTTGCTATAAACCACAAATTTTAAATTCGATCTATTTAAAACCGCAGTTTTATAGAAAACAATAACAGAATATATTTAAACCCGTATGGCAACCAACTTTATAGTTTTTTTTTTTTTCTCTTTATTAATTCAAATAAAGCTGATTTTAAATTATCATTTTCTTACCGCTTCCTTTGTCGTGTAATATGTTTCATATTTTTTCTTTATACCATAAAAAGTTAATTTGGTAACTAAACGTTCTCCCGGTATATATTGTATACGAGTTTTTATAACTTTTTTTAAACTATGACATATTTGTGATTTTGTTAATATAAAATGTTGAAATAATAATATATATAAGAAATTTTTAAAAATATTCATCTTATAACTAGTATATTGTCCGCACAATTTAATATTTGTTATTTATAATTGCAACTGATTTAATTTAATGTAATAAAAATTTAAAATTTAAGAAAACAATGAAATAGAAAAATTATAAATATGAAAAAATAAAAGTCATTCATATCATAGTTTATGTAATATCTAAACTTAATGTGACCAACTAAAAATTAATTTAGTCGATTTTTATCAACTGAAGTAAAACAACTGTAAAGAAAAATTTACCTAAGACGTATACGTTATATATGTCTTATTTTCTGATATTCATCATACGCCTTCAGTACTTATTTAAGGTATGTATGTAAATATAAAAGTACAAAAGAATTCTTTAAAATAGTTAGTGTCTTTGATTTTGATAAAATTGGAATCTAAGGTTCATCAAACTAACTCATCAGCTGAAAACAGTGTATGCCATCAATGACCCAGCGGGAAAAAAGGGATTAGTTCGCAATTGGGGCCTGTCCCGTGATAGGTGAGAACTGGACTGTAATAAGTGATTGTATTAAATTGTAATTAAAATAAAAAAATATCTATCTACTAAAACCAGTACCACAAAGAATTTGATTTTAAAAAGATTTCATTAATAAATTAATAAGTGAATTATTTGCAGAATTATTAAATTTCTAGACTTTTCCAAACAAAAATCGACTGGGTCGATTTATCGATTCCCGGCTTTCTGTTCATAAATTCAATATTAAATTTCAGCATTTTTTCTGCTGATATTGTATTTTAAGCAAAAACTTTAGTTTTAGCTTTTTACCAATTAACTAATTTTGAACTAATTTTTTACTATTTATTTTGCTAACAAAATTGTGCTGATACACACATTTATAGTGAGGACAACAATCACATAAACAAGAGGTATATGTCTCAGCTTGTATAAATGTAGTACAGACATAAAAATACAACCGTGGAATGACCCAGCGGGAAAAAAGGGGACCTGTTCCGAAAATAAATACCACCAGATAGGTGGTATTTTTTGTCGTATATGTGGCAACCAAAAATGGGACAACTTTTTCAATTTTTGCAGAGAATGGTCGAGGAAGGCGTTGATAAATATTGACCAATTAAGCACTAAAATTTAATACTAACTGACTAACTGACTCTTGATCGCCCAGTCTAAACTGCTGGATCTAGGAAGCTGAAACTGTATACAAAGGCTCCTTTTCCATCTTACGCATCCGCTAACACAGGGAATTTTCGCGGAGAAAGACAAAAAAGGTAAATGCCAAAAGGCAAAAGCAGTAAAAGTAGTTCTTTAAAATTAGGAAACAAGATGAAATGAAACGCGGAAAGAGTGGATTAGAAACACTAAACAAAACGAAATGGGAAACAAATGAAATTAAAATACTAGACAAGGGAAATGAAATGTAATGGAAAAGGGATCGAGTAGATAATGCGAACGAAATGGAATGGAAAAAGGACGAATAGAATTGAAACACTAGACAAGGGCACCAAAATGAGTTCGAACAGGGTACGAGTGTAATTGAATCACCAGATAAGGGGACAAAATGGAATGGAAAAGGGAACGAAAGTAACTAAAATACCAGACAAGGGGAACGAAATTAAATGGAATGGGAAACGAGTGAAATTGAAACGCTACACAAAAAAACGACATGAAATGGAACGGGGTACGAGTGGAATTAAAAAACTCGACAAAGGGACGAAATGGAGTGGGAAACGAGTGGAATTAAAACACTAAAGGGGAAACAAATGGAATCTTATCGAGTGACAAGGCAACGAAATGAAACGGAACAGAGTACAAGTGGAATTGAAACACTAGACAAGGGGACGAAATGGCAAGAGAAACGAGTGGAATTGAAACTCTGAAAAAAGGGAACGAAATGAAATCGAAACTAGTGAAATTGAAACACTAGACAAGGGAACGAAATGAAATGAAACGGGGTACAAGTGGAATTGAAACCCTGAAAAAGGGGAACGAAATGGAATCGAAACGAGTGAAATTGAAACACTAGACAAAGGAACGAAATGAAATGGAACGGGGTATGAGTGGAATTGAAATACTAGGCAAGGGAACGAAATGACATGGGAAATGAGTGGAATTGGAACACGACAAGGGAAACGAAATGGAATAGATGATCCTAGTGGAATTGAAACACCAGACAACGAAAACAAAATGGAATAGAACGGGAAGTGAGAGTAATTGAAACATTAAACACTGGAAAAGAAATGAAACATGTGAAACACCAATGAGGTAAATTTATTAATCTTCGCCAGAAACATGAGAGTCCAGAGGTTGAAAGGTTTCCTATTAACACCCTGCGAAAACGCTAATGATTAGAAATCTAAAATTTTGCTAATTTAAAGGGGTTTAGGAAGGAAAAAGTATATTGCACAGCCAAAAACGCTGGAGCTAGAAACTTCAATTTTTTTTTATTAAGATCCCTCGTCCGTAGTATTATCCATTCAGAGGAAGTTTCAAATAATTCATTTGTAAAAATATTTGCAACATTACATAAACACTTCATCGGGCAATAAAACAAATTTTTTCTAACATATCAGCAATCTCTTTAGAGATTTAAGATTTATAATAAATGAATAAATCTGGCGTAAGAATCAGCCAACCCCTAGAAACAGTGTTGTACAGTGGTGTTATGTTTTATAATTAGCAGCTTTTTTTTTTTTTTTGATATTATTGTTCATCATTTGTGTTTAAACAGAATAACAACGAACCGTATTTTTCTGCACAGTGAGAAAAAAAAACACAGTTAAATCAATTATTTTGTTTTATTTTAATTAACTTCTCATTATATTATGAACATTTTTAAACTAATAAATCGTATTTAAAATAAACTTTTTCGAATTCCAATTAAGTGTTAATATTATAGATTTTGTTTTCGCATTTTAAAAATAAGTAGGAAGATATTTGAATTCATGTTGTTTCTAATTGATTTTAAAATCTGCTTTTCTGTGTTTATAAACAGACATATAAAATACGTGTAGCGATTAAATTGCAAGATGATAGAATCTATTTTATTTTCACCATGGATTTGCTTATTCTCTCAGTTCGGTTTGGCCGCAACAATTTTTGTAAACAAAAATTATAAGATCAGTAAAGAGAACAGTGAATATAATATAGCTCTCATGTTATCTTAGTATACTCTATTAGGTACACGTCTCGCTTTTATTCTGGCCTGACACTTATTCATCAAATTAAAAAATTATGCATATTATATTTATATAAATTAATTTTTATCAACAACATTTTTATTACCGCAAATTTTTTTTATTTTTATCGAATTATACAAACACATTATGTTTCATCCAACATTTGGGCAGTTTGTGTTAAATTGTCGATAAAAGAACATTAAATAATTTAAAGCTTAAAAATTTAGAATTTTTTAAAGTATAAAATCTAAAAAATGTATACAATTATAATTATACTTATATTTAGTATAACTTCCTCAAAAGCCTTTGATTGTGAATTTCCGTGTGCAGAAAATGCTGTATGCATAGCACAAGATAAATGTCAATGTTTGTATGGTTACAAAGATGTCATATCAGAAGAAACAGGTAGACCTTATTGTCAATGGCAGGGAACGACGACTACAACACAGAAATCTATTGAAATTATACAAAAAATTTCTACTAAATGGCCAGATACTATTACCACACAAAAATCTATTCAGAGCACTGATAGAACCACATTTAAATTACCTTCCACAACGATCAAAAATAATTTAGATGATTTTGTCGATGATAATGGTGAATTATTTGGTGATTATCTTTATGGTAAAGATAAACAAGAATTGAAAGAAATAAAATCAATGGCTAGATCTGAAAAATATATAGGTTTTGAAGCATTTATTCCCTTAGAGGATGAATATGAAAAAATTAAAGTTATAGATATTGAAGAGACTGTTACAGAAAATGCTGCAGCTGAATATTTGACAACAGAAGTTTCAACTCCAGTATCGAAAGGGGAGGAATATGTAACGAATAATTCAAGGAAATATTATGGTAAACCTGCTACGGAATTATTTTATATATGCTTGGGTTTATTATGTACCTTTTTAGCATTTTTATATGTATGTACTGTAATAAGTGATTGTGTTAAATTGTAATTAAAATAAAAAAAATATCTATATACTAAAACCAGTAGCACAGAGAATTTGATTAAAAAAGGATTTCATTAATAAATTAATAAGTGAATTATTTGCAGAATTATTAAATTTCTAGACTTTTCCAATCTAAAATTAACTGAAAATTACTTTCTGAGTCGATTTACCGATTTCCGGCTTTCTGTTTATATATTCAATATTAAATTCCAGCAATTTTTCTGTTGATATTGTATTTTAAGCAAAAACTTTAGTTTTAGCTTTTTACCAATTAACTAATTTTGAACTAATTTTTTACTAATTATTTTGCTAACAAAATTGTGCTGATAAACACATTTATAGTGAGGACAACAATCTAAATGTAGTACAGACATAAAAATACAACCGTGGAAGAAAAACCGGTCTACTTAATTTTCATTTAAATCAAATGATTTCTATTATTGATTTTTAAATGGTGTTTGAACAACTGACAACTAAGCAAAAACAAATGATTAATCAGTTAAAAATAAATGTTAAAATTTTACCTATCAATTCCGTAAAAATAAACGATTGTTCATTTATTTTAAATTGTTTCGGTTTTTTGTATTTCATTTCAAAACCGGTCTACTTAATTTTTATTTAAATCAAATGATTTATATTATTGATTTTTAAATAGTATTTGAACAAATGACACCTTAGTAAAAATAAATGATTAAACAGTTAAAAAGAAATGTCAAAATTGTACTTATCAATTCCGTAAAAATAAACGATTATTCATTTATTTGAAATTGTTTTGTTTTTTTTTTTTTTGTTGGTTTTGAATCACACATATTGCGTGAATAGCCTTATGAAGAACAACATTTTTTTTATTTTTAAAATAGGAAAAATAGAAATCGTACAAAATCAAACAACATTTGATTTTTTTCATAGAGTTCACAAAAAAAAACTTTTTTTCTTGTGTTACAAAATTGTATCTCTTATTTTCGCTGGGTTACATTTAAATCTCATATTTCTATTGAACAGGCATCACGCCAGTTTTGTGTTGTTATCTGTGATAAAGTTTTTCGAACTTATATGTGTATTTATTAGGGTGTCCCGCTAAAAAAAATCTTACAATGATTTAAAATAATTTTTAGGACGTTACTCAATTTTACGCAGAGCAAAAATATAATTCAACATGATTGGTTGATTTGAAATTTTAATAGTATGATCTTAATGATCATAAGTATGATTCTCACTAATCATATTAAGATCATAGAGAACAATTTTATTATCACTTAGGAGCATATTATGATTACTAAGATCATAATATGATCATTACAAACTTTTAATATAGTAGCATTATCCGAATCAACCATTATTTTTTTAATTATCTTTTCTCTTATTTATAATTCATTAACACGCATCAATTTACGAGAACGTTATATATCAGGACACTCTAATAGTCATATATAAAGAGGGTCACATACAAACAGTCCACTATAAGACATTTATTTGTATAAACAACAGCATTTAGTTCACAGTAAGTAAGCGAGTGTACTCTAAGGCGGTATTTATTTGAAAGGAAATAAATTATATAAATTTTTCAGTTTAAATTTAAAAAATAGCTGAAACCTCTGGTATGCAATTAAAAAATGAAATTTCTTATTTTCCATTGGCTAATTCACTGATAAAGTACATTTTCTAATTTTAGGCAGGCCACTGCCCAAAACCTTATATAGAAATAAAAAAAAATGTATTTCCTGCAAAATTGATTAGCTCATTCAAAAAAAGTTGAAATTTATATTTTTTTTAAACACGTTGTAAAAAATGGGGTTCAAAAGGATAAAACGCTGCGTTTAAATGCCTGCCCATAGATACATTTGTCTAGAATTCTGAAATATAAAATACATGTTCCTTGGGGTATAAGCTAATTTACTTCCCCGAATTTCCAATTAGGACGTGGTATAGATGGGATAAAAGGGGGAAAATGAGACCTCTTAATCACAAGCATAAACCGCTGGAGAAATTTTGGCATGTTGGTTCCTCCTCCAGTAGACACAAGAGAAGAGAAGCAGAAAGAGGAAATTCTCCCCTTTAGTGTCCTTCCCAAAACCAACGGCTAGAAATCTGAAGTTTGAAATTTGTGTTCCCTGGGGTATGGGCGTGTAAGAACATGCTGTAAGAAAGGCAAAAATTGCGAGTATCTTCGAAGGTCCTGCCATTATCATTGAAGGTCCTGAGAGCATACATAAAGGTCCTTCGAATAGCCTTGAAGGTGCTGCGATTATACTTCAAGGTCTTCAAAGATCCTTAAATGTCTTGTGAATATGCTTGAAGTTTCCGCGAACATCCTTGTAGATACTGTAAACATCCTTGAAGATACTGCGAACATCCTTGAAGATCCTGCAAACATCCTTGAAGATCCTGCGGACACCTTTGAGGATCCTGCGAACGTCTTTGAAGGTCATAGCGTGCCTCCTTAGCTGACTGCCATTCCCTAAACAGAGCACACTGCTCTCCCTTAGCGCAGCTTAGCAGAGGAATTGTTCCGTCCTAGATCGCTGTCCTCTTCTAATCGAAATCAATAGATGAAACGTGCCGCCATAGGTCGCTGAGGAAACGTGGCATTCCAGATACATGTCCTCGCTTAGAAGCTGTTCATCAGAGGATACGTGTAGTATCCTCGTCTAATCAAGGTCAGCAAAGGAAGCATTCCGTCCGAAGTCATTGCCATCCCAGCAATTGTACCGGCCAAAGTCACGAGCGTTTGAGTCTCTACGAAATCTTCCGCGACACGCTTCGAACTCATTCGTTATCTCTCTGTCTTTCTTCTTCCTCTCTCTCTCTCTCTCTCTCTTGGTTAATCCTATTGCTACATAGAGAAAACAGACAACCAAATTTTATTATTTTTATGTATCAACACTCAGGAGTTGCCCTCTATGAATGCAGTGCATTGTGCTGATATCAGGAAAATAGGATATGAGAAGGAGGAAAGAGGGATTAGTGTTTTTGAATAATAGACTTGAATTTCCCTATATTATAGTAGTCAGGGAAGACCTCTGCGGGGAGTTTATTCCACATACGACTAGTCCGACTTGTCAAAGAATTTTCCCTGTAATATGTTGTGCGGTTCACTGGACAATCGATCACAAAGGGATGGCCTCTACTGGACAAGCGAGTATTCCGAACAAAAATCCGGGCCTGAGGAATAAGTTCACTTATCTCAGCAGAGCATATCACATGGTACTATAAAAAGAATACACAGCCCACATTGCGACGATGCTTCTTCTGTCATTGATATGCGCCGAAGCCCTTCTTTGAACAAGGTCCAAAAGTTCCAAAACAGACCTTGAAGCAACTGCCCATATATGGGAGTTATACTCCAATTTTGGCCGGATATATGTGGTATAGATAGTAAGGAGATTGGATGGGGTGAAGTACTTCTTGCACAGTTTTAAAAAACCTAAACACTTGAATGCCTCCTTCGACACTTCAAACTGAATTCTCATGCCCAGAACATCAAGAGTTTTCGATTTCTCAATATCGATACCCTACAATTGGACAGATAACGCTGGAGACTCCACAACTCTATGAGTCATCATACAACATTGGGTCTTATGTGCATTACACTATTTGTACGACCCCACTCTGAAACTAAGGAGAGGTCGCGATTAAGTGTATCATTCATGATTTGCCTCCTGACCCCGACCTCTAAAAGTCTTGGCCTGCGATCGAAGGAAAATGAATGACAAATGTTACTGTCATCAGCAAAAGAGTAGATAGGGTTGAAAGTTAAGTTTCTTGCCAACTGAATATTTTGGTTGCAGCAACCGAATTATTTAGTTGTCCCAATCAAATGTTTTTCTGATATAATTTAAATATTTGGTTTTAACCGAAATTCTGTTGCATTAACCGAATGTCGGCTCCAACCAAACCATTCGGTTGTCACAATGAATCTGTTTTCTCTGTGTACACTCTAAATAAATAAAATTTTATATCGTCTTAAATCACGCCTTTTATACTCGGTCACTGAATCAAAAAAATGTCGCTGACGATTCCTACCGCGGCAAACTTATCCCAGCTAATGGAGGAAAACACCACAAATGACAACATTAAGTAGGTCAATATTATATTTACTGCTCTGAAAACTGTGACTGGTAATACCTCCTGCCTTCTTATAAAGTATGAGTCATTCTATATGAAAAAATGTTTGCTCCGTGGAAAATTTTATTATTTCTTCTCAAATAAATGTCAGCCTAATATGAATATATGTACATGTTTATATTAAATTGTATTTATATGTATGTTTTCTTTTTTGCATTTTGATTGTTTATCAGCATTTAATAAAATGCGGCTACTAAGTGATTATAAATGTGTTTTAAGTCAGAGCTACTGCTGTAAACATAATAAAGATGATATAAGAAGAAAAATGGATGATTTATTTTTAAAATTAAATGTTAAATACAACATTTTATTAGTATGAGAGCTTTTGTTTTACTCTGTGGTTGTGTGGTTTAATGGAAAATTCTAAAATGTAAAGATTCATTCATAAACATTATTTACAATTAAAAACATTGTACAAAGAAAGTCAGTTTTAAACGGTTCCTAAAAATAAGTTACAAAAAATTAACAAATAAAAATTAAAATTTTCAAAAAAAAAAAAAAAAATAAGAACAAAATTATGAACTCTTTAATAATATTATTTTTAATAATCGCTAAACTGCGTTTAATATTTTCATTAACCATAACCACTGGTCATTGTTATCGTAATGTAACGGTAAAATATCAAGTGCCCATAACAAAAACTCGCTTGAAATTGGAAACTCAACGTATGGAATATTATGTGGAATTCGAGGAACGTATTCGTGTCGATTCCATACGTATGTGCTGCAGTGGCTATCGTACAATAATCTTTGGTTTATGTGAACCCATCTGCACGGAATCATGCCCTCCAAATAGCTACTGTGCGGAACCAGAAAAATGTGTGTGTGCGCGTGGCTATGAAGAATCACATAATCATCATGTACGTTCTATAACGATAAAACAACATCAACAAATAAAGTGTCGCCCCACCTGTGCGGGTGGTTGTCCAACTCATAGTCATTGTGTGGCTCACAATCAGTGTTCCTGTCGTTTGGGCTACAAGGATACCAGCAGTTGGTTTAGCAGTCTACATTGTGAACGTATCCAGTGTCCAGGAGATCAAGTCTATGATACTATACAACGAAAATGTGTTAAAGTTGATATGAATTTGGAAGAGTTGATGCAACAAGTTGGTCAGCAGTTAACAAATGGTTTAAATATTTTGAATTATGATGATGAAGATAATGATATTTCACGTTATGGTTCAAAAGAAGACTGATTTTTTTTTTCTTTGTAATTATAAAATTTAGAAAATAGTGTTGGGGGCCAGTTTTATTGTGAACACTTAAGTAAAATCTTAACACTTGGTTCAAATTTGTTTAAGAGATTTTAAAAGGTTTTAATCCCCTTTTGTGTGCATTAAAATACTTTATTTAAGACCATAGAGTTTAAAAAGTATACTGAAGTTACAAATAAGACTTAAGTGTTCACTAGAAAACAGGGCCTTCAAAATAGGGTTTTAAGTTAATTTTTAAATTAAAAAAATAAATTTAATCATTAAAAGTTTAAGAAAAAAAATTAAACGCCGCATCTTTTAAGAGAAAACGAACATAAAAAATGTACGACTTATTTAATAAAGTGAGCAATAAACATTTTACACCATTTCATTTTTCAAATATTTATTTTTAAAAAATAGTATCCCAGCAAAACATGATTTCAACTTCTATCCAGCCTATTTACTCGCTTAATTACTTTTGTTCGTGATTACCCCAAAAGTAATGAATGTTCATTACCTTCTCACTTACAAAAATCACAAAGTAATGGGTGGTCATCACCCTCTCGTTTACGAACAGCTAAAAAATAATAAGTACCCATTACTTTTTGGACGGTAGTTGATACCATATTTTTGCTGGAATTTATTACTTTGAAAAAAACAAGCTAAAAACGATGTTATTTTTATTCTGCTTTTTAATCCTTAAACGTGGGATTCGATTCAATAAAAATCTACACCTCCAAATTTTATTGGAATTTGAGAGAAATCACCTTGTAAGTTGGCATGAAACCTGATCACCCAAAAAAAAAAAAAACTTTCACAAATTGATGGATTTCGTTTAATTTTTTCGATATTCTTTATTTATATTTTAATTTAAAATGAGTTTAAAATCTATTTTATAAATAATTTATTTTAATTATTTATTTATGCCAATATTTCGTCTCCACATTGGGTGACTTCTTCAGGACAATTTTATTTTATTTATATAAAAATTTTTCCTGAACAAGTCACACTATGTGGTGACAAAATTTTGGGACAAATAAATAATTATAATAAATTTTTTATAAAAAAGATATTAAGCTCTTTTTAAACAAAATTTATGATCCTCATTATTGACTTCATGTCTGTTTTCTTCTGGGTATTATGAACGAAAACTCAAGTTTACGATATAATTACGGACATAATTCCTAAAATAAAACGGACTTTAAGGATTTTTGGGAACTTAAAAATCATTCATCGTATTTCATCCTACATTTTGAGTTTTTAAAATTTACCTTCTTATTTACCAAAGTCAATAATTAGAGTTTGAGTTTTGAGTGAAGTCGATTACATTTAAAAATTTCTTTCGCAACATTCACTTTAAAACCAAACGCCACATGGCATTAAGAAGTAATATACCGAACGGCTTAGATTAACTTTGAGTCGATTTAGCGATGTTCGTCCGCCCATGTATGCACCCCTCTGACAAATGAATCAAAATTAATCCTCCTGAGATCAGATGGAAGTACTGATCTTAGACGAACTCAAGACGAAAAATTTAATGCCAGGTACCCCACGGCCACATTAAAGCACGAAGGGGGAAATATTATGGTATTGGGATGTTTATCGGGTAATGGAATTGCTCTAATTAACCGCATAACTGATACCAATGACAGCCAAAATCTATAGAGACCTTATTAGCACAGTTATGCTTATATATACTGAATGGAAAATGTCACTATCATGAACATTCCAACAGGAAAACGACCTCAAACATACGACAAAGATGGTGAAAGCTTGCTTAGAGAAAAAAATAATAATAATGTCATGTCATGGCCACCGCAATATCCGGACCTCAATAGAATTGTGATATTGCAAAACGCAATATAGACAATAAAGTATTCCGAAATGGTAATGAAATTGTCGTTGAATTCGAGAAGCAGTAGAATGAAATTTACTGTTTATGTATTTTTTATAAGATAATAGCAATAAATGAATTAAAAAAAGGAAAAGCTAATGCTGAAAATCTTAATAATAAATACTTATTTTTAGTTAATATAAAGTTTGAGTTGCAAAAGTTTTGACCACCACTGTATAAGTAGTAAAACATTTCCCCTTACAAGCAATTTGGTTTATCTTTTTGATCTACTCTCTTTATAGTTAGTAAACAATTGAGAGTGATATTAACAGTTACTCTCTCAGTGTTGCCATTTCAGTGCTTTTCTGGTATTTTGATATAATGACCCTTAATTATATCAAAATTTTTAATCATTATAATTGCTAATATTTGTATGTGATATAAATTAAATATGTATGTATAGGGTAGTCCAAATACAGGTATTCTATTAAATCATAATTATTTTAAGACTGATAGATCTTTTCTGTTCGAAATATTGAAGTGTCTGATTGATTGCGAGATCAAATATTGAAGATACTAATTCATAAATGTTTCTTATTTTTGCTTAACCTGTACTAATGTCAAACTGAAGTATAGCTTTTGTCAACCATACAATTTATAGGCAGCATATAAACAATGCTTACGAAATTTTTTTTACGTTTTGATTGTATCACTTGATGTAATAAAAAGATCAAAATAAGAATCAATCATAAATTAGATACGTAAATCTGCACATTAAATACATCGAAAAATTGCAATTTATAGTGATATTTGGCCTACAGGGTATAAAAAAAGATTTTTCCCTAATTTGTTATTTCGTTTGAAACATATCGATTTATAGATCCATTATTGAGTCGACATAATGATGTCAGTCTATCTGTGTGTTGAAATGGTTATTAAGGCGCAAAGAAGCCACCAGGATTACTCATTTTGATATAGATTATTTGATATTTTACCAAGTAGTTTCCTATTAAAAATTATCAAAAGTGGGTGAAGCGGTTACAAAGTTGTGTGTCAAATTTTCTATACATATTGCGGTATTTTAGTATAATATTTGGGCAAATTTTTGCACCAGACGCTTAGAGATGAATAATATTTAATATTTACCTCAAATTTTTTTCACCACAAACATTTTGATTCACTACACATCCAAAAAACCTTTTTTAAACCAAAATTATTTTTTTCGTCTTGATAATGTTTTCACATTTAATTTATTTTATATATAATTTGTAACAAAAGCACTATAGAGGGTAGGGATGATATATTTGGTACTATGGTACCTTTTGTTATAATATGAGAGCTTTTAAAGTACTATATTACTCTTCTGGCCCATGTAAAAATGGAAATATATATGAACATACATGGGCTTGTATATGATCATAAAAGATCTTATATATGATCATACATTATCTCATATGTGACCATTTATCTTCGAATACGAAATCATTATATATGATCATGTATGCTTATATATAATTTAAGTATGATCATATATGACCATATACTCTCAAATTTCAGATCCGAGGATAAATGGTCACATATAAGATCATATATAAGATCATTTATGATCATATACAAGCCCATGTATGAACATGTATGTTTCTATATATATCGATTTTTTTGAAATGCTCCCCATTATATTTCGCGAGAGTACTACGGTACTGTTTTTAATAAAATAATACCAAAAAAAGGACGATCGTAACAACTTTTCCATCCCTGATTCACATTGCTTATTTCTGCATTAGCTTAATATTAACAATCAATAACTTAACTGCTGAGAGTAACTGTTAATATCGCTCTTATTGTTTTAAGTTATTTACCAACTACAGAGCTACCAGACTTGCCGATTTTTTGTTAAAACCCAAATACATAATGACAATTTTTAATTGTGCCGGTTTTCATTTTAAATCAAAATGACAAAAATTGCGTACTTTTAATATAATTTACACGCAAGTTATTAACTTTCAAGGAAAGTACACCAACACAAATACTCCAATTTTGATCAAATTTGGAAATTTGGATCTAAAGATTAACGATAGAATAAGAAAAATATAAACAAAAAAAATTTCAACCAAAACAGATTCGCAAAAATATTAAACACCCTAAAAATTATGATTCAGCAGCAGAATTATCTACTTAACAAATGTTTATTAATTTTATTTCCCGTATCTCATAAACAAGTTTCATTAAGATTCGAGGATCTCAGTGGAGAAGTATCTCAGTAGATTCCCTTAGATTTCAGTGAAATTGGAAAATCGTATAGTAAAAGCAATGTACCATATATGGTACGGTATGCATTTAAATGGTCAACCCTTAACCCATATTCTCCTCAATTAAGAAATTGTGTGAAAGGAAAGACTTTTATGGATTTTTTATCATGCCCTCTAGCGGAGATATTTGCAACAAAATTCAAAACGTTAACTGTGTGAAATTTTTCAATGAATCCAGATTTTCTTCAAAATTAAATTTTAAATTTGTTTTTAAAAAATTCTTAAACTTATTTTTTATATTTTTTTTTTCTTTTAATTTTTTATTCTGTAATTTTTAAGTTTTTTAAAAAATTTATACATGGAAATTTTAAAAACAATTTATAGCAACTCTGGACCGATAATTCCAATTTTTTTATTTTGTATTTGTAGATAAATTGTTATGCTATCTCATGATTTTTACTGCTGTGGTTATTTTAATTACGCGTTCAAAAATATGCGTTCTTAAAGTTTTTTCGTCGTGTGACAACCCTAAGATAATAAGGGTTAAATGTTAAACTGCTACACATTCTTATAATTTGTGTTCCCTTTATTTCATATTCAAATTTCATAGAAATCTGAGGCAAATAGACATTTTTATTGTTAGTTCTAATAAGTCAATTAAGATTATTTAAAAAAGTTTCGTTGGTTAATTTTTTGTTAAAAAAATTATAATAGTGTGTTTTAAAATATAAATCTAAAAATTGGTAAATTTTTTAAGCACATCTGGTAGCACTACATGCTTAGTGGAAACCAATCGAGAGATTTACTTAAATTAATTTTGTGCAAAAGAGCTTAAACATACACATCGATTTTTGAATTCTTTACAGATAAGGAAAAAAATTGAATAAAAATACGAAAACTTTGAATATAAAATTTCTTTAAATCCAAAATTTAAGCACCACAGGCAATAATAAAATAAAAAATTGCTTGCAAAAAAAATGTATTATCTAAAAGAAGTCTAAATCTAACACTTACCAGAGTTATTTCAATGGTTAAGCTTAAACACCAACTTCGTTTACTATAAGCAATACTAAAATTGGTCATAAAATAACTCTTGGTAGTGTATAATTGAGCCTTCATTTAAATAAGTTGGCCTAAGGAGTACAAAAATCTAGTAGTTAAGGCCTTTCACATTAAACCATCGATATGCACAACTTATGTAAGTTTTATTTTAAGTTATACAAAATATTTTATAATTTTATTTATAATTTTTATTTCTTTTTTTTTTTTTTTTTTTTGTAACCTTATTTTTATTTCAGCAGTAAATAAATTTTTGGAAGTTGTCCAGTTCCAACCACAGGATGGTGACAATGAGGGTTTTATAACTATTTTATTAATTGTAGTAATAATTGTTTTTGTATTTTTACGATGGAATATATTGTTTCCTATGTGGTTTTAATTTTTTGTTTTAGCAGGCGAAGCCAATATAAATATAGTAATAAGTATTCTTGTTGCTTCTGATTCAAAAGATTTTTAAATGCCTAGAAGGTAAGAAATTTTTTGTAAAATTTTGTCATAATATTTAACTGAAAGGTTCTTAATTTTTAAAAAGTTTTATATTTAGTGTAATACTTTCAATATTAATTTGTCTTTCAACCCAAAAATCTGTCCAATGAAAACTTCCATAATTTAAAAAAAAAGCAGGCACCTGAAGTTAAAAATCGAATAATTTGAAGCTATGTGATAATATAGAGTGTAAACCGTATTTTTATAAAATCTAAATTGTAATTAATTTAATAAAATTTTTTAATCATTAAACTGTTTTTTTTTTATTATTGAAGTGAAATCATAATATACGGTTTTACCGATATTTTATACCCCTCACCAGGTATGAGGAATGAGAATTTGTATTGGGTACCATACAACATTATATTATTTTTCTTGTACATTTTCTAAAATGTTGAAATTAAATATTAAACCCTTTAGAGGAGGTGCATAAGTACTTCAGTACTTCTGATAATACACTTATTGATAAAACTGAGGTCCATTGTTGGCATCGATAGAGTATATAGTACCATTATGGTTCTGATATAAAAATGTCAAATTTAGTAGCAAGTTACAAGCACATTTGCGAAGGCCAGTCTCTTAAACTTAGGACATCTTATTATATATATTTTTTGGGAGAAAAAGTATACCTAAGTAATCTAGTACCTATCTTCCATATATCGTATAAAAAGGAATAACGTTACCGACTGACAAACTCATCATCGCTTAACCTATTGTGCTTTAGCTAGAAGCTTGAAATTTGGTGTGCAGATTTTACCTCGTGCATAAACATCTGCTAAGATTGGATTTTTGGAAATTCTTGCGAGAAGAGGCAAAAAGGGGAAAACTCTCCCAAAATCGCTTTGGTCAGTTATCTGAAATTTAAAATCAAATGCGAAAACCGTTTGGCGAAAAACCCTGGATCTTTTGGAATTAAAACATTTTAGAAGGCGAAGGAAATGGAACAGAACGGGGAACAAGTGGAACTGAAATACTATAAAAAAAATGGAATGGAATGAAATGGAATAGGGATTGAGTAAAATTAACACGCTAAATACAAGGAATGAAGAAATAGGGACAGCCCGAATTTTAGTTAATTTTTTTGATTTGAAAAAGAAAAAAAGTGCACCATTAATTACTCCCCAGCAAAACTTTGGTAATGGGTGCGATATTCTCATGCCTTACCTTGTAATGATAGCTCGTTACCTTTTTCATTATTTGCAAGCTTAAAGTAATAAGTTACTGATTATTGATTACGTAATATATTTTTAAAATCTATTTTTAGATAGATTACTTTGTGTTTTTTTGTAAGCAAAAGGGTGATGTTTGTTTGTTTCGACACAATAGCGAAAAAACGAAGCGAAACAATTTATTTAAGTTTAAAGCAATCAAATACTACATGCGTCGATAGCTCAGTGGGTAGAGTTCTGGGCTGGCAACCAGAGTTCTCTGGTTCGATTCCCATCATTACGACATTATTTTTAATAACGTTTAAAAAATGTGTAACCATTTTTTTTAATAAAAATTCCTCTTTTTAAAAATCTATTTTTAGACACATTACTTTTTCTATTCTCGTAACCATAAAAGTAACCCCTTACATTATTACCTCTAAAGTAATAGGTATATACATTAATTTAAGGCTCATCGCCTGTAAAATTCATCAGTGAAGTAAGGTGTTAAGTAATCCATGAGCTCCTATGGCTAAACATTACTCTGCACATTATTTGGTAATGTGTGGTTTTGCTGGGTCATCCTAAATTGATGGAGCTAAGATTTTTAAATTTGTGGGCTCTTATAATGGTGTTAAATATTTACCAAGACGGGAGGGCTAAAAAATTTTTACAGAAAGGATCACAAGGGAATAATCTCCGCCTTAACGTCCTGCCCTTGCCCTTTCTACTAGAAATCTAAAATTAAAAAAAAATATATATTTTTAGGGACTAATTCAGTGACAAGACACTTTTTGGAATATCCCATAAGAACGTGGAAAAAATGCAGAAAAATAAGGAAAAAATTCACGTAGTTAGAAACTTGAAATTGGGTACCTACTCCAGTGTATTATACATCTACTAAGACAAGATTTCGATATCTCAAAAACTGCAAAATAAATTTTTAAGTTAGGGCCCGAGGGTAAGTATACTTACCCTCGAGAAGAATTGGTTAATTTTAATTTAAGACGTCGGGTCCGAAAATTTCACGAAATCCCTGTAATCCACATGGCATCATTTGCCGGAGAAAAGACCGTTTAGGATCAAGTTAAACCAAAATCGCTTAAGTAGCAGATGTTGCTTACTACAAATCTCATCCCATCACAAATACAGGGTGTCCGCAAGAAAGGTAAACTACTTTGTTTGTTTATAATTTCTGATTCAATGAAAGAGAATGGATCTTATATTGATAAAAGTTTTATTTAATGTCGGTAATTGTTAAATAATTGTTAATAAATGTCCGCCTCTGTTAGCCTCACAAATGCGTGACCTTTTGAGCACATTTTTCATTACTTTCTCACACATTTCACGTGGTATTTCGTTTGAGTTGCTCAAGCGTTTCTGGTTTGTTTGCATAAACCTTGCTTTTCAGATATCCCCACAAAAAGAAGTCTGGAGCAGTCAAATCAGGGGACCGTGGAGGCCAATCAACATCACCATTTCTTGAAATAACTTGTTGTGGAAATAGGTCTCGCAGTAATTCCATTGTAATCCTGGCTGTATGCGATGTTGCACCGTTGTTAATCAAGACCAAAGCATGCAGTTGTGGTGTTAAAAAGTTTGCAATCATATCCCGATATCGCTCCCCATTCACAGTTACCGTTACGCCGTTTTCATTTTCAAAGAAGTAGGATCCAATGATTCCTTCTGACTAAATTGCACACCAGACTGTCACTTTTATTGGATGCAAAGGTGACTGATAAATAATTTGAGAGTTTTCCATTGCCCAGAATCGACTATTCTGTTTATTCAAAAATCCATTCAAATGAAAACGATCCTCATTTCTCATTATGATTTTTTTCATGAACATCGGGGTTGTCATCGACGAGCTGTTTTATCGTTAAAACACGTTGGTTTATCGAATATTTTTCTATAATAAATTTACCACGTGTCTACTTCACGACTGCCAAATATGAACTGTCAAGACTAATGTTAAAATGGCGGCAAAACAAAGTAGTATACCTTCCTGGCAGATACCCTGTAAAATAAATTAGGAAAAAGTAACGAGTAGTTACACATTTCCCCTTAAAACCAAATTGGATTATCTTGTTGATCTTATAATCTTTGCATGTTTAATGTAAACAAATGTAAGAAATTGATTTAGTTCATTACTAATAAAGAGGAATAAATAATAGTTTCCACTGTACCAACTTGTTTCAACATACATATTAAAAAAAATAAAAAAATTTTATATAAAACACACAAAATGTTTTTACATAGTTTATTAATCATTTTACTAATTACTTTGGGTATTATAATGCTTATATTATGGATAACGTTAGTGTATATCCTGCCGTAAGTTGCTTGGCCGGCGCAGACATTGTATAATATTTAGTATAATCACTGAAGGTAAGTAAATGTTAATTTGACATATTCCTTCACTCAAATTAATTCATTTGTAATAATATGCATTATCAGTAAAAAATTTTATAGATTAAATAATTTTTAACTGTAAAAATTTTAATGATATTATTTTAAGACAATAATTTAAAGTATTTTTTGCTAATTGTTCGAAACAGTTATTTTTATTGCAGTATTTGTTTAAGTATTATTTTGATAACATTATTTTCTTTGCAGGTCTTAAATCTATCCAATGGACCTTTTTAAATTTTATATAAAAAAGCATCAGCTGAAGTTGAAAATCGTATTGATTAAAAATTTGTAAGAATGTAATGTGTGTAAAGGATATTTTTCTACAATAAATAAATACTAAAAAAATTTTAATATTTTTTAAGATTCTGTGTTCTATAGACTTGATTAATCTGAAATATTTTTTAAGTCATAAAAAGTATTTCTATTAATTTTATATAAAAAAAATTAGAAATGAAAATTGCTTTTTTTCAATAACACTAAAATATATTTTCTAAAAATTTTTTTAAAAGCTGGCAATTTCTAAACCTAAATTTTTTGAAATTTTTTAAGGAATTAAAAAAAATTACAGATAAAATCTTTACCACATTATCGTTAGCGGAAAATCTATTTGTCAGATGAAAATTTTTACCAAAACTCGCGCGATTTTCGTAAAAAAATTTTGTTTTTTGTATCCCAGTAATGGGTGGTAATGGGTGCGATATTCTCATGCGTTACCTTGTAATGATAGCTCGTTACCTTTTTCATTATTTGCAAGCATAAAGTAATAAGTTACTCATTATTGATTACGTAATATATGATTTATAAATGTAAAGTAATAATTGAAATATTGTTAAAAATCTATTTTTAGATACATTACTTTGTGTTTTTTGTAAGCAAAAGGGTAATGTATGTTTGTTTTGATAATACTACCGAAAAAACGAAGCGCAACAATTCATTTAAGTTTAAAGCAATCAAATACTATATGCGTCGATAGCTCAGTGGGTAGAGTTCTTGGCTGGCAACCAGATTTCCCTGGTTCGATTCCCATCTTGACTACATTATTTTTAATTACAAATATTTTAAATAAAATATTTGTAATTATTTTTTTTTTAATAAAAATTCCTCTTTTTTAAAAATCTATTTTTAGACACATTATTTTTTCCATTCTCGTAACCCCTTACATTATCACCTCTAAAGTAATGGGTATATACATTACTTTTAAGCTCATCGCCTATAAAATTCATCAATGAAGTAAGGTGTAAAGCAATCCATCGGCCCCTATAGCTATACATTACTTTACCCATTATTTGGTTATTTGGAATTTTCAAAAATAAAACAAATGCACAGATATCATGGGAACTTGGAATAGACACGTGCAAATTTTTACTCGAATTCAAAGACCATTTCAAAAACGATTATGTAATGTAATTTATAAAGCATCAATTAAAATTTAAAAACTCCAAATTAAATAAAATAAATTCTTGTTGAATTTCAATAATTTTTTTTTAATTTTGTGTGGTATTTTTTAATTTTAATTGATCTTTTTAAGTGTAGATTGCAAATTGTTCAATTTTATTTGTAATTTTTTGAATTAAAATTGTGTTCTTTCATTTCGTATTTTCTTTTTTAATTTCAATTGTCATTTTTGGGCAATTTTACATATTTTTTTTTTTATATAATAGCTTTATTTTTATATCTAGCATATACATATATAACAACTTGCTTTCATATATGGACTTTAACGGAACACGCCCTGCTCTACATTTATTAACAAACACATAATTTATTTGTTAGCTTTTGTTGTTTTTAATATTTTTTTTTCAAGTTACAAATAGAAACATTTCAAATATTTTTCTGACAAATATTTTTGTTAACATTTAAAAGAGAAAAACCAAGAATTTCCAACACTTGGCAGCATTTTTATAAAATCTTATTTTTTATTTACTATAACTACTTTGAAAATCTATATAAATGTTGTTAATCAAATATTTTCAATTTTAAATACATATGTTCTGATATAAAAATAAACTCATTAGTCTGAAATCTTGTGGATTCCAGTTAAGACTCAATGTGATATTTGAATCTTAGGTTTTTAATTAAAAAAAATAAAGTTATATAATTGAAAACAGGATCGGTTTTTAAAAACTTAAGTCAATTTTTGCTTGTTTTTATCCAAATAATATTACAAGTGTGGAAATAATTAATAATAGAGGAAGAATATGTATAGTGATTTCATCGAAAGATTCGGTAACTGAGAGAAAATTAAAGAAATTTCCCTGTTTTCAAAGCAAATTTTTCTCATTTTTGCACAAATTTTAGCAAAATCTTGTAAAACCCAATTGGACTTGCGAAAAAATCAATTGGTCTTGCAAAGATAATCAATTGCAAACAATAAAGTAAAGGGTGATATATTTCGAGGTTCCCTACTTTTTTAAAGAAAAAAACGCAGAAAATTCAAATTTAATGGGGAATGTTAATTATCATTTGAAAGAACATTCTTTGGCATTTATTTTTTGAAGATTATGTCTATCAAATGTTGGACGTTGCTACGTCGCAGATGGTCCATCCGTTGAGTCCAATTTTCAATGACTCGTTCGAGCATTTCGACTGGTAACTGACGAAGGACACGCGTGATGCTTTCCTCCGAATAAACTGTAGACTTTACATATCCCCACAGGAGAAAGTCTAAAGGTGTGATATCACACGATCTTAGTGGCCAATCGACCGGCCCAAAAGGTGAAATAATGTGTTCGCCGAAGTGTTCTGTCAATAAATCCATTGATTGATGCGATGTGTGGAAAGTGGCGCCGTCTTGTTGAAACCAAATGTCGCCGAGATCACGAGCTTCAATTTCAGGCATCAAATAGTCGGTTATCATGGCACGATAGCGCCGAATCGACTTTCCACGGTCTTCGTGTACACTCTCAGCTACGACCGCTATATTTTCTTCACAGCGTGCTGGACGTGTTCTATTCGATCGAATATTTTCCAATAATGAATGCTGGGTCTCAAAATGAGTGATGGTGTTGCGAATAGTACGCTCAGTAGGCCGATTATGTTGACCATAAGTTGAGCGAAGTGCACAGAACGTGAATTTTTGTAATAAAGTTGAACGATTTGTAAACGTTGTTCAGGCGGCATAAGTCTTTCCATTATGAAATGCCAAACAATACTAAACAAAAATAACATGACAGCATGACACGACTCACACGTGATCTGTCAAAATTATTGAAAAAACTATCTCGAAATGGATCACCCTATATAAGCTATTTTGTTTATATGTATACTTAACATAGTAAAAATATTATATACTGGGCACGCCACTGGCCGGGACAAAATAAATTAAAGTCGCTAAAGTAGGGGGTATTGCCAATTAAAGGATACATCCCCCTCATTATAAAATGAATTAAGAAAAAGTATGAAATAGTAAAACATTTCCCCTTAAAACCAAATTCGATTCCCTTGTTGGTATACGATCTTTATATTTTTAAGAAACTTATACAGTTCATCAAAGGATACTACAAATATACGAAATAAGCAGAGAGTCGAACTAATCATAAAAGTACCTTATACTACAAGTTTTTAACGCAGTGATTTTATTTGACAGTTTATTTACAAAAGTAAATAAAACAAAAGTATAATAATAATCAAAAAAAAATCAGAAATGCATTTTGAACCCAATAAAATGAATAATATAACTGCATTTAAAACTTGTAGTATAAGGTACTTTTATGATTGATGGCTCCATCATTGGCTCGATGACTTTAATTCTCTACATTTTGTACAGTTGTAGTATTTTTGGTTCATCACTGAATAAAGAAGAATAAATAAATAATAGTTTCCAGAACAAATTTGTGCTGTACAAACGTGTTTAAACATACATATTAAAAATTTAAATATATTTCTCTATAAAAAATTCGGATATAAAACGCACAAAATGATTTTAATAGCAATACTTGCAGTGCTCATTTTTGTTTTTTTTATAGCAATTGTGGTATGTAGTATATGGTCTTAATTGCCGTATGTTGCTGAGCTGGTAAGCAAATTTTGTTCACTTAAATTAATTCGTACTTAATATTAAATAATTTATACATATTTAATTAAATCTTTTTAAATTAAATAATTTTTAACTGTAAATTTTTTACTGATTTTTTATAACAAAAATTAGAAGAATTGTTGGTTAAAATTTCAAAACAGTTATTTTTATTGTTGTATTTGTTTAAGTATTATTTGGATAACTAAAATTTTAATTTCACTTTCAGGTCTAAAATCTATCCCATGGACATTTCAAATTTTATATTAAAAAGCATCACCTAAAGTTGAAAATCGAATTGTTTAAAAATTTGTAAAAATGAAGTGTGTAAGTGATGTTTTTTTTACAATAAATAAACACTGAAAAAAAAAAAAATATTTAATATTTTTTAGATTTTCTGTTTTATAGACTTGAAAGAATTTATTTTTGTAAAATAATCTAGTGTAGCTTGTAGGTCTGGTGGAGTTGATCCATTTTCAATGTGCTCATAGCACGCACTCCACGTGAACCTTATGGCATTATTGGCCAGGGAAAAAAACTGTTTAGGACCTAGATAAAACAAAGTCGCTAAATTTAGGGGTGTTGCCAAGTATAAGGTTCATCTTCATTGTAAAAAAAGCAACGTGTAGTCATTTCCCCTTTAAACCAAATTCGATTCTCTTTTTGATCTACAATTTTTGCATGATTAATAACAACAAATGGTAGAAATTTGTACAGTTCATCCAAGGATACTACAAATACATAAGATGCACAGAATCGAAGGCATTGAGCCAATCATTGCAACACCAAATAACTGTATTGAAAACTTGTAGTATAAGGTACTTTTATGATTGATGGCTCGCTCGATCATTGGCTCGATGACTTTAACTCTGTACATTCTGTACAGTTGTAGTATTCTTGGTTCATCACTGAATAAAGAAGAATAAATAATAAATAAATGTAATAGTTTCCAGAACAAATTTGTGCTGTACAAACGTGTTTAAACATACATATTAAAATATATATATATATATTTCTCTATTTAAAATTCTGATATAAAACTTACAAAATGATTTTTATATCAATATTTGCATCACTCATTTTAGTTTTTTTGATAGGAGTTATAGTATGTGGTATATGGTCTTTGTTGCCGTAAATTGCTTAGCCGGTGCAGACATTTAATATAATCATTAAAGGTAAGCAAATGTTAGTTTAACATTTTGTTAACATAAATTAATTCCTACGTTGTATTAAATAATTTACATATGTATTTAATTAAATGTTTTTAGATTAAATAAATTTTAACTGTACATTTTTTACTGATATTATTTTATAACAAAATAATAGAAGAATTGTTGGTTAAAATTGCAAAACAGTTATTTTTTTTTGTTTTTGTTTGAGTATTATTTTGATAGCTAAAATTTTAATTTCATTTGCAGGTCTAAAATCTATACCATGGACCTTTCAAATTTTATTTTAAAAAGCATCACCTGAAGTTAAAAATAGAATTGTTTAAAAATTTGTAAGAATGTAGTGTGTAAGCAATATTTTTCTATAATAAATAAATACTGAAAAAAAATATAATATTTTGTAGATTTCCTGTTTAATAGATTTGATGAATCTGATAAATTTTTTTAGACATAAAAAATATTTCTATAAATATTATTAAAAAAAAAAAACTTTAAAATTAGAGATGCATATATTTTATCAATACCACTCTGTGACATTAATTTTATATTTGTATAATAATCTAGTGTAGCTTGTAGATCTGGTGAAGTAGATGCATTTTCAATGTGCTCACTCCACATGAACCATATGGCATCATTGGTCAGGGAAAAACTGTTTAGAACCAGGATAAAACAAAGTCGCTTAATTTAGGTTTGTTGTCATCTAAACGTGTCATCTTGCATTTTAATTTATATCGAAAATACTTTGAAAAAAAAGCAAGGTGTAGTAAGTCATTTCCCCTTTAAACCAAATTTGGTTACTCTTGTTGGCTTACAATCTTTGCATAATTAATATCAAAAAATTTAAAAATTTTGTACATTTCATAAAGGATACTACAAATACATAGGATACACAGAATTGAAGGCATTGAGCCAATCATCGCGACACCAAGCTAATCATAAAAGTACCTTATAAAAGTACCTAAACGCAGTGATATTTTATCACAGTTTATTTAAAAAAGTATTTTTTGTTTCCAAATTTAAATACAAAACAAACGTATAATAAAAAAAAAATCAGAAATGCATTTTGAACGTACTAAAATGAATAAAATAACTGCTTTAAAAACTTGTAGTATAAGGTACTTTTTTGATTGATGGCTCGATCATTGATTGGCTCGATCAACTTTACCTCTGTACATTCTGTACAGTTGTAGTATTCTTGGTTCATCACTGAATAAAGAAGAATAAATAATAAATAAATAAATAAATGTAATAGTTTCCAAAACAAATTTGTGCTGTACAAACGTGATTAAACATACCTGTTCCAAAAAAGTTTTGTCTTTATTTCTATATTGAAAATTCTGATATAAAATATACAAAATGAGTTCTGTAGCTATAGCGGCAGCACTTATGGTATTTGGTTTGTTTTTAATTTTGATATATGCTATATGGATTTTGTACCGCCAAGTGTCGCAACTTGCTTAGCAGGCGCAAAAATTGTATAATATTTTGCATTCTCTTTAAAGGTAAGTAAATGTTAATTTGACATATTCTTCACTCAAATAAATTGGTGTGCAATATTATATAAAATCAGGCGCGGATCATAAGGGGGGGGGGGGGGGGGTGAGGTTGATATATCCTTTCCCCAAACCGATTATAAAAAATTTAGTTATTTAAAATGTTAAGTGCCATCTTTATGGCAACTCCTTGGTTTGTGAAATTCTGAAGTAGCAAAGATAATGAACATGTCAAAACTTTTAGTTTGAGAACTTGCTATACCGCGGTAAATGTTTTCTTATTCTTTTTATTTCTTTAATACAAATGGAATTTTAGTTTGAAATTATTTTTGTATTGTTAGACCACATCATGACGATGTCGCTCACGATGAAAAACCGTACTCTCGATTGTCATATGTGGAGTTTAAAAAGGTTTAGTATATTTCTAGTAGAACAATGAAATTAGTAGAAAAAATTAGTAGCCCCTACCAAATTTTAGTAAACTTTTTGTAAAGTGGAATTTACGATAAAATCGGTTTGCTAAAATCAGCAAAAAAAAATTGCTAAATATTATTAATATTGGTACAAAATTTAAATTTTGCAAAAAGAAATTAAATCTTGCTGGCGTAACAACTAAAAATTATCCCCCCCCCCCTAGAAGCAACAGTTGGATCCGCCACTGTATAATATGCATTATTAGTAAATTTTTTTTTAAGATTAAATCATTTTTAATTGTAAAATTTTTATTGATATTATTTTAAGCCAAAAACTAGAAGAATTGTTTGTTAAAATTGCAAAACAGTTATTTTTTTTTTTTGTATTCGTTTAAGTATTATTTTGATAGCTAACATTTTAATTTCACTTTCAGCTCTAAAATCTATTCCATGGACGTTTCAAATTTTATCTTAAAATGCATCACCTGAAGTTGAAAATCGAATTGTTTAAAAATTTGTAAGCATGAAGTGTGTAAGCGATATTTTTCTACAATAAATATATACTGAAAAAAATATTTAATATTTTTTTAGATTTTCTGTTTTATAGATTTGATAAATTTGATATATTTATTAGACATAAAAAATATTTCTATAAATATTATTTAAAAAAATGCTTAAAAATTAGAGATGGAAATTTTTTTATCAGTAACACTCTGTGACAGTAAAATAATCTAGTGTAGCTTGTAGGTCTGGTGGAGTAGAACTATTTACAATATGCTAACGGCCAGGGAAAAACCGTTAAGGAACCAGGTAAACGAAAGTCGCTAAATTTAGTGATGCTGCCAACTAAAAAAGTGTCATGTCACTTGTTAGCGGTAAAATAAACTAAAGTTGCCAACTAAAAGGCTCATCACCCTCGTTAGCTTACATCTAAAATATATTAGGAAAGAATAACGAGTAGTTACATATTTCCTCTTAAACCCAAAGTGGATCCTCTTGTTGGTCTACACTCTTTGCACGTTTAATGTAAACAAATGTTAGAAATTAGGATACTACATATATACAAGATCTACAAAGTTAAAGGGATTGAGCCAATGATCAAGCCACCTAGCCAATTATAAAAGTACCTCATTATACAAGTTTTGAATACAGTGATTTTATCAGACAGTTTATTTAAATATTTATTTTTCGATATAAAAACAAAACAAAGGTAAAAAATAAAAATACACATTTTGGACCCACCAAAGTAAATAAAATAATTGTATTGAAAACTTGTAGTAGAAGAGACTTTTATGATTGGCTAGATGGCTTGGTGGCTCGATCATTGACTCGATGACTTTAGCTCTGTACATCCTGTATATTTGTAGTATTCTTGAATCATTACTGAATAAAGAAGAATAAATAATTAATAATTGTAATAGTTTCCAGAACAAATTTGTGCTGCACAAACGTGATTAAACATACATATTCCCAAAAAGTTTTAAGTCTTTATTTCTATATTACAAATTCTGATATAAAATACACAAAATGGGTTATATAGCTTTATCGGTAGCAGTCATGGCTTTTCTTTTGTTGGTACTTGTGGTATATGGTATATGGATTGTGTTCCTGCATCTGACGCAAGTTGCTTAGCAGGCGTAAACATTTTATAATATTTTGCATTCTCTTTGAAGGTAAGTAAATGTTAATTTGACATATTCTTCACTAAAATTAATTTGTATGCAATATTATATAATATCAGGCGCGGATCCTGAGGGGGGAGGGGATGAGTTTGATATATCCTCTCCCCAAACCGACTAAAAAAATAAAAAAATAAGTTATTTAAAATGTTAAGTGCCATCTTAATGGCAGCTATTTGGTTTGGGAATGCCGTTAATCTCTTACTCTCATCTAGTAGTGAAATTCTAAAGTACCCAAGAAAACTTTGGTAATGGGTGCGATAAACTCATGCATTACCTTGTAATGTGTACTCTTTACCTATATCATTATTTTTCAATATAAAGTAATAAGTTACCGATAATTGGATATATAATGCATTACTTTGTAATGTATACTTCTTACCTATATCATTATAATTTAACAATAAGTAATTTATTACCGATAATTGGATACATAATGCATAATGCTTTAGCATTATTATGAAATATAATGTAATGAGTTACCAATAGTTGGTTAAATAGTGCATTACTTTGTAATGTATACTATTTACCTTCTCGCATTATTTTGAAACATAAAGTAACAATAAATTTGGTTACGTAATGTATTACAATTTAACATAAAATAATGAATGTTTAAACTGATAAATTAATTGAAATCATTCGTAGCATAAAAATCAATATTTGATAAATAATTTGTATCCCATATACATTAGAGAAAAAAATTGTCATTGTCGAGCTTATATTAAAAATTTTTGGTTTTTCTCATAATTTGTTAAAATATATTTAATTTTTTTAAATTTTATCATGTTTTGTTTGATATCGAATTATTACAACATAAATTGCTGGCAATAAATATTTACGAAATCGAGTCATCCACAAAGAAGATAAGATAATTTTGACGTTTGCTGCAATATATGTCCACATATTTGTCTCCATTCTACACTACGGGATGGTGCATTTATTATATTGCACACTACTGGAAAATCTAAAAACTACTGCCAACTATTGATAACAATCATTTTTAGTTTCAGAAACTCTAGAAATCTCCTTAGTATTCGTACTTTGTGGTTAGACTTTCTTTCTGCACTTTGTTATTAACATTTATCCCGAATATAAAAAAAAATGTGAAAATGATTGGAAATCAGCTGTTTGGTATTGTTTTTTTTTTATAGATTTTGAACCGAAGAAGCAAAAAGTTGAAATTAAAAGAAATATAAGTATAAGGTACGAGAGCGGGCAATAAGTCCATGACTTTTTGAAGTTGCCACCTCTCAATTGAAAATGCAACACTGCTCCTGTCAACAGGCATCTGTCAGTTTGTTTGACAGCCGTTGATTTGAGGAGAAAATGGAAAAATGTAAATTTAAAAAAAAAAAACATTAATCCAACCAAGGCTAACCTTCAATGGTAGAAAAAAGTGGTTTACTTAATTTTAATTTTTCTACACTCACCAGAAAAAGTCTGTAATGGCAACTGAACATTTTGCTGTTATTACGGGAAATTTTGCCAATTTGAGCCCAGCGGTATTTTTTGCTAATCTTAGCAACACATGTCTGCTGACGTGTAGTACAATGAAATTAGTAGAAAAAATTAGTAGCCCCTACCAAATTTTAGTAAACTCTTTGTAAAGTGGAATTTACGATAAAATCGGTTTGCTAAAATCAGCAAAAAAAAAATTGCTAAATATTATTAATATTAGTACAAAATTTAAATTTTGCAAAAAGAAATTAAATCTTGCTGGCGTAACAACTAAAAATATTCCCCCCCCCCCCCCCCCCCCCCCCCTAGAAGCAACAGTTGCAAAACAGTTATTTTTTTTTTGTATTCGTTTAAGTATTATTTTGATAGCTAACATTTTAATTTCACTTGCAGGTCTAAAATCTATCCCATGGACGTTTCAAATTTTATTTTACAAAGCATCAACTGAAGTTGAAAATCGAATTGTTTAAAAATTTGTAAGCATGAAGTGTGTAAGCGATACTTTTCTACAATAAATAAATACTAAAAAAAATTTAATATTTTTTAGATTTTCTGTTTTATAGATTTGATAAATCTGATATAATTATTAGATATAAAAAATATTTCTATAAATATTATTTAAAAAAATACTTAAAAATTAGAGATGGAAATTTTTTATCAGTAACACTCTGTGACAGTAAAATAATCTAGTGTAGCTTGTAGGTCTGGTGGAGTGTGAACCATTTCCAATATGCTCATGGCCAGGAAAAACCGTCAAGGAACCAGGTACACAAAAGTCGCTAAATTTAGTGGTGCTGCCAACTAAAAAAGTGTTATGTCACTTGTTAGCAATAAAATAAACTAAAGTTGCCAACCAAAGACTCATCTTCCTCGTTAGCTTACATCTCAAATATATTAGGAAAGAATAACGAGTAGTTACATATTTCCTCTTAAACCCAAAGTGGATCCTCTTGTTGGTCTACACTCTTTGCACGTTTAATGTAAACAAATGTTAGAAATTATGATACTACATATATACAAGATCTACAAAGTTAAAGGGATTGAGCCAATGATCAAGCCACCTAGCCAATTATAAAAGTACCTCATAATACAAGTTTTTTATGTAGTGATTTTATTTGACAGTTTATTTAAACATTTTTTTTTTTCGATTTAAAAACAAAAGAAAGAAATAATAAAAATAAACACAAATGCATTTTGGACCCACCTTAGTGAATAAAATAACTGTATTGAAAACTTGTAGTAGGAGAAACTTTTATGGTTTGCTAGATGGCTTGGTGGCTGGATCATTGACTCGATGACTTTAACTCTGTACATCCTGTATATTTGTAATATTCTTGAACCATTACTGAATAAAGAAGAGTAAATAATAAATAGTTGTAATAGTTTCCAGAACAAATTTGTGCTGTACAAACGTGATTAAACATACATATTCCCAAAAAGTTTTAAGTATTTATTTCTATGTTACAAATTCTGATATAAGACACACAAAATGGGTTATATAGCTATAGCGGCAGCAGTCATGGTATTTCTTTTTTTTGTACTTGTGGTATATGGTATATGGATTGTGGTCCGCCATCTGTCGCGAGTTACTTACCAGGCGTAAAAATTTTATAATATTTTGCATTCTCTTTTAAGGTAAGTAAATGTTAATTTGGCATATTCTTCACTAAAATTAATTTGTATGCAATATTATATAATATCAGGCGCGCATCCTGAGGGGGGGATGATTTTGATATATCCTCTCCCCAAACCGATTAAATAAAATAAAAAAATTTGTTATTTAAAATGTAAAGTGCCATCTTAATGGCAACTCCTTGGTTTGGGAATGCCGTTAATCTCTTACTCTCATCTAGTAGTGAAATTCTGAAGTACCCAGGAAAACTTTGGTAATGGGTGCGATAAACTCAGGCATTACCTTGTAATGTGTACTCTTTACCTATATCATTATTTTTCAATATAAAGTAATGAGTTACCGATAATTGGATACATAATGCATTACTTTGAAATGTATACTCCTTACCTGTATCATTATAATTCAACAAAAAGTAATAAATTATAGATATTTGGATACATAATGCATTACTTTATAATGTTGACTCCTTATCTTTAGCATTATTATGAAATATAATGTAATGAGTTACCAATAGTTGATTAAATAGTGCATTACTTTGTAATGTTTACTCCTTACTTTTAGCATTATTTTGAAACATAAAGTAATAATAAAGTTGTTTACATTATGCATTACAATTTAACAAAAATGAATGTTAAAACTGATAAATTAATTGAAATCATTCGTAGCATCAAAATCAATATTTGATAAATAATTTGTATCCCATTTGCATTAGAGAAAAAATCTTAGCAATTAGTACAAAGCGTCGGCAGAGCAACCCAGCAAAACCACACATTAGCAAACAATGGGTAAAGTAATGTATAGCCATAGGGGCCGATGGATTACTTTAAACCTTACTTCATTGGTGAATTTTACAGGCGATGAGCCTCAAAGTAATGTATAAACACATTACTTTAGAGGTGAAAAAGTAATGTGTCTAAAAATAGATTTTTAAGAAAGAGAAATTTTTATTAAAAAAAAAAATTATTACAAATATTTCGTTTAAAATATTTGTAATTTAAAATAATATGGTCATGATGGGAATCGAACCAGGGAACTCTGGTTGCCAGCAAAGAACTCTACCCACTGAGCTATCGACGCATATAGTATTTGATTGCTTTAAACTTAAATAAATTGTTGCGCTTCTTTTTTTCGTTAGATACATTACTTTGTTATCAAAACAAACATACATTACCCTTTTGCTTACTAAAAAACACAAAGTAAAGTATCTAAAAATAGATTTTCAAAAATATTTCAATTATTACTTTACATTTATAAATCATATATTACGTAATCAATAATGAGTTTCTTATTACTTTAAGCTTGAAAATAATGAAAAAGGTAACGAGCTATCATTACAAGGTAACTCATGAGAATATCGCACCCATTACAAACGTTTTGCTGGGAACGTCATAAAATTGCTCATTGTCGAGCTTATATAAAAGTTTTTTGGTTTTTCTCGTAATTTGTTAAAATTTATTTAATTTTTTTAAATTTTATCATGTTTTGTTTGATAACGAATTATTGCAACATAAATTGCCGGCAATAAATATTTACGAAATCGAGTCATCCACACAGAAGATAAGATTATTTTGACATTTTCTGCAATATCATAGAAATTTGCTGAATTTTCTCCGATCTGTACAAAATTTTATTTGACTGCTGCTTACGATGAAATCTCTTTAGTATTCGTACTCTGTGGTTAGACTTTCTTTCTGTGCTTGTTATTAACATTTATTTCCGTAAATATAAAAAAAATATGAAAATGTGAAAATGATTTGAAATCAGCTTTTTTGGTATTTCTTTTTTATAGATTTTCAACCAAAGAACCAAAAAGTTGAAATTAAAAGAAATAGAAGTTTAAGGGCAATAAGTCCATGACTTCTTGAATTTGCCACCTCTCAATTGAAAATGCAACACTGTCAACAGGTATCTGTCAGTTTGTTTAACAGCCGTTGATTTGAGAAGAAAATGGAAAAATGTAAATTTTCCATTTTCAACCAAGGCTAACGTTCAATGGTAAAAAAAGTGGTTTACTTAATTTTGATAAGCATGGAAGATGCCGAATGTTCTGGAAAATGCCGAAAGTACTAGATGCCTAGTTGAGGTCGCTACGAAATTCACGATCATCATCCGTTCAATTCAACACATGTAGTCCTGAGTGACTATTTCATGTTTGCAAAGAAATTGTTCGGCAGACTTTAACGATGGAATCATCTCACAAACAAATACCTATTTTGATGATCTCGAAAAATTTTACATTTTAAAAAGGATAAACGGTTGGAGAACCTATGTTTCTTTCAGTCATTGAACCGCTCTCGTAAATTTTGCAAAAAGAAATTAAATCTTGTTAGTGTAAATTATGCCAAAAGTCGGATCCGCCACTGTATAATATGCATTATTAGTAATTTTTTTTAAGATTAAATCATTTTTAGCTGTAAAGTTTTTAATGATATTACTAAAAGCCAAAAACTATAAAGAATTGTTTGCTAAAATTGCAAAACAGTTATTTTTTTTTAATTTGTTTAAGTATTATTTTGATAGCTAAAATTTTAATTTCACTTTCAGCTCTAAAATCTATCCTATGGACCATTCAAATTTTATATTAAAAAACATCACCTGAAGTTTAAAATCGAATTGTTTAAAAATTTGTAAGAATGAAGTGTGTAAGCGATATTTTTCTACAATAAATAAATACTGAAAAAAAATTTAATATTTTTTAGATTTTCTGTTTTATAGATTTGATAAATCTGATTTATTTATTAGACATAAAAAATATTTCTATAAATATTATTTAAAAATAAATGCTTAAAAATTAGAGATGGAAATTTTTTATCAGTAACACTCTGTGAGTGATTTTATAGTACGATATTTGTATAATAATCTAGTGTAGCTTGTAGGTTTGGTGGAGTAGAACCATTTACAATATGCTCACGGAAAGGGAAAACCCGTTAAGGAACCAGGTAAACGAAAGTCGCTTTAGTGATGCTGCCAACTTAAAAAGTGTCATGTCACTTGTTAGCGGTAAAATAAACTAAAGTTGCCAACTAAAAGGCTCATCACCCTTGGTTGCTTACATATACAATATATTAGGAAAGAATAACGAGTAGTTACATATTTCCTCTTAAACCCAAAGTGGATCCTCTTGTTGGTCTACACTCTTTGCACGTTTAATGTAAACAAATGTTAGAAATTAGGATACTACATATATACAAGATCTACAAAGTTAAAGGGATTGAGCCAATGATCAAGCCACCTAGCCAATCATAAAAGTACCTCATAATACAAGTTTTGAATACAGTGATTTTATCAGACAATTTATTTAAATATTTATTTTTCGATATAAAAACAAAACAAAGGTAAAATAACAATACACATAACTGCATTTTGGACCCACCTAGAAAAATAAGATAATTGTATTGAAAACTTGTATTAGAAGAGACTTTTATGATTAGCTAGATGGCTTGGTGGGTCGATCATTGGCTCGATGACTTTAATTCTGTACATCCTGTATATTTGTAGTATTCTTGGTTCATCACTGAATAAAGGCAAATAAATAATAAATAATTGTAATAGTTTCCAGAACAAATTTGTGCTGTACAAACGTGATTAAACATACATATTCCCAAAAAGTTTTAAGTATTTATTTCTATATTACAAATTATTTTAAAAAATACACAAAATGGGTTATATAGCTATAGCGGCAGCAGCCACGGTAGTTCTTTTTTTTGTACTTTTGGCATGTGGTATATGGATTGGGGTCCGCCATCTGTCGCGAGTTACTGACCAGGCGTAAAAATTTAATAATATTTTGCATTCTCTTTGAAGGTAAGTAAATGTTAATTTGACATATTCTTCCCTAAAATTAATTTGTATGCAATATTATATAATATCAGGCGCGGATCCTGAGGGGGGAGGGGATGAGTTTGATATATCCTCTCCCCAAACCGATTAAAAAATAAAAAATTTTGTTATTTAAAATGTTAAATGCCATCATAATGGCAACTCCTTTGTTTGGGAATGCCGTTAATCTCTTGCTCTCATCTAGTAGTGAAGTTCTAAAGTATTCAGGAAAACTTTGGTAATGGGTGCGATAAACTCATGAGTAATGAGTTACCGATAATTGGATACATAATGCATTACTTTGTAATGCATACTCCTAGCCTATATCATTATAATTCAACAAAAAGTAACTAATTACCGATAATTGAATACATAATGCATTACTTACCTTATAATTATAATAATGCCTTACCTTCAGCATTATTATAAAATATAATGTAATGAGTTACCAATAGTTGGTTAAATAGTGCATTACTTTGTAATGTATACTATTTACCTTCTCGCATTAACATAAAGTGGGATACGTAATGTATTACAATTTAACATTAAATAATGAATGTTAGAACTGATAAATTAATTGAAATCATTCGTAGCATAAAAATCAATATTTAATAAATAATTTGTATCCCATATACATTAGAGAAAAAAATTGCTCATTGTCGAGCTTATATTAAAATTTTTTGGTTTTTCTCATAATTTGTTAAAATATATTTAATTTTTTTAAATTTTATCATGTTTTGTTTGATAACGAATTATTACAACATAAATTGCTGGCAATAAATATTTACGAAATCGAGTCATCCACAAAGAAGATAAGATAATTTTGACGTTTGCTGCAATATATGTCCACATATTTGTCTCCATTCTACACTACGGGATGGTGCATTTATTATATTGCACACTACTGGAAAATCTAAAAACTACTGCCAACTATTGATAACAAGCATTTTTAGTCTCAGAAACTCTAGCATTCGTGTTTTTATTAGTTTGTATTTCCATAAAAAAAGACTAAATTGGTTTGAATATTAAAGATTTTAAGTGAAAGGTTAAAAATCATTTAGGTAACCAATTATTTTTTACCCCCTTTCTGGAAAACGGACACCCCTTTGAGGCTCATCGCCTGTAATATGCATCAATGAAGTAAGATGTTAAGTAATCCTTATGGATATACATTCCTTTACCCATTATTTGGTAATGTGTGGTTTTGCTGGGTAGCAAAGATAATAAACATGTCCACGGTAAATGGTTTCTTATTCTTATTTTTTAAATACAAATGGGATTTTATAATTCGAAAAGGATAAACAGTTGGAGAAACTGTGTTTCTTTCACAGTTTTGTAAAAGAAAACTAAGTCTTATAAGTGAAAAAACTAAAAATTATGCCCCCCCCCCCCCCCCCCAGAAGCAAGAGTTGTATCCGCCACTGTAAATATAATATGCATTATTAGTAAATTTGTTTTAAGATGAAATAATTTTTAACTGTAAAATTTTTGTTGATATTATTTTAAGCCAAAATCTATAAGAAAAATTGCAAAACAGTTATTTTTTTATTTGTTTAAGTATTATTTTGAAAGCTAAAATTTTAATTTCACTTTCAGCTCTAAAATCTATCCCATGGACGTTTCAAATTTTATTTTAAAATGCATCACCTGAAGTTGAAAATCGAATTGTTTAAAAATGAAGTGTGTAAGCGATATTTTTCTACAATAAATATATAATGAAAAAAATATTTAATATTTTTTAGATTTTCTGTTTTAAAGATTTGATAAATTTGATATATTTATTAGACATAAAAAATATTGTGTAATATTTTTTATTGAGCTAAAGATATTTTATTTATAAAAAATTAATTATAAATATTTATTTATCCCAATATTTTGTCACCACATTGGGTGACTTCTTCAGGGCAAAAAAAAAACAATTTCCCCTGAAGAAGTCACCCAATGTGGTGACGAAATATTGGGATAAATAAATATTTTTAATTAATTTTTTATAAATAAAAGATCTTTAGCTCAATAAAAAATATTACACAAATCAAGAAGATCGAAGAAAACTAAGAGAATAATAAAAAATATTTCTATAAATATTATTTTAAAAAATGCTTAAAAAATAGAGATGATAATTTTTTATGAATAAAACTTTGTGACAGTGATTTTAAAGAATTTGTAAAATAATCTAGTGTAGCTTAAAAATCTGGTGGGATAAAACCATTTTCAATTTTCTCATGGCAAGGGAAAACCCGTTAAGAAACCAGGTACACGAAATTCGCTAAATTTAGGGGTGCTGCCAACTAAAAAAGTGTCATGTCACTTGTATGGGATAAAATAAACTAAAGTGGCTAAGGTGTTGCCAACTGAAATACTCTTCTACCTCGTTAGCTTACATATAAAATAAATTAGAAAAGAATAACGAGTAGTTACATATTGCCTCTTAAAACCAAAGTAGATTCTCTTGTTGGTCTACACTCTTTGCATATTTAATGTAAACAAATGTTAGAAATAAGGATACTACATATATACAGGATGTACAGGGTTGCAGGCATTGAGCCAGTCATCGAGACACTAAGCCAATCATAAAAGTACCTCATTATACAAGTTTTTAATGCAGTGATTTTATTAGACAGTTTATTTAAAATTTATTTTTTCGATTTAAAAACAAAACAAAGGTATAATAAAAATAAACATAAATGCATCTTGAACCCATCTAAGTGAATAAAATAATTGTATTGAAAACTTGTAGTAGATGGACTTAGCTAGATGGCTTGGTGGCTCGATCATTGGCTCGATGACTTTTAACTGTGTAAATCCTGTATATTTGTAGTATTCTTGGTTCATCACTGAATAAAGAATAATAAAAAAATAAATAGTTTCCAGAACAAACTGTACAAACGTGATTAAACATACATATTAAAAAAAAAAAAAGTTCAACGCCTTTATTTCTCTATTAAAATTCTGATATAAAATATACATAATGATTTTTGTAACTGTACTTGCAGTAATTTCGATACTTCTTTTGCTAGCAGGTATAATATATAGTGTTATGAATTTATTGCAACATCTAACGTAAGTTGCTTAGCCGGCGCAGACATTGCATTGTATAATCACTGAAGGTAAGTATATATTTATTTGAAATATTCTTCACTCAAATAAAATCAAGTTAAATTAATTTTACTTTCAGGTCTAAAATTTATCCAATGAACCTTCCAAATTTTATATTGAAAAACATCAGCTTAAGTTAAAAAACGTTTACATTAAATAAAACGTGAAAAAAATGTTAATATTTCTTAGATTCTCTGTTCTATGTAATTGATAAATTGAATACATTTGTTTTTGTCATCAAAGAGTTTTTGTATCAATATTATTAAAAAAAATGTTTAAAAATTAAAGATGTTTAAAAATTAAAATAATTTTATATTTGTAAAATAATTTAGTGTAGGTTGTAGCTCTAGTTGTGTACATCCACTTTCAGTTTTCAGAAATTTTAATACAACCTCGAAATCTAAATTTTTTTTAAGACTACTGGCTAATATAACATTTTTTTATATTTTTCTCCAAAATTACCTTATTGAAATTATTGCTTTAGATAATGGTTGAAGCTACTTAATAGAGTATCTTCAAATGTTTAAAAGTCGTTTATAAGGTATTCAAGTTATTTAAACTTCCCCAGGCCATGCTGTCATCAATGATAATTTGTTTATGAAGAACAAATTTTATTTATTTTCTATAATTTTCTAATCCATTATTATTTTTTTTTTTTGTTTTTTATATCCAAAAATATTCAGATATGATTTGAAAACTTGAAAACTTCGGTTTCAGCGTTTTGTAAAAAACGAGTGTCATAATGATAATATTTTAAACGTATCAGTGGATTTTTTTTTTTTTTTTTTTTGATTTTGTAAATGTATTCCGAGAAGATAAATTTTATAATTTACAGGCGGTACATAAGACTTACATGCTCATGTTTAATAATAAATTTTAATTGTTGTTAGGACAACGTGTGTACTTTTCAAGTTGCATGCGTCTTTGGAAATTTTATTACAACATACATAATTTTGGGGTAAAATTTTCAATTTTTACGGAGAGGACCAAATAGGAGAATAGTCTCTTCCATAGCATCCTGGCCACACCCTTTCTACTAGAATCTATAACTTAAAATATATCTTAACAGGGGCTATGGACAAATTCAGTAACAATACACCTATTTGAAATATCGAATAAGAACGTGGCAAAAAAGGGGATAAATAATGAAAAGATAACTGACCCACTGAAGCTAGGAACTTGAGATTTGGCTAATAGGTGCCTCTCCAGCGTATACAACTACTGAGGCGAGATTTCGGTGTATCAGAAACTCTAATTTTTAGATTGTCTTTATAGCAGATCCGGTGAAAAATATATTTTTTTTTTGATATTTTTGCTTGGGACGGGAATTATGACCGACCGCGAGTGAGTAAAGACAAAAGGATTAGCTCAACGTTTTTTTTCCCGTTTATATAGCATGCGGCCGAAATAAACAATTTTATGGAATTCACGTAAGCCATATGGAATTATTGGCCGGGTAAACAAAACGATAAGCCAAAGTCCTAAAGTTGTTTTTATACCCCACAGGTGGAAAAGTATATAAACGTTTGTCATTCCGTTTGTAATTTCTACAATATTGATTTTATAAAGTATATATATTCTGGGTCCTTATGAAGAGCGAAGTTGATTTTACGATGCCTGTCTGTCCGTCTGTCCGTGTGTGTGTTGAAATGGGTTTTCCGAAGACCCCAGACATGATTGATTGTTATATATTTCTGTTACATCTGAATGTGATCTATTTCTGTTTGCTATTGAAAATCAGCCAGATCGCTTGATAAATGGCCGAGATATTACCAAAAAACCACGACTACCTCTATTTTTCCCTAAAATCCCTTTGTTTCATATGTACATATGTTGGATTTTACGCATAACAAACACATCCATTTGTTGAAATTCTTTTCTTTCACCTCTTCACCTTGTATACACAAACAACAAACCAATACAAAGATTTGTCATTTAAATAAAAACCAAACAAATCTCTATTGGACGAAAACTGTTTATTTACTTCTATTAACGATGATTGCGCATGAGCTTCAGTGGCTCAGTTGTCTAAGCGCTATGTCTCAAATAATTTTTTTCTCTTAGCTGGGGGATGCTATAAATTTTGCGATTGGCCCCTAATGTCAGTTCTGTTTTGACATTTGTGTAGTAAACACATGCGAAATACACGTTAATAAACAATGTTACGCTACACTGCTCCAGAACGCGGAATATTGGTGACTATTTATTTGAGCAAGTTTTATCACCAAACTAAATGGTTAATTTCCTCTTAAAGGCGTCCGTATAAAAATCTGTCCATTCCATATATGTCCATATATAAACTTCAGTTTTTATCCAACCATGGTGAAGGGTATATAAGATTCGGCATAGCCGAATTTAGACGCTCTTGCTTGTTACATATAAAAAACATTGGAGAAAAAGAACGAGTACATAGTTACATTTTTCCCCTTAAACCTAAATTGAATTCGATTATTGGTCTACAATCTTTGTATGTTTAAATTAAACAAATGTTAGGAATAAGGATACTACATATATACAGGATGTACAGAGTTGAAGGAATTGAGCCAATCATCGAGACACCAAGCCAATCATAATAGTACCCCATACTACAAGTTTTTAACAAAGTAATTTTATTTGACAGTTTATTTAAAATTGTATTTTCTTCGATTTAAAAACAAACCAAAATATAAAAAAGAAAATCATTAATGCATTTTGGAACCACTAGGATGAATAAAATAACTTGTAGTATGAGGTACTTTTATGATTGACTAGGTGGCTCGATCATTGGCTCAATGACTTTAAATCTGCACATCCTGTACAGTTGTAATATTCTGGGTTCATCACTGAATAAAGAAGAATAAATAATAAATAATAAATAAAAAAACAGTTTCCGCAACTAATTTGTTCTGTACCAACGTGTTTAAAAATACATATTAAAAAAAAAAAACTTTAACATCTTAAATTCTGTAAAAATTCTAAAATAAAAGTCACAAAATGATTATGGTAACTGTAGTTATGACAATTGCGTGTATTATTTTGGTAGCATATTGTGTATACGGTTTATGGCTGTTGTTGGATCGTTACGTACTGTAAGTTGCTTAGCCGGTGCAGACATTGTATAATATTTAGTATAATCACTGATGGTAAGTAGATGTTAATTAAGCATATTCTTTACTCAAATTAATTCGTATGAAATTTTATAAAATATGCATTATAAATAAAATTTTTTTGGATTAAATCATTTTTAACTTTAAAAATTTTAATGATGTTATTTTAAGCCATAAACAGTTATTTTTATTGCAGTATTTGCTTAAGTATTAATATTTTTATATCTCAAATTTTTATTTTACTTTCAGGTCTAACATCTATTCAATGGACCTTACAAATTTTATATTAAAAAATTTGTAAGAATGAAGTGTGTAAACGATATTTTTTTTTATTACAATAAATAACAACTGAAAAAATAAAAATATTTTTTATTTAATTCTCTGCCATAAAAAGTATTTGTATCAATATTTTTTAAACAAAATGCTAAAAAAATTTCTTTATCAATAACACTCTGTGACAGTGATTTTGAATACACTCAGAAAAAAAAAGTTAGTAAAAAAATTTGTAAACGGTTTTCAATCCCACTCTACTATTTTTGTACTGATTTTTAGTAAAAAATTATTATTTAGCAAATCTTTTTGCTATTTACATTTTAAAAATTACAGAATTTTTACAGAATATTTACAAATTTTTGTTGATAATTTCAGTAATCATTTTACAAATTTTTGAAAACCGATTTGCTAAAATTAGCAAAAAATTTTACTAATTTTAAATAAGTGGATATTGAAGGAAATGTTACTTCTAAGTAAAACTTACTTGGAAGGGAAGATACCGACTCATGTCTAAAAAGATGACATCCACTTAAATAAACACTAAAAAGGTTTTTTAGTTCTAAAAATTAAAATTTAACCTTAAAAGTAAAAAAAAAAATTGAACAAAATATTTTTCAAAACAGAAATTACCAAATTAAAACAAAATGATTAATTCTTTTTTTAAAAAATATAATCAAAATTTTTGATGCTCGTTAAGAAAAATAAATTTAAAACTTTTTACTAATAATATTAAAATTTAGTAATTTTTTTTGCTGATTTTAGCAAACAGATTTTAAATTCCATTTTACAAAAAGTCTACTAAAATTTAGTAGCGGCTACTAATTTTTCTACTAATTTCATTGTACTACACGTCAGCAGACATGTGTTGCTAAGATTAGCAAAAAATACCGCTGGGCTCAAATTAGCAGAATTTCCCGTAATAACAGCAAAATTTTCAGTTGCCATTACAGACTTTTTTTGGTGAGTGTAGATCCTTTTTCATTTTTTAGAAATTTGAATTCACCCTTAATTTTGAAGAACAAATTTTATTTATCTGCTTTAATTTTCTAAACCGATATTATTTTTTTATTCTTATATTATTTTTTAAACAACGATTTCAATTTTTTCAAAATTTAGCAGACCATAATTCCCAACTACTTTGAAAATTCTGATGGCGCAAGAATTATCTTAGAAGAAGTTTTAGTTTGCTTGAATCGTTTCTAAACGATATTTAATTTTTTTATCATTTCGCTTAAAAACGTTCAAAAATCTCGTCTGTGCAGGAGGAGGAAACTACACCCACCAAAAAAAAGTCTGTAAAAACAACTGAAAATGTTGCTGTTAATACGGGAAATTCTGCTAATTTGAGCCCAGCGGTATTTTTTGCTAATCTTAGCAACACATGTCTGCTGACGTGTAGTACAATGAAATTAGTAGAAAAATTAGTAGCCGCTACTAGATTTTAGTAGACTTTTTGTAAAGTGGAATTTAAAATCTGTTTGCTAAAATCAGCAAAAAAAAATTACTAAATACTAATAATATTAGTACAAAGTTTTAGATTAATTTTTTTTATCGAGCATCAAAAATTTTGATTATATTTTTTAAAAAAATATTTTATACAAAATGAAAAAAAATCAAAGGCTTAAAAATCTTAAAAATTGCTAAAACATAAACAAATTTATTATTTGGTTTTAATTTGGTAATTTCCTTTTTGAAAAATATTTTAGTCAATTTTTTTTTTTTACTTTTAAGGTTAAATTTAATGGTTTTTAGGGCTGATTTTTAAAACTAAAAAACCCTTTTTAGTGATATTTTAAGTGGATGTCCTATTTTCAGACATGAGTCGGTATCTTCAATTTCGATCCCTTTTCTAATCCTATATAACATTTTAGGGCAATTTAAGTTTGTATGTATAAGTTTTAATTAGAAATAACATTTCCTTCAATATTGACTTTTTAAAATTAGTAATTTTTTTTGCTAATTTTAGCAAATCGGTTTTCAAAAATTTGTAAAATGATTTCTGAAATTAGCAACGAAAATTTGTAAATATTCTGTAATTTGTAAAATTTAAATAGCAAAAAGATTTGCTAAATTATAATTTTTTTACTAAAAATCAGTACGAAAATAGTAAAGTGGGATAGAAAACCGTTTACAAATTTTTCTACTAACTTTTTTTTCTGAGTGTACGTGTCATATATTAAGTTCCTAGCAGCACAGGTTAGTCTGAAAGATTATGGGACACAAATTTATCCCTTTTTTGCCACATTCTTATTGGATATTCTAAAACTTATCACTAAATTAGTCCATAACCCAGGGAAAATATATTCAAAATTTCTTGCCAACTGAATATTTTGGTTGCAGCAACCGAATTATTTAGTTGTCCCAACCAAATTTTTCAGTGATACAATTGAAATATTTGGTTTCGAAGTTCTGTTGCACAAAATTGAATTTCCGTTGCGGCAAACAATTTATTTCGTTGGCAAGAAATTCAGTTGTTACAATGAATCTTTTTTCGGTTATTACAGCAGATTTTTAATATTACAGCAAGTAAAAGCACAAAAATTCGGTTTTTTATCGATTTTTTTTTACCCCTTCAGTAGGTGTGTTAGATGAGAATTTCATTTGGATACACTAAACATCATTAAAAGTTGTACCTTTTTCGACTTAAAAATTATCAAAAATTAATTTTTTGTTAAAAATCTTGATATAAAATATCAAACCCATTTTTAGGAGAAGCACACGTACTTCAGTACCTCTGATAATGATAATACAATTGATAGAACTGAGTTGCATTGTTGACGTCGATAAACAAGAGAAAATTTTTACGAACAGTATCAAATAGGAGAATAGTCTCCTCTGAAACATTCTACCCACACCCCTTCTACTAGAAATATGAAATTTAAAATATATCTTAATAAGGGTATGATTTTATTCAGTAACAAGACACTTTTTGGAATAAGCAATAAGAACCTAGCGAAAATGGGGATAAATAGGGAGAAGGTGCCCTTTAATCACCCAGCCAACCCGCTGGAGCTAGGAACTTAAAATTTAGCAAATAGGTTCCTTCTCCAATGTATACATCTACTGAGGGGAGATTTCGGTATTTCTAAAATATTTTGCGGAATCTCCTTAAGATATATGGCATCATTGGCCAGGGCAAAAACCTTTTAGGACCACGATATGCCAAAAACGTTAAAGGGGGGGGGGGGGGGGGGAGGGTGTTGCCAACCAAAAGTCTCATCTCACTTGTTAGTTTAGATATAAAATAAATTAGGAAAATGTAGCGAGTAGTTATACATTTCCCCTTACAACCAAATTGGATTCTCTTGTTGGTCTACAATCTTTTTATGTAAACAAATGCTTGGAGTTTGTTTAGTTTGTCAAAGGATACTACAAATATACAGGATGTACAGAGTTGAAGGCATTGAGCCAAGCCAAAAAGTACCTTATAATACAAGTTTTTAACACACTGCTATTATTTGATAGTTTATTTAAAAATATAATTTATCGATTAAAAAACAAAACAAAGGTAAAATAAAAAAATAGTCATAAATACATTTTGGGATCCACTTAACTGTATGGAAAACTTGTAGTTTGTGGTTTTGGCTCTTTAACTCTGCACATCCTGTATATTTGTAGTATTCTTGGTTCATCACTAATAAAGAAGAATAAATACATAATAAATAAATAATTCTTTCCACAACGAATTTGCGCTGTACAAACGTAATTAAACATACATACATATTAAAAATAAAGTTAAACGTCTTAAATTCTCTATTTAAAGTTTCGATATAAAAGACACAAAATGATTTTTGAAGCTACATTTTCACTATTCATTATAATTTGTTTTATATCATTTATTATGTATTTATTATGGTCTGTGTTTGAATATATCATAAGTAAAATGTGATTCTTTTTATTATCATTGAAGGTAAGTTAATATTAATTTGACATATCACATAAATTAATTTATTTTTGTATAACATGTTTAAAATTCGGAAATTTAATAATTTTTAACTGTTAAGTTTTTATAACATTATTTTATGCCATAAACTGGAAGTATTGTTTGTTAAAACTGCAAAATAATTATTTTTTATTGTAGTATTTATTTAAGTATTATTATTTTGATACCTTAAATTTTAATTTCACTTGCAGGTCTAAAATCTATCCCATGGAGCTTTCAAATTTTATATTAAAAACCAACATCTAAAGATGAAAATTGAAGTGTTTAAAAATTTGTAAGAATGAAGTGTGTAAACCAAAATTTTTCTACAATAAATAAATGCTGAAACAAATTAATTAGATTCCCTGTTCTATGCACTTGATAAATGTAATAATGTATTATTTAGACATAAAATGTATTTGTATCAATATTAACAAAATAATTAAAAATTAAAGATGAGCATTTTGTATCTATAACACTCTGTGACAGTGATTTTATATTTGTAAAATAATCTAGTATAGGTTGTAGCTCTGGTTAAGTAGATCTACTTGTAATTTTCAGAAATTTGAATACACCCTCAAAATTTGATATTTTTTCCTCCAAAATTCGCTATTGAATTTACCTCTTTAGAAAAGAGTAGTCCCTTCAGAATAATTTTCTAAAAATGTATAAAAATCGGTTGTAAAACATTCCAGGGTTTATACCATTTCGAAAAGATAATAAATTATTGCATCTCTTATAATCTGCTGTAAAATAATCTATTCAGTGATTGTCTTAAAAATTTCCAAAAGCTACGCTATTTTCTGAATAATAATTATAATTTCCTAAATATGGAGTAGCGAAATATTTAAAAATAATAAAAAAATTTTGTTTATAAGAAACCAACGTAAAGCTCACAGAATTAATAAAAAAAATCACTAAAATTGAAAAGAAAAATATGTTGAAATCGATAAATATCTCTAAAATCCAGTATCGCCCCATTCCATTTCGTTACCGGAGTTTTTTGTTTCAATTCCAGTCGTTCCGTTACATTTCCGTTCCCTTATCTTATGTTTCAATTTCACTGTTTTTCCGTTTACTTTCCCAATTTTAATGTTACAATTTGACAATTTGTCCATTAAATTTATTATTATTTCTAGCCAAAGTGGTTTGAGCACGCCCTTAAGGGGCTCCTGGCAAAAATTCTAAAATCAATGAATACATAAAGGGTGTCCCAAGAAGAACGCAATTTTTAAATCTGGCAACGAGGTTAGTAAAAATGGAGCGCTACACGAATGAACAACGCATTCTCATTGTGAAATTGTTTTACCAAAATGGTGAAAGTTTTGCGGCTACAGTTCGCAAATTGCGATCAATTTGGGGTCACAATAATGCTCCAAAAGAGTCAACTGTAAAGAGATTAATGGATAAATTTGCCGAAACTGAATCTGTTAGTGATGTAAAGACAACAACGTGCCATCGACCAGGTCGATCGACCGAAAATGTCGCAGCTGTACGTGATGATGTCGCTCAAACTTCATCCGCCTCAATTCGACACCGAGCTCAGCAAATTGGTGTCTCCAAATCCACTTTGCAGCGAATTTTGACGAAAGATTTGCATCTTCATGCATACAAAGTTCAATTGACTCAGTAACTGAAGCCAGCTGACCATGGACAGCGAAGGGAGTTCGTTAATTGGGTATTGGAGAGACAACATGAAAATGCTGATTTTGCCGATAAAATCATCTTCAGTGACGAGGCCCATTTTCATCTTGATGGCTTCGTCAATAGGCAGAATTGTCGCATTTGGGGTGAGGAAAATCCTCGAGTGATTCACGAGAAGCAAATGCATCCTCAACGTGTCACTGTGTGGTGTGGTTTTTGGGCTGGAGGAATCATTGGACCTTTTTTTATGAAAATGAGGCAGGTCAAACGCATACAGTCAATGGTGTTCGGTATCGTGAAATGATAACCAGTTTTTTCTTGCCTAAAATTGAAGAAATTAATGTGGAGGGCATGTGGTTCCAACAAGACGGCGCCACATGTCATACAGCCAGAGAAACAATTCAATTGCTGCATCAGTCATTTCCCGGTCGTGTTATTTCGCCTTTTGGAGATCAGAATTGGCCGCCTAGATCGTGCGATTTAACACCATTAGATTTTTTTCTTTGGGGGTTTTTTGAAGTCGATGGTTTACGCGAATAAGCCGACGACGACTCAAGCCTTAAAAGAGGAAATTGGACGCTGCATTAATGAAATACCGCAGCATTCATGCAAAACGGTCATTGAAAATTTCATTAAAAGATCGCGTGCATGTCAGCAAAGCCGCGGCGGCCATCTGCACGATATATTGTTCCATACATAACCTCATTCTGTCTACTTTACGATATAATAAATTTTCACGATTTTTTTTTTAATATCTGTGTTTTATTTAAAATATAAAAATTGCGTTCTTCTTGGGACACCCTTTATTTTAAATTTCAAGTCATCTAGCCAATGCTGTTGGAGCTGGCCTAAGGGGGGCTTATAGTCCTTTTATCATAAAGTTCCTCGTCAGCCTATACTTCAGGAAACACATATTAATTATTTTTCTTAAATGGTGGATTATTACAACTAATTAAATTTAATACCATTTTTTATTAATAACTGAACTGGAAATGAATGCAACGGTAATGAAATCATCAGTTAATTAGTACTCTCAATTCCGAAGTCCCTAATCTACTAATATGGTAAAAATGGCAAAAAGTGCGCAATTAATCACTAATGACAAATCGATGGAGCTACGATTTTTAAATTTGTAGGCTTTTATTCCGGTGGAGATATCTGCTAAGACGGGGGGTTCTGAAATTTTTTACGTTACATCTGCCCACACTTTTTTACCAGAAATTTAAAATTTTAAAATATATCTTTACTTTTTGGAATATCCAATAAGAACGTGGCAAAAATAGGAATAAATAGGGAAGAAGTGCTTTCAAATTACCCAGCTAACTCGCTGGAGCTAGAAACTTTATATTTGACATGTAGGTTCTTTTTACCGAGTAGACATCTACTGAGGCGAAATTCCGGTATCTCGAAAACTGTTTTTGGATTGTCTTCATAGCACATGAATTTTCAAATTTGATGTTGAATTTTGATGGAGGATTTGAATTCAAAGACAGTGAAAAATATTTTTTTTTTTTAATTTTCTTGGTTGTGAAGGGAATTATGATTGCCGGAGGGGTCATTGGTTAAAATTTTTTTAAACCCTGTTTCGGCAACATGGACCTTCAACCGGGTGTAAACATGTTCGCCTGTGCTTATAGCATGCGGCCAAACTAAAAAATGTCACTGACTTTACGTCAGCCTCATAGTATAATTGGCTGGGGAAATGACCATTTAGGGCCAAGATAGTTTCACCAAGGACCCTATAAACCAGAATGAACAAACTACCATATTTTGATGCCAAATGGTGCGACTACAAAAAAATTCTTAGTCGAGACCACGAAATTCTTAGCCGATTTACAGAAAAACTAAGCCTCTAGCAAGGGTTGTACTAATTCAAACATGTATACATTCACATCACAATCACTGTACTTGCGCTATAACTCTTGCTAGCGGCTAAATGTTTCTGTAAATCGGCTAAGAATTTCGTGGTCTCGACTAAGAATATTTTTGTAGTCGCACTATTTGGCATCATGGGTGGCTAAAAATATGGTAGTTTTTAAATATGCTTAAAATAATTTTGTGAAAAAATTTGCAAATTTGCATTGTTTGCTTCATCATATCGTAAGTACCACAATATTAACCAAAATCAAACATTTGTTTTATTTTTTTCATGATTTTTAATGGGCTACAATCGCAGTGATTGATGGATGGTAATTGTGCTGGAGATAAATATGGTATTTGTTTGGTATTTGTTGGATTTATTTTATTTAGTTTTGTTATTTTAATTTAAATATATTTGTTGATAAATTTAAAGCAAAAAAATAAAAATTTACTACTAACAATTTAAATAATATGCCTTTACACAAATCCGTTTTTTTGTTGAAAAAACGGTACGAATGCGGACCGAATACGGATCCGTAAACGATCCGTCACTGACGGACTATTAACGGACAACTCCGTTTTTCATCCGATATATCGGGTCCGTAAACGGTCCGTCATTGACGGACTTTTAACGGACAATTCCGTTTTTCATCCGATATATCCGTTCCGTAAACGGTCCATCATTGACGGTTTTTAAACGGATTCGAATCAGTTTCGATGTTCCTTAAAATCCGTTTTCTGGTCCGTTTACGGATAAAAAATAACTGTTCGTAAACGGAGTTGGATTCCGTTTATGACGGACCGAAACCGGTACGTAAACTGTACGTATTGTTTGTTGGGTAATATAACATTTTCATATATATATTTTTTTTTTATTGAATTTATTGCTTTAGAAAATGGTTACACCTACTTAATAATGTGTGTACAAATGTTTTAAAATACTTTGTAAATTATCCAAGTTATTTCAAATTAATTAGGATATTAACGCATCAAAGACTGCTTGGATATGAAGAACAAATTTTATTTATCTTCTTAAATTTTCTAATCATTTATTATTTTTTTTATTCTATAAATTTAAAAATACTCAGAAATTATTTTTGGCTCTCTTCAAAGCTCCGATTTCAGTTTCTCTTTTTAAATTTAGCAGTCCATAATTCGCAACTTCTTTGAAAATTCTGCTGACGCAAGAATTATTCCGAGTGAAATAGCTGATATGGCAACTTCATCTCATGTGACGAATTTTATATTAAGATTTTTAAACGATTTGAATTCAACCGTATTGGATAAATTTTTTGTAAGTTTAGAATGTTTATTATTGCAATGAAATTTCAGAAAAAACTGTAAATAAAATTAATTTCAGACTAAGCCGGAAAATTGAGATCAAATAAAAGCAATCCCTCAGATCCGAATAAACTGTGAACAAATGGTAGTATTTACAGTAATTCCTATTTTGTCCACATTTAAAGGGATGTTGATGGAATGCAAGCTTCCAAAACATTTTCATGCCGGTTTTGGCCTAATTTGGGGTCCCTATGGGTCTGTTATCGAAACTTAAGCCCGAAATTATTTTTTCTATGGATGTAGGAAGCAATTCCAGCCCGTCAGATATTACAGAATAATTAACAAAACTATTTTAAAAATACCCCACTGTGCAATATATGGTGAAAAAAAGTGTTGCTAATTTTAGTACTTTTTTCATACTCTTCCATTAATTTATTATAACGCTTATACGTATTACTTTTTAACTTTTTCATTTACACTTGGTTGTGATCAGACCTTTAAAAATATAATTTCTTAAATCAATTTTCAAATCTGATTTAAATTTTGACGTATTAATTCGCGAATTCATTTTTCTGATTGAATTATTTACTACCATAATTCAATCTTTATCTTATTAGAAGCATCAAGTTGATTTAAATAATTCTTTTTACAAATCAAACGAAATAATTCAATCTGAATACTTCAATTTTAAATCAAAGAATCAAATCAATTTTGATTTGATTCGCGAACCAAAAAAAATTTTTTTTTTTGATTCTCTAATATGATTGGATTCGCGAATTAAAATATTTTTTTTTTTTTAAATCAAAGGGTTTCATGGAATTTTTATAAAACAGCCTCCTCGGGATGTCTTCCGGACCTGGCCCATTTTTATTATTTGCTCTGCTAGAGCAAAAATTTTTTTCGTTTCCGAGATATTCCCCATTAAAAAAAAAAAACTGAAATCGGATTTTTGAAGAGACCTGAAAGATAATATCTGAGTATTTTTGGATTCATAGAATAAAAAAAAATTAAATAGGATCAGAAAATTTAAGAAGATAAATAAAATTTGTTCTTCATAGTCATGATGCGGTAATGACCTGGGCAATTTGAAATAACTTGCATAATTTACAAAAGATTTCTAAATATTTGTACAAACATTATTAACCATTTTCTAAAGCAATAAATTCAATGAAGAAATTTTGAAGAAAAAAATATAAAAATGTTATATTAGATTTTGAAGAAATATTTAAATTTCTGAAGATTCAAAGTGAAAAAATGTTTCATCTTTAATTCTCAATTGATACAAATACTTTTTATGATTATGATATCAAGTCTTTAGAACAGAGAATTTAAAAAATGTTAGAATTTTGTTTAGTATTTATTTATTGTAAAAAGAAAATATATCCTTTACACACTACATTCTTAAAAATTTTTTAAACAATTAGAGTTTCAACTTCAGCTGATGCTTTTTAATAAAAAAATGTTAAAGGTCCATGGGATAGATTTTAGACCTGAAAGTAAAATTAAAATTGAAGGTATTAAAATAATACTTAAAAAAGTACTACAATAAAAATAATTGTTTTGCTAATTTAAACAAACAATACTTTTAATTTTTGGCTTCAAATAATATTAATAAAAATTTGACATTTAAATATGATTAAATATACAATATTTTACTAATAAAAACATGTTATATAAAATTTTATATTAATTAATTTAATATTAATATGTTATATTAACATTTACGTACCTTCAATGATAATACTAATTGTTATACAATATGTCTGCGCCGGCTAAGCAACTTACAACATCAATAAATCCCAAAAAACCCATACAGAATATAATATGATAAATAATAAAAACATAAATGCAAAGGCGACAGTTATTGGTAAACTCATTTTATGTATTTTATATAAAAACTTTTAATAAATTTTGTTTTTTTTAATAGTTTTGTATAATCACGTTTGTACAAAACAAATTTGTTGTGGAAACTGTTTTTTTTATTTATTATTTATTCTTCTTTATTCAGTGATGAACCCAGAATATTACAACTGTACAGGATGTACAGAGTTAAATTATCGAGCCAATGATCGAGACATCGAGCCACCTAGCCAATCATAGCAGTACCCAATACTATAAGTTTTCAATACAGTTATTTTATTTGTTCTAGTAGGTTCAAAAAGCATTTATGATTTTTTTTTATATGCTGTTTTTAAAAGCACTGCCTTAATAAGTTGTAGTATGAGGTACTTTTATGAAGGATGGTATGTAACTCAGGATGTACAAAATACTAAAATTTACATTTTGTACATCCTGAGTTTTATACCGTCCTTGCTTTTATGATTGGTTTGGTGGCTCGTTGAGCTTGGTGACTCATTGCCTTCAACTCTTCACATCCTGTGTACTTTTAGTATCCTTTGACGAACTAAAAAAATTCTAAACATTTGTTTACTTTAAAAGTACAAAGATTGTAGACCAACAAGAGAATCCAATTTAATTTAAAGGGAAAATGTGAAAATATCTTTGTGCTAAATGGTCTTTTCCCCAGCAAAATATACCATATGGCTGACGTGGAGTCCGTTAAATTTTTTAGTTTGGCCGCATACTATAAGCACAGGCGAACATGTTTACACCCGGTTGAAGGTCCATGTTGCCGAAACAGCCATTAAAAAATTTTTAACCAGCATTCCCCCTTTAAGATCCCCCCACGGGCGATCATAATTCCCTTCACAACCAAAAAAAAAAATTAAAAAAAAAAATATTTTTCACCGGATTTGGCTTTCACCAAAACTCAGCATCAAATTCGAAAATTCTTGTGCTATGAAGACAATGCGAAAATTAAAGTTTTCAAGATACCGGAATTTCGCCTAAGTATATGTCTACTCCGAAGGAAGAACCTACATGTCATATATAAAATTTCTAGCTCCAGCGGGTCGGCTGGGTGATTTGAGAGCATTTTTTCCCTTTTTATTCCTATTTTAGCCTTGAATATGCCAAAAAAAAGTAAAGAGATATTTTAAAATTTTAGATTTCTTAAAGAAAGAGTGTGGGCAGACGTTATGTAAAAATTATCAGAACCCCCGTCTTGGTAGATATCTGCACCGGAATAAGAGCCTACAAATTTAAAAATCGTAGCTCCATCAATTTGCCATTTGTGATTAATTGCGCACTTTTTCCCATTTTTACCACATTAGTAAATTGGGGACTTAGGAATTGGGAGTACTAATTAATTAATAATTTCATTACCGTTGCATTCATTTCCATTTTTTTAAATTTCAGTGATTAATAAAAATCATTTTAAATTTAATTACCATTAATAATCCACCAATTTTTGAAAAGCTTAACAAAGGTTTCCCTTCGATAGAATAGATGCGGTAGGTTCCCCGAACAGCCGAACAGGGTGACTATTTTTTTTATCAATTTATATGATAAAATAAATTAAGAAACTGCGATAAAACAAATTTTGTTTCCCGTTCCATTTCGTTCGTATGAAAATGGGTCACCCTGTGGCTGTCTTCCCGACTTGAGCTATTTTTATTATCGCAGTATATAAATACTTCAGTATAGTAATACTTCGAGATACCGGTCATTTTAAAAAATTACCATTTTACAAAATGGCAACAATTTTAATGTTTTTTTTTTATTTTGTTTTAATTCGCAAATCAAATTAATCTTTTTTTAATTCGCGAAATAAAAAAAAAGAATTATGTTTGAAATAATTTGATTCAATTGAATCAAAAAAGATTCAAATGAAATTTATTAATCAATTATACTTTTAAATCTGATTTAATAAATTGATTTATAAAATATTGAATCAACTCGCTGATTTACAAAAAGAATTTTTTTTTTCGCGAATCAATTCAATAAAGATTTATCTTTTTCAAGTTCTGGTTCATGTTGTTCTAAAATTTTTTTATTTCTGTCAGGAATGCGCTTATAAGAAAAAAATATTTTTGTTGTTGTTTTTTACAAAAATTATTATTTATTCAATCAATCATTTTTTACGAAATCTTAAAACTAAATTTTGTGCTTTAATTGCAATTATTATTAATATGCTTTAAGAGGGAAATCATCGTTTAATTCTGATAGTATTGCAACGTCGAACACTCTCGCCATTTCGCAAATTATAATAAAACATGTCTGCTATTGGTTTCTTAATAATCTTTAAAATTAATATTATAACTTTTAGCAATAGAAAAATAATTTGTAATATGAACTCGAAAATCGAAACTAAGACATAAAATAATATATTTCGTCTAATTAAGTTTGCCAGCTTTTGTGTTTTTTTAATAATAAATAACAGACTATTTTGTAATTTAAATAAAATCAATAATATGAACTGCAAAGTTTTTAAAACATATTTTAACATTTTTTTTTTTTTCGTATTTAACTTCACACTTAGCGTCAAAGTTATCGAATTTAACTTTCGATAACTTTCGTATTTATCTTCACACACTTTTTATTTATATATATATATAAAACTTAAAATCAATCTTATAAAGTACTGATATTGCGTTGTAAGAAAAACAATTCTGCCAAGTATGACTCTTTATTCTCGACTGAAGTGTAGTACATTTTAAAATCGTGTACGTATTTATTTATGCAAATTGACGGATAAGAGATTAATCACAATAAGATCGACTGTCGACAGAAGACAACAAATGTCGTCAATATATTTTTTTTGACGTTTGGAAACTATGGAAAATAAAGTTTTGCATTAATTTGTTCAAGAATAAATGAAAATAAAAATTTGAAATTTTTATTTTCATTAATTCTTATAAATACGAAATTTTTTTATATAATTAACGTTCAAATTTTGGAGCCTTGTTTGCACTTAACGGGTTTAGATTTGATCAAAATTTTGTATTTTTCTTTATTGTTTATACATAATTTTGTCTCTTTACCTTCTAATGTTTCTGAGAATGTTGCCATATTTAGGAAATTTTTAAAAATTTTAATATGGCAAAACTGGTTGTTTATTTTTTGAAAATTTTCCCGCTTATTGAAAGAATATTCCTCATTATTTACACTAAAAAAGAAAATGAAATAGTATTGAGCATATTAAAGCTTTTATAAATTATAATATTTCTTAATCTGATCTGTTTGTTTTTAATAAAATCAGCATATTACTTTTAGAAAACCTCTTTTAATTCTATCTGTAAATGTAAAAAAACTGATTTTTAAAAAAACTTCATATTGGCAACCCCGGAAAAAATATAATTTCTTCATTCACTTGTATAGCCAAGAGTTGAAACTATCACATGCTTTTTATTGCATAGTCAAATCTCTCTTCTACCAAAATTTATCGGATCTTAAACGTAGGTGTTGATGTAAAAAGTAGCGACAGTACAAAATAGGTTAAGATCTAAAAATTAAAAACTATTGTGTTGTTGGAAGTTAAGGAAATACTGCAGAGCAAAGAATCCCTGCGATACTTTTTAAACGAAAATCATTATGACAGTTTTTGCAGACGCCGTCATATTTTGGGAGTATTTTCCCTCACACCGACAATCGTTATACGTCACGTTGTTATTCTGGAACAGTGCTGTTCAAAAATAAATATGTCGTTGTGTTAGTGAGAAAATGAGAATTGCACTGCAAGAAATGTTCAATGGGTTAATAGCAGTGTTAGTATCTGTTATTGAAAATATAAAACTGTTATGTTTTGTGTAAAACAGTTTTAAAGAAATATGAATTAAACAAAAAGTAAATTTTTGAAAGGAAAATAATAAATACATTGGCGTGCCTTTTTTTCATTTTATAAAAAACAAAAAGTTGTAAATTTTTACCATCAATATTAATGATTTCATTATATTTACATATTAATAAAATATCTGTAATATGTATGGATTTATTATGATATTCTATTAAAAAAAATGCTATTTAAAATACAATACATTCGATCGGAATAAATTAATGAACGATCGGACTCCAATTTTTAAAAACATTTCAACTTTTATATTTAAAAAATGCGTTTTTATTAGGTTTATTAAAGATTTTTATATATCTTGTATTATCATAAAATATTTTTCTTACATTACTATTAATTTTTCTCTGTGCATTAAAGAAAAATCAGCATACATCCTCCACACGTGTTCATTCGTCGCTGTTTCAGTGACGACTAAAGGCAAGAGCGTAAGAATACATGTGAGTTGAGCAGGGGACAATTGTCCCATGCAATGAACATCACTGTTCTGGAATGACACTTAGATCTACATAAGTCAGTATCAGCGAATGCTTTTTTTAACCCATTTTACACCTACGTATCTTCAAAGCAACACATAACAACGCTGTAAAAAGCGAGATATTTTGTAACTTTGGTTATACAAATAATTTAAAAAATTATTAACAAAAAAAAATCATTGTTCTAGGGTTGGCATATAATGATTTAAAATAAAAATGATTTTTTTTATTTTTTTATTATGAACACTTTTTTTCAAAAATGATTTATAAACAGAAAAACTAACGATGTTATAAAAATCATACGATAGTTTAGTTACGGATATTTTGAAAAATGTAAAATTGAAAAATCGAATTAAAAAATATTTTAACTCGTAATGTTAATAAAAAGTGATTTTTTTTTCAGCAGCCATTGTTTACCTTATTAAAAATTTTAATTATTATTAAATATGTCAACGTTAGAAGACGCAATAAATCATCACCGGTACATCTTCTATCAAATTTCGTAAAAAAAAAGAAAACTCCCATGATATCGATGAGCGGTATAGTATGGGTTAATAAATAATAAATATTTTTACGTGTTGCAGACATTGCATTTTTAAACATTGGATATTTTGCAGTTATTGTTTGGCTTACACATGTCAACAAATTGTGTAAACCTGAGACCTAAATACACAAATCTTAGAATATTACCAAAACATCAGGTTTTCCAGATATCTTAGTTTACATTTTCACCAGACACTTAATGGTGAATAATATTTTATATTCACCTAAAATTTTGTTGCAGCTCAAAAAAATTATTTCAAGTTTATTTTTTTGAACACAAAAATTGATTTTACATGGAAAACATTTTTTTTTTCACCTCTATTACTGGGACTCTAAACAGGGACAATTAAGTTGATACTATAGTACATTCAATGGTACTATAAGAGTCTTAAAAGTACTATGGTACTCATATGATGCTATTCACAAATCTTCTCCTTTTTTTAATAATTTTTTTTTTATTTATAACAATGTTTTCGTGATACAAATAACTTTTATGAAAATTAAAGACTCATCAGAATATTGATTCTTAATTAAAGTTAACAATAGTATTTTTGGAGGAAACACTCGAACAATTACAACAGAAGTTAGTCGTATTGTTAACAACCTGAAATAGCCCAAAGAACACTTAACGCATAAACGGAAACATTTTTGGGCTGTTTTATATTGCAGCGGTAAGTTACGGGGAACAATATTAATCCATTCCCTGCCAGTGATTCCATATAACATCACGAGGATTCCGCAACATTTTTAGTTCGGCAGCATGCTGAACATGTTCGAAGCCGATTGCACCTTGAATCCCTCTACCAAAAAAATCGCCCTTACCAAAAAATCTACAAAAAAAAAAAAAATATTTTTCCTCGGATTTGGATTCAAAATTTAGCCTTAAATTGAAAAAAAAGTCTAGTCCGGTCTTTAGAGGACAAAGGAAAGTTGGTGAAATATGAAAGTCTTCAAATATGGCAACACTATAATTGTGCGAGATGTTTAATTTTAGAACAGATAAAGAGTTGGCAAACTTTTTAGTTTATGTTATTTTACTTCGGGAACACCGAATGATGGCGGCGTTCAAACATGTCTTTAGCTAATTATTGTCGGTTTCGAAAAAACGATAAAGAAGGTATACATTAGTTTTTCTTAAAATCTACATGATAAATACTTTTTTATGAATATTTATATACAATAAGTAATAATTTATTAAGCTTTTACAAAATAAAAAATTCTTGTTTTGATTTTTGAATTTGACTGTTTGTGCTGCTTATCCATGTACGCCTAAATGCAGTTCTCTCTCTTTGATTTACATTCGTTGTTATGGTTATGCAACAAAACAATTATAAAGTATATTTTAAGATTTTTGTAATGCAAATTTGATGCATATGCCAAATGCAGCAAAATAATAATGTTTTTTTTTATTTATTTTTGTGTGAAAACTTTGATGTATGTGCCAAACAGTGGTGTATGCAGCGAAATAATGCTCATTATATGTTAAATTCACGGATGTATAGCAAATTCTATGCTGGATTTCTTAGATATGATATAAGATAATATAATACATATAGATACGCCCACTAAAGGTACTTTAGTAACAAACATGAATGCTGCTTTCTTTTGTTGGCAGCAAAACATTTGCCTGTCTGTTGCCTTGGCAGGATTTTGCTGGTCATATGTTATGTGCAGAGAAGACAAAAAAAAAGCAAAAAAATATTGCCAAAAAAGTAAAAAACAAGCAAAAGTAAAAAGTTGGGGAAATAAAAAGAAGAAATCCAGCAGAAAAAATATATTTTTTTTAGAAAAAGCACTTTAAGGCAAACAAAAAATATGTAAAAAGCAATTTAAAGCTCATAAATCTTAAGAAAATTTAACTTTAAAGCTAAAAACTGGAAAAACCAAAAGAGCAGAAAAAAGTAAATATGTGTAAAACAAGCAAAAACAAGCAAATGTGTCTTCTCTGGTTGTGTGTTAACTTTATTTGCAAATACTCGTACGATAGCTAAAACCTAAACCATGTCGTATTTTGATAACAATAGCCAACAGAGGCACTTTTGATCCAAAATAACTATAATACCGTTACTTTTTTACCAATGTCTTAAATATAGAGATAAATGTTTAATTTACGTTAAATTCAACATTAACAAGTTTTAGGCAGCGCTGCCAGAATTGACGATTCTTTGGCATTTTGCGGTTTTATTTTTTTGTTTTAAAAATATTTTAATTAAAATATAAATTTAATTTAAAGAAAATATGCTCTAAAAAGCTAAATATGCAAACATATGCAAAATCGTTTTTAAACTACTGACCACAAACATTAATTTGTATGAAAGTCATTGTTGCCCTGGAAATGAATAGATTGCTTTTTTTGTAAACCTCAGACAAAAAATTATCGATGATACCCTAACCGAGCACTAGCAACAAAGGCTATCGGCTTGTTGTAGCGAAAACAGACCAGAGCCTCTGGGGGGAATTGAACCACGCCCCCGCAATGATAGGCTAGCACGCTACCAACTAGCCCACCCGGACGCTATATTTAAAAAGTAATACGTAGAGATTGTTTTTTTTAATGAAAAATCAATTGAAATTCATAGAAATATATTTTTTAACTATTTGAATCAGTCATTCAAAAAACAAAGTATACAAATTTACCGACATTCAGTAGGAGTTGATACGTATTTTCTGTTAAATGTAAAATTTTATGTTTTTAAAAATGGAAATTCTTATAATTCCTTATCGTCTTTTACCAAAATAGTTTGTTTATAAACATTTCAATAACAATTACAAGAAATTATTCAAATATAGATACACACATAGAAAATAAAAATATATACATCTGTGTGTGTGCGTTGTGTTTTGTAAAATTACATACAAATTAAAAAAAATTTAAATTTGAAAAACAAACCACAAACATTTTGTCAGTTAAAAATTGATGGCTATTTTAAACGACTTTCGGTTGCTTTTACTACTTTTGTCGATTATTAAACAATGATTGAAAATAAACAAAAATCATTAGTCCTCTTTTTAATTATATTTTCGATTAATTTAATATATATTTTAGATCATTTTTAATGAAATAATATTGTGAGTGTATGTTTCTATTTATTTTTAATATGCAAATTAAAATCTAAAAATGTTGACATATTAATATAAACATGAAAAAGTTTATTTTAACTAGAATCATATTTATTTTAATAAGATTCATACTTAAAAAGATACTAATTCTAATATGAAATAATAATAATAATTAATTATATTTTTTATGTGTAGAACAAACAGTGGAGCTACAACCGGTTTATTGGAACAGATCATTATGCTGGGTATTTTTTATAGACTGAATTTCTTTTTTTAATAAGTGTAGATTAAGTATCATTTTAATTGAGCCGATTTTTGTAATTCACAGGGCCGAAATTCCCGTATTTTTTTTTAATTGACAATTTTTCGCTTTTAAAGCTACGATTTTTTTTTTATTAGTAGCTAATTTTTTTTTTTTGTGCTAAGGTTTGTTTTTTACAAAAATATATTATTTATTTTTCAATATTTCGCTACTCCATTGTGTAGCATCTGCAGGAAATAATAATTATAACAAATTATTGTATAAACAAAATGAAAGTTTTAAAAACAAAAAATGTTAAATAAAAGATAAAAATTAGAAAAATCAAGAGCACGATTTTTTAAATAAAAAGAAGCAAGACAAGTTCAAAAATAAACTATTTATTGCAATTTCTTAAGTACAAAATCATTTTAGTTTTCTGTTCTTTAAATTATGAAAAATCGCAGAAAATTAATATGGGAACCAACTGGGCTCTAAATGAATTTAAAAGTCACTTTTTTTTAATAAATCCTTTTGCTAAAAAAAAGACAGGGTTCGACTAATAATAATATGATTAAAAGAGCAAGCAAGAACTTATAATGTTCCCATTACTTATTAAGTGTGGAATGGATAAAGTTTTTAAACAATTTAATAAAACGTTTATAAGCTAGTTTGGTATAAATAATTTGTTTAAAAACAAAAAGTTTATTAATCTGTAATTGTAATAATATTTCAATTATTTTTCCTAAAAATGCTTCACAATGGAGTAGCGAAATATTGAAAAATATACAATACTTTTTATTAAAAAACAAACTGTAAACTCAAAAAATAAATTAGTTATTATTAAACTAATTTTATTCATAAAATCTTTAATAAAAATCTTATTCTTCTACAACTTATGAATCACTAACAATTTATTTGAGAGTGAAGAGAAATTAAATAATAGTGTTGCCAGAATAAAACGGAAAATTAACAAACTGTTATTTCACGATAATAAAGGGTGTCCCAAGAAGAACGCAATTTTTAAATTTTAAATAAAACACAGATATTTAAAAAAAAAATCGTGAAACTTTATTATATCGTAAAGTAGACGGAATAAGGTTATGTATGGAACAATTTATCGTGCAGATGGCCGCCGCGGCTTTGCTGGCATGCACGCGATCTTTTAATGAAATTTTCAATGACCGTTTTGCATGAATGCTGCGGTATTTCATTAATTCAGCGTCCAATTTACTCTGTTAAGGCTTGAGTCGTCGTCGGCTTATTCGCGTAAACCATCGACTTCAAAAAACCCCAAAGAAAAAAATCTAATGGTGTTAAATCGCACGATCTAGGCGGCCAATTCTGATCTCCAAAACGCGAAATAACACGACCGGGAAATGACTGATGCAGCAATTGAATTGTTTCTCTGGCTGTATGACATGTGGCGCCGTCTTGTTGGAACCACATGCCCTCCACATTCATTTATTCAATTCTAGGCAAGAAAAAACTGGTTATCATTTCACGATATTCATAGAAAAAAGGTCCAATGATTCCTCCAGCCCAAAAACCACACCACACAGTGACACGTTGAGGATGCATTTGCTTCTCGTGAATCACTCGAGGATTTTCCTCACCCCAAATGCGACAATTCTGCCTATTGACGAAGCCATCAAGATGAAAATGGGCCTCGTCACTGAAGATGATTTTATCGGCAAAATCAGCATTTTCATGTTGTCTCTCCAATACCCAATTAACGAACTCCCTTCGCTGTCCATGGTCAGCTGGCTTCAGTTCCTGAGTCAATTGAACTTTGTATGCATGAAGATGCAAATCTTTCGTCAAAATTCGCTGCAAAGTGGATTTGGAGACACCAATTTGCTGAGCTCGGTGTCGAATTGAGGTGGATGGAGTTTGAGCGACATCATCACGTACAGATGCGACATTTTCGGTCGATCGACCTGGTCGATGGCGCGTTGTTGTCTTTACATCACTAACAGACCCAGTTTCGGCAAATTTATCCATTAATCTCTTTACAGTTGACTCTTTTGGAGCATTATTGTGACCCCAAATTGATCGCAATTTGCGAACTGTAGCCGCAAAACTTTCACCATTTTGGTAAAACAATTTCACAATGAGAATGCGTTGTTCATTCGTGTAGCGCTCCATTTTTACTAACCTCGTACCTTCTACTAGCAAACAATAACAATTGTTCAAATGTCAAACAATGACACTTCGAATGTTGCCAGATTTAAAAATTGCGTTCTTCTTGGGACACCCTTTACATGACATTTTTTATTAAAGGTTTATTAGGGAAAGTTTGTACTTTAACAAATGTGTAACTTCAATGTAGGGAATGTCGATAGTGAAACTGTACTCATTCACTATTGACTTTGTCACCAGTACTACTGACTAATTATGCCCCAGCCAACGCTTTCTGCTGTAGACATTTAACATGTGCGTGTCATTGCGAATCGACACAACTATTGACTAGGTGTTGACATTGGCACCACTTTATTAATTCTAGTTTGCACTTTTGGAAATTTTTACTTGATTTTCACACTAGGAAGGAAATAAGATAAAGCAGGTGCATTTATTTTGTTAAATTAGATACTTGATTAATAACAATGTTTTTTATAAATTTCATTAAAGTAAAAAAAAAAATTTCGTGCAAATTTAGTTTTGTAAAATCTTCATCAGGCTCCACAAAATCTCTAGAGTTGCAATTTTCAATAAAAATTGTTGCCTCTTGTTATTTTTATACAAAATTGATTGTTTTTTCAGAAGTTTTTTTGTAATTTCTTTTGCTCATTATATATTTTGTTCGAGTTTGAATATTTAACTTTTAAATTCATTATTCTTTATATTTTTATTAAAAACTTTAATTTTGCATGCAGCTATGCGAACATGTGTTTTTAACAAAATAAAACAATAAAAAAATAAAGAACAAGCACAGCTTTGCAGCTGCAAAAAAAGGAATGTAAAAAGTATAGACGCTTTTTGGACATGTCACCAAAAAGTCAACCAAAATAGTCGACAAAAGTCATGACTTGTAGACACTTAACCCCAAGCTTCCTACAGGGTTATCACAAAATTAAGAAATTTTTATGCATACCACCGATAGTTTTTAGGATTCTAATAACAAAAATTATTATTTTGACTATTTTAAACTTCAACTATTTTCTTCAAAAAATGTTAGCGTTTTTGTGATCAATATACCTGATGCGAGAAGTTTTCGCATCGAGAAGTTCATGGTCACCCTACTTTATACAGGATGACTTAATAGATAATAAAGTTGATTGAATTTTGACAGGAAATTTTTTCGAGCTGTTAACTTTTAAATCCGTGTATACATTTAATTTTGCATAATTTTTTATTGGATAGATAAATAACATGAATACAGCGCCTTACTATATTCTTTAGATTAATATATATTTAATTGCCTGTGAGGGAAAACAAGTTTACAATTAACACTGCTTCAAAACCATTACAATTGTTTGTATTAAAGAGCGAGAGGAATTCGTTAAAATAGAGCGATATTAAATTTTAATTACTCTTTATATAAAGTTAATAATACTATCCGTTTCCACTGTTTTTTTATATTTCCCTTTACAGATTTTTAAATCTTTGGTTTAAAATGGAAAAAATTGTGTAAAAATAGTAGGCTATTTATAATTTTTATTCTTTACATCAAAAAAATAATTATATGGAAATTATTACTGCATTTGGTGATCTTTCAAAATTGTTTATAATAATGTATGCACAGTGGATTTGACCTCAGATATCAACTTCAATCAGTGGGTAAAGATTTGGGATTTCACTTATTATTTAATTTCTATTTTTAGAATTTTTCGTAGACTTTAATTTAGATCTTTATTTTTTATTTACTAATTTTTAACAGAAAAAGTTTTGTTTTGTACCGAAAATCAAGAATAAAATTTTCAATCATAAATTGATACAATTTTCTACTTTTTGTCAGTTAAAAATTGATGGTTATTTTAAACTACTTTCGATTGCTTTTACTACTTATGTCGATAATTAAACAATGATTGAAAATAAACAAGAAAATGGGCTGAATATAATGAAAAATCAGTAGTCCTCTTTTTGATTGTATTTTCGATTAATTTAATATGCATTTTAGATTATTTTTAACGAAATAATATTGTGAGTGTATTAATAATCCTTAATATAAGTTATAATATTTGATTTTTATATAAAAACGTAAACTTAATTTCGCTAATGAATCAAAAATTATAAAAAACAGCAGATGAATTAATTTATGACACTAACATTGTTGTTAAAATTACTCAGAAAAGACTTAAAAAGGACCCGTAATTGCCTTTAAATTTATTTGAAATATAGTATTTTTCGTATAAATAAAATGCCCGTTTCTGTACAATTGTTTATTACTCAAAAAAGCCTCAAAAAAGTGGGATATTCCCCTCTCAATGCTCATAAATAAGAGTCTGTCTGAAGACAAAATTAAAGTAAAATTCAATGTATTTATATTAGAAAAAGCAATAAAGAACCAAAAATAAAACAGTTATGAACAGTTCACTTTTTTGAAAAAACATATTTAAGATAAACTCTTTAATACGCAAAAGCATGTGAAAAAGCTAGTTAATGCTCAAAAATCTTAAGAAAAAGATATTTCGAAACCCAAAATCCAAAAAAGAACAAAAAAGGCAAATTTAGCTTCTCAGTTTATGAAAAATAAAAAAGAAGGAAAATTTCTGCTGTTTAAAATTTTCCAGTTTAAAACTTAAAAGTAGCCTTGCTTGAAGATTTTTAAGCTTTAATTGCTTTTTATTTTTTCGGCTGGTTTTGTTAATTTTTTTTTTAACTTTTACTTTTTGTTTTTGAAAACGAAACAAAATTGGAAAAAAATATTTTTATTAAAAAAAGCAATTGAAAAGAAATCTTAAGAAAAAGCTACTTTGAAGTTGAAAAACTTAATAATTAAAAAAAAAAATAGAAAAAGCAAAACCATCAAATTTAACTACACTAATTATAAACAATAAACAGAGAAGGAAAATTTGCTTTATTGCTATTTTTGCTCATTTACTCATACATACTACATATTTGCTTTTTTCTGTTTTTTTTTTTTTTTTTGTTTTTTGTTTTTAGTTTTAAAGTAATTTTTTCACATTTTCCCCTCATTTTTTTATTAAAAAAAAATGCTTTCCCAAACTTTTAGTTTTTTTGTTTATTTTTTAATATATTTTTGCTTTAAAAACATTGAATTTTCCATTTCTTGTGTTCTCTACTTCATATTATAAGATCTGATACTTTTTCGGCTCCGAATGTACTCTGGGATATTTATTAAGTTTTTTGAGTCATTTTTTAAAAAAATTTTTAAAATTAATAATTTTTCTTAAACTTTGAAAATTGGTATGGCCAAACCTTGTGCCAAAAAAGATTTTTTTGAAGATAGATTAAGCAGCTGACATTTCAAAATAAATTTTTAAATTAGTTTTTTTTTTTTGTATTTTAATCTACTACCAAGATTAAAAAATCAATAATCAATCAACCAATAAATGTGTGGCAAGTCTGGAATGATAATTTAATTTTTTTATTTGTGTTTGTAACCGAACCGAAGCCATCTTATGACTTTTACAGCGCTGTTATATCAATTACTTTTCTGAATATGTCGATTCTCAAATGAATGACATCATTTGACAACGATGGGATAATAAGGGTTAACTATTATCTTTAAATGCTCATACAAACAAATTTTGAGCTTTAAAGTAGCCTTTTCTGAAGATTTTTGAGCTTTAAATTGCTTTTTGCACATTTTTTTGCTCAAAGTACTCTTTTATAAGAAGAATAAATATTTTTTCTGCAAGTTTTGTTATATTTTTTACAATAACTTTTACGTTTTTTATTATTTTTAGTTTTTAAAAAAGAAAAAAACACTAAGTCAAAAACTGAGAAAAAATACTATTTAAAGCTTAAAAAGCTACTTTGAAGCTCAAAACTTGAAACTCAAAAAAAATTCAGAAAAGCAAAATCGTCAAATTTGGCTTCTCTGGTTATGAACAAAACACACAGAAGGAAAATTTGATTTTTGATTTTTTACTCATACATATTTGCTTTTTTCTGTTTTTTTTTATCCTTATTTCCAGTTTTAAGCTTTAACGTAGCTTTGTCACATTTTTTTTCCACAGTGTTTTTTTTTTAATTAAAAATAAAAATATATTTGTGATTTAAAAAAATTATTTTTTCAAACTTTTTTACTTTTCCTTATTTTATTTTTTTTTTTAATATATTTTTGCTTTAAATTCATTAAATTTTGCATTTTTTGTCTCCTCTACTTTATATTTTTATAATTTTAGAAAGTCTGAAGAATCATCTGGGATATTTATTTAGTTTTCAGAGTTATTTCTTAATAATTTTTACAAAATTATAATTTTCCTCAAACTTTGAAAATTGGTATGGCCAAAAACTTGCACCAAAACATATTTTTTGGAGATAGATTAAGCAGCTGGCATTCTTTAATGGGAACAGATTTTTTCAAAATAAATTTTTAAACTAGTTTTTTTTATTTACTACTATGATTTAAAAAAACACGCCAATTTTTTTTTTTAATGTTTATATTGGGGTATTTAATCAATATGTGTCAAGTTTGGAATGATAATTTAATTTTTTTTATTTGTATTTGTAACCGAATCAAAGCCAACTTTTGACTTTTACTGCGCTGTTTGCTATACCGTTCTGAATATATTGATTCTTAAATTATATTTAAATGCATATATCTTCGTCCGACTAATAAACAAATTTTAGAAAAATATTATTAAACCTCAAAAATATGAAATTAAATTAAATAATTTTTACTTTTGAAAAGGAACCCTCTAAAAAGCGTAATATTTAAAAGTCTGCAAAGAATATTAATATGTTGGCTGGGTTTTTGTGTAAAATTAACTAAAACCTAAATTGAGGACAAAATTAGCAAATTTGGGAATACGAACTAAGACCTTTCTGGCAACACTGTGTATGTTTTTGATTTAAAAACAACTCACCTCTCTATATCACAAAACAACTAAAGCTGTATACAGACTTATATAGATCTGTTAATACAAATATATATTTTTTTTCACTTTTAACACTTTATTTCTCTTTATTTATTGCTCTTTATTTATTTCTCTTTATTTATTTTTTTTTTAAGATTTGCTCTGATTTTTTTTCTTAATGGACATACATCTCTTTTTACTAAGAACTAAAAATTTGCAATTTAACACTTAATGAAAGCTTTTACGAATACATCAACAACGTAACGGCAAACATATACAAAATACAATGATTTTAACGCACTTTTTATTTAATACAAATTTTTTGCTATTTACTTTAAAGAATATTAAGAAAAAACTTTTTTAATTAACTTATCGATTATCAAATTTTATATTTCACATAAAATATTTATTTATTATACACTTGAAACTATTAAATTAGTTAAATAAATTCAATGCAACCGGTCGCACAACCGAACCGTATGAAAGCTACCACGAAACTAAATTTGTTAATGGTGAATCAGTGACAGGACTAAAAGGAATACAGTTGATGCTGAATCAGTGATGGAATTTTTGCAATTATGTTAGGGTACGATTTAGAGAGTATAAGAACAATTCAAAAGGGAATTTAGACAAAATGGAATGAACAAAATAGCAACGAAATCGGAAATTTGAAATACGTATCATTTTAGGTTAATAACATATTTTTTTTTTTAAAACTGTATTAAGAGTTTAAATTAAAAATACATCCATATTGTTCATGACTATATTTTCTTTTCATTAAATTATGAATTTGTATCTACATTTTCATCAAATATTTTTATTTTATTATATTCACAATAAAATTTAAAAATATAAATGTTTTTGCTTATAAAAATTCATTTATTAAGTTAATGCAATATACAAAAATGCAAATATACAAAAAACAAAATATATGTATGTATGTGTTAATTATAAAAATTAAAAAAAAAAAATAAATACAAAATATTGGACGTCTACTCGAGGCATAAGACCAATGCTTAAAAACAGACTTGCAAAGCCACAATTAAGAAAACTATTTTTTTTTTTTGCTTGTACTTTTCCTGCTCCAACACCAACTTTATGGCTCGTGCAGACGTCAAGTTTAAAATTTACAAATTAAAAATGTCAAAAAGAAACAGTTGAAACATTTTTTTTGAAGTGCAGAATTCAATAACGTGGTTTGGACTTTAATTGAATGTAATCTCATTGATAGAATTGAGGCATAGTTTGTGCGATGCCAAGGAATATTAAAAATATAATGATCATATCGAAGTATTCTACGTGGCATATAAAACAATATCTACTATATTATCGCTCAGGACAATCAATAATTCCAGAAATAATATCATATAAAAGTAATGCGGATTGAAATCTATGTCGATTTTCTAACGTTTCCAAACCTAAAAGAAAACCCTTTGACTTATATGAAGGTAAAGGGTTATCAAACGTGAGCGACGAAACTGTATATTTATGAAATATTCGCTGCACTCTTACAATACGGGAGATATGAATTTCACAATATGGACTCCATACTATAGCGGAATATTCCAATTTCGACCTAACATATGACATGTTTACCAATTTTAACGTATTGGGATCAGAAAATTCTTAACAACTTCTCCTAATAAACCCATAGACTGTATAAGCTTTTGAAATTGTGTAATTAATATGGAGATTGAACGACATGATGGTATCGAATACAACTCCTAAATCAGTAATCGTGTCAGTTTTCTCCAAATATAATTTCCCAATCTAAAAACTGATTAAATTTAAGTAAGAAACGGGAAAACATTTTGATAAATTCAAATAAAGTGAATTTAGCTCATAGCAGTAATTTGTGAAAAATAAGAAAAAAATAAATTCAGTTTCATTTTTGATATATAGTAAAACGGAGCCCTGGGCGCTCAGTTTTAGGCTAGTTGGTAGCGTGCTAGCCTATCAGTGCGGGGGTCGTGGGTTCGATTCTCACTAGAGGCTCTGGTCTGTTTTCGCTACAACGAGCCGATAGCCTTTGTTGCTAGTACTCGGTTAGTGTATTAGGATATAATTTGTAATTATATGATTAATATAAATAAAATAAATAAATATAGTAAAACAATATGGAAAAAACGGATACCTTTACATTATATTTATACTTTTACATGGCGTTTCGATAAGACGCATGTATATTTTTTATTGTATTTTCGTTCCCCTAAATCAAAATGTGATCTAGAAAAATAACCCTAACAGTCTAATTTACTTTCTTCAGATATCAATAATATTTTGTACTATATGTATGGCATTGATATTACAATTTTAATGTATCGCCTTATTTAGGCACATTAAATATTGAAGACGGATCAAGATCGAATAATTTTGATTTTTAGACAACATTATTAAATTTTACCGAAATTGCTTAATTTCAAAAAGCTCTCTTAAATGGCTTTTGAGTTACATATGTCCTGACTGTATACTGTGAGTCCTGGAGTAAAAATAGTAACTTATTTTGCAAGCAGAGACTCTAAACTTCCTTTGTTATTATCAATAATGTATGCCGTAGCATAAGTATACTTTCTTCAAAAATATTTATTTTTGTTTAAAATGTAATTTTTCAAATTAAGGAAATTTTGAATTTACATCCTTCTTGCTTGCAAATAGTTTGTTAAACATAAAATGTTTTAAGACAGAAAAAGTAATAAATTATGTTTTCTATCGGTATCAAAAAATTACTTTAATAAAAAATTATTACTTAAATAAAAACTACTTAATATTTGAAAACGGCTTTGAGGTGGTCTTAGGCATTAGAGGGTTAAAGGCTAAAAAAAAAGGTCATCCACTGACACTGTCAGATCTAATGATTTTTATACGCCTTTAACGTAAAAAAGTGGAATTACTATTATTCAAAAAACTAATTTTATGTTAAAAAATATAATAATTGAAAAAAATATTATAACAACCATCTACACAAAAATTTTTTTCTATGAAAACTTTTCAAATTTAGATCAGAAATTAGTATGAATGTCGTCTGTCGTACAATGCCACCGTATAAAGTATTTCAAACTAAAGTATTAATTCAATGAAAATTGAGATTGATAACTTAAAATGTTTTATTATTCAAGGAATTCACAAGGTGTATTAAGTGTTGCATTCTTTTTTTTGTCGTATTAAAAACACAAAATTTTTATTTCACAATTTTCATTAAGCATAGACCCAAAGGTTCTATCGTACCCCTTATCTATTTTTTTTTTTTTTTAATTCAATTTTAACAACTCTGATTCCAATAGAATAATACAACGCTAAGTATACTCTACTCCTTATGAAGAGTTGGTTACAAAGATTGGGACTTGTCCGTTAGTGTTCATACAACGCGGCCGAACTAAAAATTTCAAGAACCCGGGTGGCAAGGAACCTGAGTGGACTCACTGGTCGTGTTAGTTACATTTAATCTTGAAGGCTTTTTTTACCGGAAAATCTTTTGTAGTTACCTAAGTATTTTTTTCGGTGTATTAAAATTATTATAAGCTTTTTAATAAATGAACTTAATTTCTGTGCCTTTCTTTAACATTAAACCCAGATTTTACATCTGACTAAAGTTTGATTATTTTCAGCTATGTTGATAGGTCTAAGAAATTTTTACTACAAAAAAAAATTATATTATATTCACACTTCAAGTCAAAAACACAATAAGAACTTTTAAAATGTTAAATTTTAAGTTACTTCCAAACATTTTTCATGAAGAAAGTGTCAATGTGCCATTTATCACCTAATTGAGCCAAAAAAAAAAAAAAATAGGACTATTGTATCAAATTTACAAACCGAAATTCCATCACTAAATTAAATTATATATTAAATAAAATATACTACAATCATTCTCTGTGAGAATGTTTCTTTGTTACAAGTGATTTATATTTCCCCTTCTTTAGTGCCGGTTCTCACACAAGTTTTCTTAAATACTCTTTTGAACTTGCATTCGTGTCCACCCACCAAAAGTCTTTTTTTTTTGCAATTATGGTTTCTTTTACATATCTACCAAAAGTATGAGTTAGAAAACACAAGAGAATTGCAAGTACAAACAAGTTGGTACCCCTTCCCTCTTCTTCCTCCCCCAACAGAATTACTGCAATATTAATTGCTTTAATATGAACAGGTTTTTATTATTGATTGTATCGGGAAGTACTTTAGTACTTTTTACAATACATTTTCATTATCAAATATACCACAGTACCCCCGCGACCAATTAAGTACTTTTTCAGTAAATTAAGGGCTTGAAGAAGTTTGTTGCTGTGAAGAAAATGCATTCTAAACGGATAGTGTCTATATATATTTTTCTGTATATTCTCCATGATTACAAAACAAAACAAAAATTCATTGGAAATCAAAGTCTATGACTAAAATACATATCATATAAATTTTAAAAAATTCGACTTTAAAAAACTTCGCTAACTAACTATTAATAATATGTGAAATTTGTAAAAATCCTTTAGTTTTTACTATTTAATTGTTAACAGGATATTCGAAAAAAATTATTAAAATATTTAGGAGAAGTAATTGGAGATTTGGCAATAATTTATGCAAATAATCATGTTTAGTTGTTATTTTAAAAATTTGTTGGTAAAAATTAAAAAAAAAAAATACTAGCAAGTTTGAAAAACTATCAGTTTCACACTGTTTCATAATTACAACTTTCCATCCCTGGTTGGCATGTTAGTAAACTTTTTAATACTGTAAATAACATTATATTTATTTCAGTTGAAGAGAGAGGTGAATTTTAAAAGAGCGAACCTAAATATATATGTTGAATTATGCATTAAACAATAGACGACTGCGGCTACACGACTGAATGACTACGCATGCTGCTGGCTGCAATTGTAGTTGCGTATTAAAAAAACCGGTTTCGGTTTTTGCAGAAAAACGGTCAACCGGTTTTTTCGTTTTTTTTTTAATCTTAATAAAAAGCTTATATAATTTGTTAGTTGTTTTTATTGCAAACATTTTAAAAATTTTTTAATATAATATCTTAAAAATTAATATTATAAAACTATATTTATATCAAATGAATAGAAATCATTTAGTTAAAAATTGGGTAAAATTAGGTACGTTAGTAATTTGAACGTTTAAAGTGCTTGGCATTAAATAAGTTTTTTTTATATTACATTTTAAATATGTAAAAAAACCTATTTTTCACTTCTAAAATAATATTTTAAAAATAATATGCAATTTGAATGTTTCGTTTTAAGACGATTTTTTGTTTGCTTTTGATAAAGCCAGAAGTGGAAAATACTCTTTCACTAATAGTAGTCAAAAAAAATAGTCAAAAGACAATTATATAAATTGTCCAACTTTTCAGTTCTTTTGTCGCATTTATCAAGATATATGGAATCATCATATGTAACCTTCTCCGAGAAAAGGGACCTAGTGTGTCAAAAAAACAGGTTTGGACTTAAGAGTGGATTTTGGTACTTGAAAATTTATTTACCCCATTAAAACGAAGTTGGGAAAATCGATGAAAATGAGAAAAACATTAAAATTTTACTTTTTTGATTTTTTGGTTTTAAATTGTCACTCTAAAAGCGAAAAAAGTACGTCAACACATAGGCATGACGTCACCAAAGTCGGCACTTAATCATAACTAACCATACCAAATCGCATTTCCCAACTGAAGGTGTGTTCACAGTGATAATGCGTTAGAAAATTTAAATGCATTTTTCTCAAAACTTAATTTTCACACACTAGGTCCCTTTTCTCGGAGAAGGACACATATAATGCTGAATGATTTTGTACAGTCTTTTTTTTAGGATTTTGAATACTGTTTATTGTGTTATTTAGATCAGAAACTAAACTATTTGAATTTGGAATATCCAAACCAAACAAACGATTATAAAAGTGTTCGGGAAAAAATAAGAGACCAAGTAACCCAGTTGGTGATGTAAATAAAAAAACCGGTTAACCGAACAAAAAAAGGCCGGTTTTCGGTTTTCTTAGAATTTACAAAATATTCGAAACCGATCGTTTAAAAAAAAAGAAACCGGTTGACCGGTTTTCGGTTTCGATTTTTGAGTACTCTATTAAAAACACAATTACTTATTTATAATACATTATAATATCTTAAAAATATATAAATAAATGTATGTATCTAACCCCTCTTGATTATTAACGCAATTAAAGCATTTAATTTTGCGATGTTTTTTTTTTTAGCTTTACAAAGAAAATTTCATAGCACTAATTTGATTTACATATATTGTTATATTGTCAACATTTTTTGTTTTGTAGCCAACGAAAATATAAATTATCTCAAGTTGACTACAGCGGCAAAAGTCGTCATGTAGCCGTGTAGCTGTGTTGGTGTCAAAATAATCGTTTTCATATAAACATGTGTATCTTATTTTTGACAGGCTGTAGTCGTGTAGCTGCAGTCGTCAATGTATTAAATCATTTTACTCCATACCTTTTATAAAAGCTCTAATCAGATTTATCTCCCTCTTTCTCTTTGCTAAATATCCTGTTGCTTTACTACGGTACTAGTTTTCCCTTTCTAACAAATAAGCAATATAAGATTTTATGTAATTTTTTAAGAACTTCAGTGTGTACAGGAATATGTAAAGAAAAAATTGTAGTCATTGGTGCCAGATTGGCCTAATATTATCAAATATACAAAAATAAATCGTCAAATTTGTCAAGGATTTTTTTTATCAATAAAAGGTTCTATAAATACTAGTTTCCACTAATTTTCATTCAAAATTGTTTAAGGAATTTGAATAATTAGTATATATTTTAGCTAATAACCTAAATTATGGCTTTCGAAGTACTTTTTGGTTTTAGATAAAATTAAGTTTAATTTTCCTTTAAATTGAATAACGCTCTTATCTGAATAACTAAATTTTCTCTATATATATTTTTAAACATATTTGTGAATATCTTTATTTTTGTATATAACGTAATTTCTGTTTGTATTTTATTAACTCTTTTTGTTTATAAAAAAGATTTTTTAAGTTGACTACGACCAGCTTCTATTGAAAATTAACTAAATTATTAGTCAAAAAAACTTGTAAAAAGTTTTAAAAGGGAACTTTTGTGTGTATTTGCATTTTCCTTAAAAACGTCATAAAGATTATATGTTTTTTAATTATCAGCATCATTTTTCTCAAAAAATTTTTTCTTCGTAAAGTAACCTCTAGGGGTCGAAATATTCATTCAAATTAAAAAGCATGTTAATTTCCCTAGCATTATCTTCTAGATAGATCAAAAAACCTTTACAAAAGAATTCCAAGGCGTTTTTATGTGACATTAAGTTTGAAAATTTAAAGTAAATCGGTGAAAATAAACGAGGGGAAGTCGATATGTCTTTGCAAAATTATACAAGAAGCCCTAAGAATTTTAAAAAATTAGGATTTTTAAAAATGCCATGTTACAAGAGACGACTTCAATTTGTTTTTAACAATCGATTGTTTCAACCAATGTTATTTTGAAAAATGAAAAAAATCAATTTCGTGTTGTCATCAAACTAATCTATTTGAAAGGCAAAACACTTAAGAAAAGCAAAGATGAGTTAGACGAAATCCTTGCACATCTTTACAAATGTAAAGGTCTGTCTACAATTGGGCGAATGAATTTAAACGTGGCCATCAAGCCACAGACGATGGACTTGTGTTAGCACGTCTAGTTCAGGCAGCTACTTCGGAAATCATCAATAACATCCACTATATAGTTTTGAGTGACCGACAAGTTAAAGCGCGTGACCTAGTTGAGGCCACGGGCATTTTTCATAATTCAGTGATTTAAATTTTGCATGAAAAACTGGGTATGAAAAAGCTATCGGGAAGATGGGTGCCACGATTGCTTATAATTTAAAATATTCGCAATGGTCTCACTAAAACAGTAGTTGATTTAGAAATTTTCCATCACGATTCTGATGAATTTCTTTGCCGATTCATAACTGTTGATAAAACATGGATTAACCACTATACACCAGAAATCAAACAAGAGCGAAAGCAATATTTTGGTAATGTTATGGCAAGGTTTATTTTTTGAATATGCATGATATTGTCCAAATTGATAACTAGAAAAAGGGAAAAAACAATTAATGGAGAATATTATTCAAAAGTTTTGAGACAATTAAGCAAAGAAATCAAGAAAACCCGCACCCATTTACCCAAAAAGCGATCTTCCAATCCAGATAATGCTTGGGTGTAGTTTCGATGGAAAAACTATAGGAATTGAGTTGAGAATTGTTGCCGCATGGCTGCCAGCGATTTTTTCCTGTTTTAAAATTTTAAGAAATGGCTCGGCAGATATATATTCTAATCGAATGAGGAGACCAGAAGCTTATTTGAGGATCTTACAAAATCATACATTAAATTAAATTCATAGAATATTTTTGTAAATACAAAAATATATATTTTAACTTTGATTTTTATTTTCAAAAAATTTTTATATCAAAAATAATAATTTACAAGCTTAAATGCAAAAAATTGTTAGATATTGAATTTGAATTTTAACAAATAATTTTAATTACTTAAAATTTTGTGATACTTTTTTCTGTGTAAGACAAAAATATTGGAAAAAAAATTTTATAAAATTTTTACTTTATTTAGAAGAAAATTTTACAGAGAATAGTTATAATTTTTGCTATTATCAATTTAGATCTTTGAATATAAACTAAAAAATAATCTCTTGAAGTAAATTAAAGTTTTTTTTCGAAAAAAAAAATAATAAAACTACAAACATAATTGAAATTTTCTATAGAATTTAAAAAAAAACAACTTCATTTAAAAAATTAACAATTTTCATACAAAGATTTAAAAAAAAATTGTCAAAAAAAGAAAACTTGATTGTTTAATACAAAAGTATTGTCATTTGGGCACCAAAAATAGTCATTTTGTTTTTTGACAAATAATCTTAAATAATAATAATTTTATATAAAATGTACGGGCCTATTTCTACTTGTGACGAGTTGTGACTGTTATGAGACAAATTTTAAAACTAAAAGTCGTAACATTCCATACAAAACAATAATAAGATTCATAAAATTGAAATTTTATTTGTCAATATTGTGATGGCGTCAATATCAGGTCTTGACTTTTTCGTATTTTTAAAACAAAAATTAAAAAAAAATTAATTTATTCCCTGCCAACATTTGGAAGATATCTTCTTTTTATCATTTGGAAAAAAACATCTAAGCAATAATATTTTTATATGTTCCTTTTATCAGTTTGAAGAAAATTTAGCGATATATAAAAATTATTATTTTAATTTACTTTTTTTTTTTGCATGTTTAAAGTATTTTTTATTTTTATAAAACAAAAAACCGATTTTTAACTTCAGGGAGGCCAAAAGGCTACATATATTCTGGTCTAACAAATAATTTTTTTAAAAACTAATAATAAAATTATTTCAGTTAAAAACCACCAAATTTCTCACCCAAAATATTATAAAAATACAACATTTGTTCGTTTTTTTCGTTTTGGAACCAAAAATCGTCATTTTGCTAATTTGTGACGAGAAATCGTCAAAATGACAAAAAAATCGTCTAATGTGGTAGCTTTGACCGCAAGTTGCTGAATAGAATATAATATTTATAAATTTAGTCTAGTGGTAGCTTTGATACGGTTCGGTTGTACGGCTAGTTTTTATTAAGTGTTTTTAATTAATTTAATAGTTTGTAGTGCATAATTAATTTGCATTTAAAGTGGAAAATATAATTTAATAAGTAATAAATAAAAAAGCTTATTTAATAAATATCTTTAAAGCAATTAGTAAAAGTCTATATAAATATGTGAAAAAAAAATCCAAAGAGCAAAATAAAAGTGCTGTTAATTCATTGCGTATAAATTCGTTTTTTTTTTATTTGTCAAAGAGCAAAAGGTATATATGTAAATATGTAAGAAAAAAATTTTAAGAGCAAAATAAAAGTGTTGTTAATTCGTTGCGCATAGATTCGTTTTTAAAGTATATGGAGTGTACGTTAAAGTGGAATAATGCGAGTGTTATAATGAAAGCTTTAAGGCTTTGTATATACATGTAATGTATATAGAAAATTAAAAAAAAAATATATATATATGTATATAAAAGAAATGTATGGAAGTAAAATTTAAATAAAATAAAAAAAGTTGTTCGTTAAATTTGGTGTTAAATGGTGAGTACTTTTAATATACATGGATTTGTTAAATGAACTTCATAATTTCCTTTTCCTCTCTTTTTCTCATTATTTTGATACCTATTTTATTTTCCCGTTTTTTATTTCCCCGTTATTTATTCCCCGTTTTTTTTCTTATTCTTATTAGTATCTTATATAGGGATGAATTTGGTAGAAACTCAAAATATGCTATATTAAGAAAAAAAAAACGGCCAAAATGTATATTACGGTTTAAATATTAGCTACAAACTTATTTTAGTTATTGATTTCACCAACATATCCCAATTTTGCCAGTTGAAATCCCTATATATGTTTTCAAATCCCCAAATTTGTTGAACACATCAACAACGCAAATAAAGAAAAAATCCTGTTGAGGGTTGATTTTATTTAAATTTATAAAATATTTCGCAGGGGATTTTAAAAAAACTGCGATTTTTTTTAATTTCTGCTAAGTTGGTTTCATTGTTTGAAAAGTTATTTTGTTTCCATTTAATATTAAGTGTGAATTAGTAGTTTGTTTACAAGCAATTTTTTCTAGATATTTTTGTTTTACTTTTTAAACTGCATTTTGAAAAACTTTAAATCTTACACAGAAAAAAATTACAAAATTCTGTTTGTAATATTAAACATCATTCATAGAATATTTTTGTAAATAAAAATAAAAAAATTTTTGAAAAGCACCAACAATGGAATTTAAAAATATAAGAAACTTTTTGTTAGTTTTTATTTTTAAAAAATTTATATATGAAAAATAACAATTTACAAACATTTCAAACAAGAAAAAATTGTAGAAATCAAATTTATATTTTTTTTACAAATATTTTTAATTACTTAAAATTTTGTGATATATTTTTTTCTGTGTATGGCTTTCGATAATATCATTTTTTTGATGATCCCAGCAAAAAAAAGTAACAAAAGAAGAGAAAAAGGAGCAGTGATTTTGATTCCGATGTTGTGAAAATTTGGTACGGAACCAATGATTTTTACATAGGGGTATCGTAGGGTGAAAGTTTTTATTTATGATTTTTTCCATTGCATCTAAAGCAGTTTTTAAGGTTTAGTAAAAAATAAATTATTAATTTTGATATAAAATATAAACGGTGCATTTAGTATTCGCATACTAGCCCCAATATCCCGTTAACTTATATCATTTATTTTAACTGACTCATTTGTTGTTGTTTTCCATATAAAGTTTAAGTTTGACTGCTGATTAAATTATAACGGGAAATGGAAAATTTTTGTTTCACTCAATATTATACTCAAACGAAAGGTAATACTAAGGGCATCAAATAAAACTACTTTTTGCTACGAAATTCCTCTTAGTTCCTGAGAAAATGATGATTATGGAGGATCGATTATGGAAATTTAAATGCATTTTAAGTGTAAAATCCATACTAAATCTCAGAATTTCCCAGAGATTTATGCACCGCATAATAGATCTTTAAATTCCCTTTCATTTGAGTATAATAATGTATAATATTGAGTGAACAAAATTTTTTCGATTTTTTGCAAAAAAGGATGATGTCTTTTTTGCCAAAAAAATGGAAAATTTTTGTTTCACTCAATATTATACTCAAAGCATTTTCTTTTATTTTATTATTGTAATTTCTGTGATATAAACCTTTAAAAAATCTTTTAAAAACAATTTTTTGAAAATTGTTTCTATATTTTTTTTTTATCAATTTTGTTTAATAAAATTTTTGAATTATATAAATTATTCAAACAATTATTTTATAAAATTGTTTAATAATTGAATAACAATTAACCGTTTTAACTTCTTCATTATTAACGGAAATCTAACAAATAATATTTAAAAAACGTTTTTTATTATCTCGGTTAAATTATTGAATATTTTGTTTAAACATTTTTATATCAAAATTAGTGTTAAAATTTATTAAATTTTGGCGAAAAGGCATTGTGCATATTTTAACATATCATTTTAAATTTTTCGACATAGAACTTACAGCTAGCAATGAATTTTAAATTTGTAAAATATATTTATACCGTTGGCACCCTGTAGATTAGCCCTTAAACAGGGTATATCTTAATTAACTCATAATCGGAGAAGACAAATTTGGTTGCTTTTTTAGTCACATTTCTAGTTTTTATTTTCAAAATAGCTTTTTCTTAAGATTTTTGTGCTTTAAATTTCATTTTTTTACATGTTTTTGCTTAGTGCTTTTTTTAATAAAATTTCTGCTAGTTATGTTCTTTTTCTTAAATTTAAAGTGTTCTTCCCCAACTTTTTACTTTTGTTTGTTTATTTTTTTAAATAAAAAGTGTTTTTCCCCAACTTTCTTAGTTTTGTTTGCTTTTCCAATACTTATTTATTTTGGTTTAAATACACTAAATTTTGTCTATTTTTTTTTTGTCTTCTCTGTTCATAATATTCTTAAGGACATGATCCTTCTGTGTTATTATCAATTTTTTTCATTTCGATCGGAGCAAATGTTAAGAAGTTGTGTATTTTTATTTCCATTGACCCCACTGTGCACTCAAATCATAAATAGGGCAAGGAAATTTATGCATTTATAATCGTATTTTATGTATATAAAATATGCATTTAAAATTTTTTAAATATGCATTTATTATTGATGTTTTCTAATATTTTCAATATTTTAAAATTAACAAAGTTAAAACCCTAGTGCGTGGTGGCTAAATAAAATCTAAACTAAATAGAAATGGACAAAAGTCTTTAAATTTAATTTTAAAAATATTGGAAACTATTTTCAAATTTCATAGACATACCTTAACAAATCGATGGCATTTTTTTTTAATTTCGTGATATTTTGTTACCGTTCCCAGCTGTAAATTATATATTGAAATGAAAGTCAGCAGCACCCTTTTGGCGACAAGTCAGCACTTATGCAATTAGATCTTTGAAAACATAATACCTTAAATTAATTTTCAAATCTGATTTAAATTTTGACCAATTAATTCGCAATATAATTTTTCTGATTGAATTATTTAATACCATAATTCAATCTTTATTTATATTGCTACGCCAGCAGCAGCCAAATAAAATTTTATACAGAATACAAATTTCCCTGATTTTTACACCTTTTTTCAAATCCAATTGGGAAATATGGATACGTTCGTAAATGCAGTAGTTGCGCATCACTGCAGCATAATAAAAGTAAAACGTTCAAAAAAGCATCACTTGACAGCACTGATTTACGTCAAACGTTTTATTATGCAAACAATTGACAGTGCTGCCGCAAATTTTTGCAACTATGGCATCATTAAAGTTTCTGATGCAATATTGCGAAATCAGTCTTGATTTTCATTTTAATTGATTTTTAAAAATCAAAAGTCGTTTCATCTATCTATTAATTCTTTTTTTTTTATTATAAGTTAACAAAATGTTTTCATTTTACCATCAAGATTTTCAATAATAATTGTTAATTTTATTGTGGAGAACATATTTTTATCTTTTTCAAAACGTTCTAAAAAGTAAACTGTGCAGTTGTTGAGCAGCAGCAAAGCATATGCAACAGATGATCACGCATCAGCAACATAAATTGGCATAACTGCCGCAGTGATGCGCAAGTTTTCTGCATTTACGAACGTACCCTATGCTAAAAACTAATTGGATTTGCAAAGAAAATGCAAAAAAAATTAGAAAAGATGCCGAACCTTTGTAATCAGCCCATATAAGACCATAAGAACGTTTTTTACTACGTGAGCGGCATGGTATCTTTTCTGACAAAGCTGTTACTTTTATTGAAGTGGCCCAGGAGCCAAAAAAAAGTTGATCAAATATCCAAATTCCATAAAAAACGGAGTGCCTAGGTTGGGGTATGTATTATTATGTAACCACTTATTTGGTGATGAAAGTTTTTGCTGGGTAATTCTGCCAATAAAACTTTTCACTAAACACAAACATTTTCTTTAGTGAATGAAAAATTTCTTAAGGTAATAAAAAATTCTTTAATTTTTATGATACTTACTAAATAAATCTAAGAAACTTTTCATACAATGTAGTTACTAAACTATTCCAATTCCATTTGATTTCCAATCTATTATTAATGTTTAAGCATTTTGTGTGGAATGACTTATATATAAGAACTCCGGCCGCACATTTGTTGTTTTAATAAATTCTAGGTCCTAAAATGGTTTTTGTTTGCTTGCACATGTTTGCTTGGTGTTGCAAAATTTGAAACACAAACAAATTATACGAGTATATAAGCAAAGAGTATATATATTAGAGTGAAAGAGAATTTTCTTCTCATGGTTCTCTCGATATATTTGCGAAGTAACCGCATTTAGAAAAACCAGTGTTGTCAGTATAGGGGATTTATTCTATTTATTATATTGGGGATTTTATTTCTTGAATGGGGATAAAAATTTCCGTTTGCAGATCCGGGGATTTGTTGAGGATGATAACAAAATTTAAGGGGATTGTTGGGGATAAAATATTAACAATATTTTCTGTTCGGCTAATTTTTATTATTTGTTTAACCCTGTTTATATTTTATGATTGATGGTAACAGTGTAGAGTTGTAAAATGTGCATACTTTTGAATACTCGATACTGCTCAATGTTTTTAAGAATTGATTCGATACTACTCAATACTTATTACATTTATTCTAAAACAGGGTTGTATTTTCATACCAATCATAGTATTTGATTTCATTATGTTTTTCAGAGCACATTACGCTTGTATACAGAAAAATACAACTTTGGACGTATTGAGTGAATATTTTTAAGTATTGAGTACTCAATACTCAACACTGTTTCAACTCTATAGCTGTGAATAGTTTTAAGTTAACCAAAATTGTCTCAAAAATTACCACTTTTCCGGAGAGACAAAAAAAGTTTTATAATAAACTTTTGGCATTTTTGAGCAATTTTTTTTTGAAATTTAAAATTCATCATTACTTTCTAAATGAAAAAATAAATGATTAAAAACCTCAAAAGTTTTTTATAAAACGTTTTTTTTTCGTCTCTCCTAAAAAGTAGTAGTTTTTAATTCGCGAATTAAAAAAGTATTGAATTGATTTGCGAATTAAAAAAAGTAAAAAAAAAACATTAAAATTGACTTGCAAATATCCCTTTTCTAGATATTCGACTTTTTGTAAGATGGTAGTTTTTTAAAATGACCAGTATCTCGAAAACTAATGGAGAAAGTTCAAAACAGACAAAATTCTTGCTCTAGTGAATAATAAAAAAAAGGTCAGGTCCGGAAGACATCCCGAGGTAATTTATAAAAATTCCATGAAACTCTTTGGGAATCTACTAAATCTATTCTATCGAATGGTGTTTTTCGTCAAGCTTTGCAAAAATTCTGTCCATTTTGAGCTTAGTCTTCAAAATATTCGCCATTTTATAAAATTGCGGGTATCTCGAAAACTAAGCGAGATAGGCAAAACGGACAAAATTTTTGCTCTTTTGGAGTATTGACATACTGCGATAATAAAAAAATGCCAGGTCCAGAAGACATTCTGAGGTATCTATTTTTATAAAACAGCCACAGGGTTACCCATTGTTATACCAACGAAATGGAATGGGAAACAAAATTTGTATTATCGGAGTGTGTTAATTTACAAATTGATAAAAAAATTGTCACCCTGTGGCTATTTTATAAACAATCCAGCAAACCCTTCGGGGACCTACCTCTGTAACCCTTGTGAGCTTTTCAAAAATGTGTCCGTTTTGCGCTATCTCGCTTAGTTTCCGAGATATTCGCCATTTCATAAAATTACCATTTTTAAAATGGCTGGTATCTTTGAAAACTAAGCGAGAAAGAGCAAAACGGACAAAATGTTTGCTCTACTAGAGTATTAATATACTGCGATAAATACAATGGATGTCCAAGAGACATCCCGGAAGGCCTTTTTTATAAAAATTCCATGAAACCCTTCCGGTTTAAAATTAAGTTAATCGTAATTTAAAAGAAAATTATTTTAATTCGCCAAACAAATCATTTTCGAAAATTAAAATAATTATTTTTTTGATTCGCGAATCTAATCAATTTTGATTTGATTCTTTGATTAAAAAATTTAATTATTCAAATTGAATTATTTCGTTTGATTTATAAAAATAATTATTTAAATCAACTTGATTCTTCTTATAAGATAAAGATTGAATTATGTTAGTAAATAATTCAATCCGAAAAATGAATTCGCAAATAAATTCGTCAAAATTTAAATCAGATTTGAAAATTGATATAAAGAATTATGTTTTTAAAGGTCTGTTCTCAATGGTAAAATTTTTCTATAATTTAGAAATTTTTACCAAAAGAAAATTGTATTAAACTTTAGTAAAAATTGTTTGGCACCGTTTTGATTTAAATTTTTCCTCCTAGTAAGTTAATTTTTTTTTTTCAATTCAAGTTAATTTTTTTTTTTGGGTGTACGGAGAACAAACATATTTATATAAACTTCCTAGCCCTAGCGATGACTAATATAATTGTTTTACTATAAAAAAAAAATGTACCGACTACATATGAGAGGAATTGAGACAAAGAAATAACACAGTACTACAAAATATGAAAAATTTGATGTATCGGGATGGCGACCCTTTATTTATAACAGTCTTTGGCACATAACATACATCACGAATATAGTCCTAGACTTTCAAAGATAAAGTTCAAGACATATTGTCAACTACATTTTTGATAAACTTGTTGCCATAGCTTCAAATGAATGAATTCTTTAATTCACATTTGAATTTTAAATTAAAATTACTTAATAATTCGTTTCTATATCATTCCTTGCGAATTCATTTACAGGCTTGATTCCTTTATTTGCCATATAATGTGAATGAATTCTTTCACGAATTTATACCTTGAATGATCATTCACTTAAATCCTTAAATAATGTATAAGTTCAATTCTACTACAAAAAGCTGAAAGGTTTACTTTCATTTATTTTGTAAAAGATTAAAGGTAAATGTTTGCAATTTTTTTATTATGTTTTGCATCTATATTTATTACATTTCAGTAACTCTATGGGTTGCGTTCAAGATGCCAGCAAAACCACAAATTACCAAATAATCTGTAAAATAATGTGTAGCCATAGGGGCTCATGGATTACTTTACACCTTACTTCATTGATGAATTTTACAGGCGATGAGCCTCAAAGTAATATATATAGCCATTACTTTAGAGGTGATAATGTAAGGGGTTACTTATATGGTTACGAGAATGGGAAAAAGTAATGTGTCTAAAAATAGATTTTTAAAAGAGGAATTTTTATTTAAAAAAATTATTGCAAATATTTTCAATGTTATTAAAAATAATGTGGTCATGATGGGAAGCGAACCAGGGAACTCTGGTTGCGAGCCAAGAACTGTACCCACTGAGCTATCGACGCATTTAGTATTTGATTGCTTTAAACTTAAATGAATTGTTGCGCTTAGTTTTTTCGCTAGTGTTGTCAAAACAAACATACATTACCCTTTTGCTTACAAAAAAACACAAAGTAATGTATCTAAAAATAGATTTTCAAAAATATTTCAATTATTACTTTACATTTATAAATCATATATTACGTAATCAATAATCAGTAACTTATTACTTTATGCTTGCAAATAATGAAAAAGGTAACGAGATATCATTACAAGGTAATGCATGAGAATATCGCACCCATTACCAAAGATTTGCTGGGATTAACCTTTAACTATGGAAGTAAAATTTTTGAACATAGTCAGTGACGTGGGGTAAATTTTACCCCTATTTTAAAGAAAAAAATTATTATTAAAAATGTTGTGCTCCCCAAATTCCATCAGAATTGATGGTCCGCATGTCAGATACCTATTGGAGTGTTTAACTGTGTAATAAATTATGATATCAACATAAAATGCTGTGAAGTACCAAACAACACAACAAATCTAGCAGGATTTTAATATACCATTTTTGCGTATAAAGTATTTAACAATGCGACTTTCATATAAATAGTATGTAAAACACATTATCTTAGTTCCAGAGATATTTTGAACTTTATGCATATTTATAATCTTTATCAATTAAGATATTTCAGTATATAAAATACATTTATATCAAACGGGCGCACTTTGTTGGTTAATTTTATATTAAATATAATGTTTTATAAAAATTTTACATTTTTATTTATATTATTAATAAATTGTATACTCATGATTAACACATTTTCATATAATGAAAATTACAAGGAAAATAAAAATTTATATCAAATTTTTAAATCATCATTAAGCGAAAAGAATACTATTTATACAGAACCTAAAGGAGAGCAAACAAATGTGGTAAAATTGGTAAAAAGAAATGTATTTTCAAATCTTGTAAAGGAAGCTAAAGAAGCTGAAAATGATCGAGCTTTAGGAAGATTGATCAGAAAAAGTGCTCCATATTTAATTGGTTTTGGTGTTTTAATAATGATTGCTATATATTTGCGTATTTATTATAAAAGAAAATGAGTTAAATAATTTTTTTAAAATAAATTTAATTAAAAACTTTACAAAAATTGTTAGCGCTTTATTTGGCATGTTAGGGAGAATTTTAATTTATTTAAATAAATGTGTGTTTTTTAACAAAATTTTTGAGGGTTTTTGAATGAATGTGTATTTAAGAGCTGTTTACATTACAATATTGAGTTTTAAGTAAACAAAAAAAAAAAACATGATAACACTGTCAATAAAATTCTAATTAATATCTTAAAGACATATATAGTGAGAGAGCTTACTCAAAAGAGACAGCTGAGTGTCAGTGGTGCCAATTTTTTGAAAGTTAAAAGTGCTAGAAAAAAATCAAAATAATCCTTTACTTAAAAAAAACTGAAAAAAGCACTGAATTATTATTTTTTTAGTTTAAAAAGAAAATTTTAAGATTTTTCTACCTCAAATCCAAAATTTAATTTTTTCAAAATTCTTCAAAGAGTTTAACCATTTTCATGAGCATCAAACCATTCTTCATTTGAAAATACAACTGTCTTCTAGTGTCAGTGGTGCCAATTTTTTTAAAGTAAAAAGGCATAAAATAGCACCAAATTATTTTTTTTTAGTTCCAAAATTTCAGTTCTTCAAAATTCTTCATAAAAATGTAACCATTTCCATGAGTATCAACCAATTCTTCAGGTTTTTCACCTGAAGCTGGTTTCTAAGTAAAATTCGGTTCATTAAAAATAAAACTCTAGATTTTCGGCTAATATATAACTGATAATTTTTTCCTCCTAGAGGCAAATTAAACCACTAGATCTCACGAGAAAATCTTCACGATTTTCTGTTTCGATTTGAGAAATACTGAAACGCGGTGCAGAATTTCTGAAAAATTTGTGACACAAATGTAATGAAAATTGGACATTTAGGTGTATACAATTTAGACATTTCTTGCAAATCTTTCAAAATATTTGTTTCAATGTCGAAATTTAAATTTTTTACAAGCATTTAAACATTTTTCCAATGCTGTTTTAATGCTAAATTACAAAATTTATAAACCAGATTTTTTTTTGCAAATAGCCGGTTAAGGAGTTTTTTTAAAAAACAATTTTACGAATAAACCGAAACCCGGTTTTTTGAAAAAGCCTTTTTTGAAAAAGCCTTTTTTGAATACTCTAGTAGGGTCCGACCGCACAGTTTGGGTAGAAAATGTATTTGATCGACATTTCAAAGCATTATAAATAGGGTCAAAAAACTATTTTCTATTTGTAAAATTTTTTCAATAATCCCAGCAAAAATAGAGCTGCCAAAGAAGCAATAAAAGTATCACTACTATGGCAAAAGCAACACTTCTTTTCTGATGGTTTCATCGATAAATTTAACATTGGCGTGCCATAGGATGAAAATATTCAAATACATCTTACCATTACTCATACTTTAATCTAAGGAAGCAATGCAAATATAATTATTAGGTATTTTGATGCAGAAGTGGAAAATTTTCATATACTTTTTAGAATTTAAGCTTTCATGGAAACTTAATTCATAAGAATGCCGGAAAATCATTTTAAAGAAGCGAACTTTATGCATTGATATAGAAATACTATTTATTAAAACAAACTTTGAAACATTTTTTAAAAAATTGAATGCATTTTTGGAAATTTTTTTTTAACATTTTGGAATAATTTTAAAACTGGTTGTAAAATTTTGAAACATTTTTAGACAATTTGAAAATATTTTTAAACAATTTTTAATATTTTTTAAACAATTTTTAATATTTTTTAAACAATTTTAAAACCTTTTTGGGCAATTTGAAATAAATTTAATACATGTGTGCAATTTTAAATTTATTTTGGATAATTTTTATACATTTTTACACAATTTTAATTTTATTTTGGAAAATTCTGAATTAAAATTGGAAGTGATGTGATGTTAATTAAAATACACAATGCAAAAAAAATGCACAGATTGCGTCGTCATAACTATTTAAGGCAGAAAAAAAATCCAAGTGATAGGCTAAGCTTCTTTCAATGAAAGCTTAAAGAAATCTGTTTTACTTGAAATTTTAAACAAAAATAAAAATAATTATTTAATAAAAAAATTCTAAAAAATCATCGGAAAAATTTTCTTATTGAAATTTTTGATTTTAAATGATCAGAAAACAATATTTTGAATAAATGCTTTAGATTAACCCTCTGCGACTGACGTGGTAGTCTAACAGTCACCAATAAACAATACTGTTTAACATAAATCGTCGTTTTAAATTAAAAAGAAAATTAAAATTATACAACTACACCATTAAACAATAAAAAATAATAATTTCAATAGATTGACAAAGCGAAACTTGAAATATATAAGCCGTTGAAATGGTTTCTGGCGTTCTACCTCGTCAGTGGAATTCTGAAAATATTTTACGTCAGTCGCAGAGAGTTAAAAAAATATACGATATACCATAACTTTTCCTCATTTTATATCCAGTTTCGGTGGCAAAAAAAAGTACTAAAATGACTAACGAAAAATTGCAAAAACTTAGTGTTTTTTTTATGTTTTCGCACCATGAATAAAATTTTTGACTTTTTGATCATAAAAAAACACAATAAATAGTGACAAAAGCAGCAAAATTAGCAGCACTGTTGTGTGTGTGACAAAAAAATTTGAGATAACAATTTTATTGAAAAGGTTTCCAAAAAAATCTTATTACTCCAAACAAATCTTAAGCGTATGTTTATTTTTGAACAGATCTTAATATTAAATCCTATGACGTAAACTACACTTAAGGGCCTTTTTAGCTGTATGTATTAAGTGGTATGTACAATAACTGCTACGAGGGCGGATCAATAAGTCCGCGACTTTTTGAACTTCCCTTGTAGTTATATGAAATGCAACACTGCTCCCATTAAGTACCACCTTTTAATAGACTACTGTCAATTTTCGAGCAAGTTCCGTTATTTACTTTGCGTTTAACAGCTGTTAGAAACATACAACCTCGTGGATTTTTTTAAAAATGGAAAAAAGTGAATTTCGAGTGCAAATTAAACATTATGTTTTGCGAAAAAAACCGTCAATCAAACCAAGGAAAGCTTGATAAATACTTGATAAATGGTAAAAAAGTGGTTTACTGACTTTTGTGGAAGTCGCACTAGTACAAATGACGCTGAACGTTATGGACGGCAAATTGAGATCAATACACCCGAAAATGTCGAAAAAATCCACGATGTGGTGTTGGCAGATCGGAGATTGAATGTGCGATAGATTGTGAAAGAGATAGGCATCTCACATGGCTCAGTGGTTTCAATTTTTAATGATCACGTGGGTATGAGAAAGCTTTCCGCAAGATGGCTGCCGCGTATGCTCACAATCGACTACCAACGGAATCGTGTGACAGCTTAGTTCGCATTGCAAAATTCCATGAATTGGGCTACGAATTGGTACCTCATCCGCCATATTCTTCGGATTTAGATTGAGCTGCAACGATGAAATTATTGATCAAACAAATGCCTATTTTATGGACCTCGAAAAGTCCTATTTTTTTTTTTTTTTGGAAGGGATACAAAAATTGGAGAAACGTTGGACTAAGTGTATTGAGCTAAAAGGAGATTATGTTGAACAATAATTTTTTTTTGCAAAAAAGTTACGAACTTATTGATCCGCCTCGTATACAAATAATTAATTAAACTACATTTATAATTTTTGTTTGTTTTATTTAAAGAATTTACAAAAAAAAAAAAAAATATATGATCTACATAGAACGATGGAAACTATTAATTTTATAAATCAGAAATGCTAAAGCAAATAAAATGCAACCGATACCAAGTATTATATAGGGAGTTTTAGAGCCAAATACTGGCTCACAATATTGAATATTTGAAGATTCATTAAATCTTTCGGAGAAACCCCTGTGGCAAATACATTTATTACTATGGCAAGGAACATTTGGAGCACAGCATATATTTGAACATGCGGTATGATGCATTGGACATTTTAAAACACTTAAGTCTTCTTTGATCACTTCTACACACTGATCATCTTTACACACTTGCTCAGCATCGCAACATATACCATTGCATAATAAATTTTCAGAGGAACATATTTCTTCCTGTTGTTCAGTGTCTTGTGAGTCACAATATCTTAAATCACAATTGGAATTTTCGGTGTCACAACACAAATCATTAAAATAAAACATGGGAATCAATTCCTTGGGTTCCAACTTAGCTCGACAAACTGCTACACCTTCTATCAGTGCAATAACTTTTGTTGTATCTATGCAATTACAATTATTTATTGCTGAAGTGGGATTACTTATAATTTCATCGCATTTATGGTCTTTGCAGCAAAATTTGTCACATTTATTTTTACAATTCTCCTCTTTTGTGGAAATCACTTTTTTTGCCTCATATTGGTTGACCTTCTTTTCTTGATTGCCAGCACATTGTGTGCCATTACAGTTTAGTGTTAACAAGGCATAAATATTTTCCAAAGCAGCATCTTTGGCTTCGATACATTGATTGTCCTTGCAATTTTGATGATCGAGACAATATGTTCCATTACATGTTAAGGTTTCTAAAGAATAATTTTTATCAACAAAATGATATAATTTAGCGAGATCTGCTGCTTTTACTTCGACACATTGATTTTCTTTGCATATTTGATGATCTTCACAACATGTTTCATTACATTTTGCCTTAGCAGAAGAACATTCTTTGTCACTCAAATAATATATACTTGCCAGATCTTCACTTGTTACTTCAACACATTGATTTTCTTTGCATTGTTGATGATCTTCACAACATGTTCCATTACACTTTGGATTTTTTGAGGAGCACTGTCTGTCACTGAAATAATACATTTCAGCCAAATCTTCTGCCATCACTTCAATACACTTATTATCCTGACATTTTTGATGCTCATCACAACAAGTTTTATTACATTTCGGTTTTCCCCAGGAACACTCCTTGTCTATGAAATAAAATACTTGAGCAAGATTTTCGACCGTCACTTCGACACATTGATTTTCCTTACATGTTTGATGATCTTCACAACATGTTGCACCACACTTTCTATTGGATAAACACTCCACATCCGATAAATAAAATATTGTAACCATTTCCTTGGGTTCCAATATTGCTTTACATGTTGCAACACCTCCAAAAGTTGTTAAAATTTCTGATTTATTTTTGCAAGTACACACATTTTGTGTCTTAACGAGATTATGATGAGTCTCTTTACAGTCTTGTACATCACAGCAGAGTTCATCACATTCTTTATAATTTTCACAACCGTCAATCAATTTTAGATGTAAAATCCTTATACACAGCATAAGTATAAGAATAGCCTGAGATTTATTAAATATCATATTTTTTTTATTTAATATTTAATTTCCTATCACAAACCACTTTGTATTTTTGATGTTCTTAGTGCAACTAAACTCTTTTTGAAACAAACATTTCTTAGATTTCTTTTTTCAAATACTTTTGGTAAATTTCTGGATAAAACTTGTGGTTTTTAATTTTGCGGTTTTTTTTATAGTTTCTATAAAAATTATAATGCATAAAAAAATTTATGTATGAAAAAATATACAGCCACCAACTATAGTTTATGAGACATCACACACGAGACTTATATTGAAGCGCATAATATTTGTTCTTTTCGCAACACACGGTATGAAAATTCATTTGTCATAAAATATATACGTATACAAAGCTCTGTGTGTGTTAGTGTTTTTTTGCACAGGTTTTGAGCTATGTAATGCGGGGTAGAAGCTGGTTGAAACTTTACGCCAACAAAACCCATTCTCTTCGCCCCGCTTGCCAGCAAGCTGTCATGTTTTACCAGCACGATTGTTCTCGTGTGTGATGACTCTCTGACTATAGTTATGATTAATGGATGTTGATAAAAATCTGCAAAATAAAGTTAAGTCTTGTACCTTGCTAGTTTATATTTCTCGTATTTCTGAAAAATTAAAAAAATATATATTTCTACACTTATGTTTTTTTATTGTAAAAAGAAGCAACGCTGAAGAAATTAAAGGAGAGATGATAGATGGTGAAAGATGAATCTTAGTTCATAGCCCTAATATGTTCTTTAACTTCTTTGGGGTTAAGTGCTATGGGTACAATGAAGCAGGGCTTTGAGATATGCATAACCCTGCGGGAAAAACAAGTCAGTTGGCAATCGGGACCCGTCCTGTGTTAGGTAAAAATTGGATCGGTTCCGAAAATACATATCACGAGACAGGTAAAAACAGGATCGGTTCCTAAAGTTCCTACAACGTGACCGTTTTAAAACACCTAATGGCTATCATATTATGATAATAAAATAACCATATTTTTACCATAATATGGTCCCTACAGTTATATTATGAATAAATAATTACCATATTATGGTCCTAAATAAACATGTTATATTGAATTTATCATAATATGATCGCACGTTATCATAGTATGCTCAAAATGTTATCATATTATGGTCCCTCATAACTATATTATAATTCCTGGATTATCATTATACGATCCATAATCTAAGAAAATTTTCTAAAGGAAAAGTTCTTAGAATGTATGAAAAAGCTCTTTAAATTAAAGAATATTTCCTTTAGAAATGTTTTTTCTAAAAAAAATTGATATTAAAGACTGTTTAAAGAAAAATTGTTAAGGAAAAAAATCATAGAATCTAAGAACTTTTCTGTAAGAAAAATACTTAAAACTTTTTTTAAATTGTAATGACTTTTTTTAATAAAAAAAATCTTAGACATTTTAGAAATTTAGAAATTTTTCTTTAAGAAAAAGTCTTTAGAATCTAATAATATTTCTACTAGAAAAAGTCCTTAGAATATAAGTATTTTTCATGATAACAAGTATTCAGAATCTATGAAGTTTTCTTTCAAAGAAAGGCCTTAGAATCTAAGTTTTTTTTTTGGAATATATAAACTTTTATCTAAGAAACAGTTTAAAGAATCTGAGAAATTTAGTTTAAGGAAAAGTCCATAGAATCTAAAAATGTTTTTCTCAGATAAATTTATAAATAACATGGGTTTTACAGACTTTTTCTTATAAAAAATATTTTATTAATATTAAAAAAAAATTAATCTTTTAATAGAATCCTTTTGACAATGAATTCATTAGTGTAAATAATCTTCTAAAGCTAAAAAATTAACTGGATCTTAATGGGTCAATTGATGAAATGTTTTATTGAAATATGAAAGGAATTTTTTACCCATCTGATATTTCTCCAGTTTTAGTAAACAATATATGATTATTTTTTTAAGTCATTTTATAGTAAGGAATTTTATAGTAGAAAGGAAAAGAGAAAAACACATGTCTATAAATATCAGTTAACAGCTGATTTACATAATATTATAATGGAGATTACTAAACATAGCGAAAGTTGGTTGGTAAATTTAATCGAAATCCAATAAATTAACGTAGTTTAGTCTTCATTATTTTATTTCTTTTCAGTTAAAACTATAAGGCACAAAGAATATTAAACCAACATTTTCCATTTAAAAAAAAATATATTTTTTTTTGAAATTTAAATTGAAATGAAATTTAAAACTTTATATTATAGCCTGTCTTTTTTGCATTTTATAAGAAAATATTTCAAAGTTGTGAACAATATTAAAAGTACCAAGGTACACGACACTTCCCTAAATATCAGATCGCAAGGTATGCAATATTAAAACTTCTGACCACAAATTCTTCCTAAAAGTACAAAAGTTGAAAAAATTAAAATTTATTTTATATGTAAACTAAGGATGTAGAATGACACTTTAAGTTGGCAACACTTTGCACTTAAGCTACTTTGGTTTCTCTTGTTGGTCAAGACTCTTTGTATAATCATGCAATATGTGATTGCTTTTTGTCAGTATTATCAGACTTTGGGCTTTGTTCCCAAATTTGTGGATTTGTAGAGAAGGGAGATTAAAATATCATTATTTTTAAAGATTCAGTTAAAATGGGGGTTAAATATGATTTTAAACAATTTTTATATATGTTTACTCCCTATTTGCACTCAACTTTTAAGATCTCTTAGCATGAGATTGTAAAAAACCAAAAAAATATGGGTCGGTCTCTTAATTTTGTCTGCTTGAAATTCTCACCAGGGAGTGTCTTGTTGTGCGATATCTTAGAAAAACTCTTAAAATAGTTAAATGCGAGAATGACGACTATATGCTACTCTACACCAAGTATAATTTGAGTTAAAATTCGGGAAGCGGAAGGGTCCTAACCTTTTTTGTATAAACAGACCCAAAATAATAATTTAAGCAAATATTGGGAAAGTGTATTCATATGGCGACTAGGTCCAAACATGATTCGAGTTTCTTTATATAATAAATTTCAACCATATAAATACGGTTTTGTGTGACTAAAGCCCACTTCAGTTAGGAACTTTCTATGTGGGGTAGAATTTGGACCAATTATAAAAGTAAAATTTTTTACCCAAACACTAGCTGATTTTTTTTCAGATATGTGTAGGGTATTTTATAACCGCCATGCCAGATTTAAATTTTTTTATTCGTTTTTAGTTTGTTATTGATAACGAACAAATTGTCTGGCAAGTCTGCTTGTTGATAAGAGTGGTGAATAATTAATATTGTTTGGTTTATGTACAGTGATGCCACACCATAACAATGCTGTAAAAAAGCACGCTTAATTTTTTGACAAATCAAAAAAATCCTTGCAGAGTGAGGCACAATTTGCTTTGAAATCAGTGAAATTTCTTTAATTTTTTTTCTCTTAATGTGCAGTCAGTCACATTAATTGTTTTTGTGTTTTTACAAAAATTGTAAAAAATTGTTTGATTATTCATGATAATGAATTTGACGTGAATATATTTGGCACAATTTATTTTCTCCGAAATTAAATATACCTACCAGACTATTTTTTTCTAGTGAAAAAGTAACTAGGATTTATTGTGAATGTAACTTTTTTATTAAATTAAAAAAAAGTATTAATTTTTACAATTTACATTCCAATGTAGGCCTTTAAAGTCCGAAGCAAATTTTTAATTATAAAATTAGTTTTTTTAGTTTCTTTTTTGTTTGTGGCGCTTTTTACTACCACAAAGATGGCGTCACTGTTTGTGCTATGTATAAGGTGGTGAATAAGTTATTTTAACAGTTATTTTATTTAGCTTAGGTTTAAACCTAAAAGTTTAGTTAAAAAGTTGTTTATGTATGGTAGGGCTGCCACATGTTTAATATATAGCATACATGAAACTTATATTTTATTTAAAAAAATTTCAAGAAATCCAAACTAATAATTTTACTGGCCGATTTTATAAAATAATTCAATTAATATTAGCTGATTTGTCGTAGTATTTGAATAAAGTTTGGTAAAATGTCAATATTTTCCGCAAAAGTTCGTGAAAACTAAAAAAATTTACATATTTCTTTCGAATTATTTAAAATTTATTTTTACAATCACAAAATGGTTGTTTTTTGTTTGTGATTGCATCAGCTTTTCGTCAGAAAATTAAGAGAATAATATACTTTTTAGTAGAACGAGCTGTGAAGCTATTAGGGGTATACATATATTTCGATGCGGCAAAAGATCTCCTCAGAATTTGAAGTTTTGGAAAAGCTAGACCCTCCAGAAGAGGTTAAACAAAAAATATATTCTTGTTTTCTTATCCATGAAACATGTGGATAAGTTGTTTTTCTTACAGTAATAATGACAAGGATAAAATTTTAAGTTCTAAAATGTTCAGTTTATATAAAAAATATTTAGTTTTAGCCAGGCTCAATAAATATTAATTTTAATTTTTTATTTTTCAATTCATATGAAAATTACACCTCCCATCGTGAACTTAGTTGCCCAGCTTTATAAAAAAAGGTTTTTGAAAAAAAGCTTTAAAAAAGGCACAATGACGTTATTGAAATTTGAAGTCCAAAAATCTGCTATTTATATAATCAAAATTTTAGTTATAATCTGGCTCAAATAATATTTCTTTTTAAGTTGCTTATTTCCAATTAAAATTACGCCCTATTATACGAGCAACTTTACAAAAAAAGCTTTCAAAAAAGCTTTTAAAAAATTAGTTATCTGGATAAAATAATATTACTTTTAATTTTTTTTTTTTAATTTAAATGAAAATTACGGCCCCTATCATGAAGGCAGTGCAGCAGGCATAATTGCAAAATAATATTGTGGTGAAAAGCTTTTTAAATTCAAGTAAGAGTTAATTTATACGATGCAATGTAATATGTGCAATTTTCTGAATTCCCTTTTCTAAGTTGCTTCCAAAGTTATGTATATTTATACGGTGACTTTAATTGCACGAAAACTGAATGTGAATGAAGCAACAAAAGAAGAATACATATGAGTGTGAAAGAGAGATAACAAAAATATGCACGAAAAACGAAAACCGTGCCTTTTTTTGTTACCCCGCTTGCTTCGCCACCAAACAAGAATTTCACGCAATAATTGCATGCAACAAAGTCACTGTGTAAATTGGCTATAAAAAGTAAGTTTTTGTGTTTAAAAGTCTATAATTTTGATACTACTGGGTATTAGACTTCTGAGTTAAACTTAGGCCAATGTGTGAACAAAAAATATCTCAATATCAAGCTTTCCACGAATTTTCATGTTATTTGCATGGCACCAACTTAAATCACTTCTTTAAGTAACTGAAATGTATTTCATCACGTGAATTTTAGCTTGATATTATTTTTCTATTAAAAATAAAAAGAACTTTCAAGAATTACAAAACTTATTTTATATAAAAATATCTATGAATATTTTTTTTAATCTCATTTAGTTTGTAAATGCTTGCGCACCATTTGTGTAACACATTCAACCCTGTTTCAGGCTTGGAAAATTTTCTGTTCAACACAAAAAATAATTTCATTGTATTGTATTTTTTCCTAAGAAGATGTAAACAAACAAAAAATAACCCAGCAAAATTTATTGTTACAACAGAGATACATGTCTCTTTAAAAGCTGTTTACATTTAATAATTTTTTTTTTAATTAAGAATAAATTTTGTTGTTCAGAATGTAAATTTGATAGAAATTCAGATTAACCAAATTATATTTAAATTATTTTAACTCTAATAATAAAAAAAATTATATTTTCATTGCTAGGAATTAATCTTACGACCTCTCTTAACTATTATTAGTCTAACGGTCTTATTAAAAGCTAACACTTACCGTAAGAAATTTAGAAAAATCTTAAAAGTCTTTAGATTGTTTTTTTGGTGTATGAAATTTTTCAAACACTTATTGCTGGGTTATATGATAATATTATTTATTTTATTATTTTTTTTTCAAAAAAGAACTATAATTTATTTATAACTTGTAGTTGTTTTTCTTTATGAATATTTTGTTTTAAAGATAATTAAGGCACAGCGCTTCGTACTTGTAGTCACATGTCTACGAAATATGCCTTGAACATAATTGCAAATACTCACATTTAGAGATTATAAGTTGAGGATATTAAACGTCTTTGTTAAATATAAATATAAATTGTATTAATACAAATTAACACATAAAATGGGCCGAATTACTGAATTGCTTTTTAAACATCCCTCCCAAATGGAAAATATTACTGCTGCTCCAACGCCCACAACTCTAGATACATCATTTTTCAATATATTGGAAAATTTTGAAGAAGATTTTACCGAAACACCGGCAATATGTAGGCTTCATATACCCACCTGGTTGAATTTGTGGTGTATTGCAGTGAGTGTTTTAGTGTTGACTGCTTTAATTGTTTTGGGTGTATTAATGAGACACATACAAATGCAACGGCAACGCTTATCAAGATCAGATTTACTACATGGTAATTGATTTGCATAATTTTTGGGAAGTTTTTTTATTATTAATTTTTATAAATTTTTCTTTTTAGTTTCCTCCGAATTTTATACTGAACAGTTTCTAGATCGTGGTCAAATAATGGTTTATTAAAAATAATGTAACACATTTTACAATATAAAACATTTAAATATTAAAAAAAAAAATAATTATAAATAACAAAATAAAAATAAATTTAAACTTCAATATTATCTGGTTGTCGTATTATATCGGCCTTTTGTGATAGTTTAACTAAACCAAATTGTGTTTCTGTAAAAATAAGAAAATAAATATTATTTGTTTGTTCAATATTTAAAAAGAAAAAAAAAATTCCACTAAGGAAAATTTTAGGCACGTTCGCCAACAAATTGTACTGTAAGCTTAACGTGACCAACTCTTTTTAATAAAATCAAATGGAAGATTTGGCTTTTGGCAAACTGTTAGTCAAATTTTACTGTTAAGGCTTTTCTATGCAGCGCGACCAAAATTCGATCTTTTGTGCAGCCCATCACCCTACTAGGAACAAATTTCCAAATTTCCTAGGGGGATAGTGTACATCTGCCAAAGATTTGTAGTCTTCTTGTCTAGGACATACGCAGAGTATATGCTCCACTGTCTCAACATCTAACCCGCAGAACCAAATCAGACAGATCTTTAGTCCTTATTTGGTACCTAAGGTTACAATGTTCAGTGAAAAATCCCATTAAGGTTGTTAAGTTATTTCTGTTCAGAGAAAGACGTCTCCTGATGTTTCCACTAGATGGAGCGATGAATCTCTTCGCCTGGTGCTGGCTAATAATAGCATTCCAGCACTCAAGGGGCTTGGATTTCCTCCACATCCTAAGTTTTTTTTTGATATACCCCGCAAGTACACTAGGTTAAAGAAATGACGACGCGCCTGGCAGTTGGCTTGACGGTCAGCCCGTTCGTTGCCTATATGGCCAGGAATAGAGATTAGGATTACTTTTTTTCAACCATCTAGACTATTGAGAAACTCAATAAGAAACTCAATGCAAGTCTAGACGATACATCATAGGATAATAATACCCTGAGTGCCGCTTGACTGTCTGAAAACACATAAATAAGACACTCCTACACACATACATAGATGGCGAAGATCTTCGCTAGAAACATGAATGGATACTTAGCCATATGAAGGGCACATTGAAGATTGGCTTAACAGACGCCCGCACCCGAGTCCCAATTGATCTATTTCGAGCCCATGGTGCACTACACCGGGGACCCCAGTTCGGGTCCCCAAGATTTGCTGGTCCATATACCAATCTCAAAAATAACATTTTACCCGTGAGTAGGTCGTCAATAACAACCCCGCTATCTTCATGTGGACCAGCAAGTCGCCTCCTTTAATATTACCAAACTCTCGTAGATGCAGATCACCCATACAGCCGTCCTAAGTTAAAGATATGTATATGTAGTGGTGATTTATTAAGGATGTCAGCAATGGCGTTAGTTGGACACGTCTTGCCCACACCAATTATGCTCATACAGACTAAGCGATAGACCCTGTTAAATACCCCTTTTAATTCGATTTGCTCCACCTTGGGACACAATGCCAGATCAGCGTAGGTACCCATTGGTCTTAGGATGGTGTTGAAGACCAGTAAACCATTTGAGGCCTTAAACCCCAAGTCCTACCAAAAAACATTTTACAAGCATATAATGCCCTAGTGGCCTTCCTGGTTACGCAAGCCAGATATTTAATGAATGATACCAGGATCATATTGGATGTCTGCAGGCATAGCCCCTTTTCCTGAGACCATTTAAGACTATTATGGTTCCTAGACTGTGGCATGTGATCAGAAATTGTTCTTGTAGTCCAACTGGTGATGGAGATCACAAGATCATCTCCGTAATCATTAGACATATTATAGAATGCTCAAAGAGCGATATTTTTTGCCTCTAGTACTTTTTCAATTTTAGTGACAACATGATGAATTGAAGTCTTATTGGATATTCCCTGCTGATACACAAACTGAACAATTAAATTTACCTCAATGTGTTAATTTTTATTCTGAAACATTTTTTCTATCGAAATATTTCAGTGAATTAAATACATAGTCTGACTTTTTTTTACTTTGGTTACCAATATTTCCACTAGAGGGAGTGGTTGTTCACAATAGATAAAGGTAAAATGTGTGCTGTTGGCAATATGCATTTTGAGAGGTTTCACTGTATATTGTATAGTTTTCTTATACAACACTATGTGGTGTAGGAGCTAGAACCACACGCAGAATAAAAATAATGAGTTTTAACACCGAATTATATGCAGCAGATCCTATTTCTAGTGATTATTGTTTAGATATTAAAAATAAGCAATCATTACTGAGATTTTGCTGAAATGCTTCGAAACCTTTTCTATAGAAATATATATCTCAGGATCTTATTGAAAAAATGTCCCAGCTACACAAGTTTCTTTATCATGACAGTGAGATTCAAAAATATAAAAAAATTAGTTATTTTCTTTTGAAAATATTGACTATTTATAAAATAAATAAATATTTTCAAAAAGTATTTTTTTATATATTAGGTAGACCAAGATTAAGAGGGCAAATTTAAAACTTAGTTTTGAAAAAATCTGGGCTATAGAAAAATGTCAGCCGGTCAAGGTTTCCACACTTTGATTGCCACGGTTTTGGATACGAATCCTTGGTCATACATTTCTTAATTCAGGAAAATATGGGTTACATTTGAAAAATTTCTCTAAATCTTTGAATTTTTTGATAAAGCACAGTAACTTGTTCCATATCACAAAAACAAAATAACGATTTTTCACGATAATGAATTTTATGTTAAAATTTAAAACTATTTGCTTTCAAGCAAATTTAGTATACAAGAATATTATTTTACTAATGAAAAAGTGACATTATGGGCTTATTGTAATTGTGTTTTTTTATAAAATTAAAAAATTGTTGATTTTTAAATTACATTAAAGTTCGATTGGAATTTTTCTACGTGAGAAACAACTTACTATGCTTATATCAGGAAATCTTATCAAACTAATCTGAATAATTTTTTCAACTCACCTTTTTTATCCACATTATAAGATATTTTCCTAGTCAAAAGGTACATAACAACTAATATCTTGAATGCCAATATACAAGCGATTAAAGCAAATATAAAAAACCATTTCAAAACAGTATTTGAAATTAAATGATTCTCTGAACTCAGTAATATATCAGGCTCACATTTATAGGCATCACTAGAAAATGCAAAACCTTCAAAGCATTCACATAAACCATTTGCCAGACATATACCATTAGAACAATCTTTATCCAGAAGACATTTCGGTAGGCATATCTGAGCACTGTCTGTAGTTTTTAAAACAAATTTGTTTTCACACAAACATTTTCCATTTAGACAGGAGCCATTTATGCAGGTTTGCAAACACTCTTTATGATCTGGGAACGTCTTGGTATCCGGTAATTGATCTGAGATCTCATTATCCATTTCACAAATATTATCGGAAGACATTTGATAGCCATCATTGCAGAGACATTTGTGTGGAGCAACACATTTCCCATTCAAACACTCAGGATTGCATATGGGTATACAGTTTTCTTTAGAATCTTTTTGATAACCCGGCTTACATTCACAGATATCGGGAGCTATACAATAACCATTTTCACAAGTTTGTTGGCATATAGGCTTACATTTATTTGTGGAGGATATTTGATAACCTTCATAACATTGACAGGTATCTGGTGAAATGCATAAACCATTTTCACATCCCATTTCACACAAAGGTTCACAACTATTAGAAGATAATTTGGTATAACCCTCATAACATTCACATAAGTTGGGCAATTTACAAAAGCCATTTTGACAAGTTTCATTACAAATTGGTTCACATATGTTGCTAGAGTTAAGTTGAAAACCTTCATTACATTCACATGTATTTGGAGATACACATCTACCATTTGGACACACGTCGGCACATATAGGTTCACATATATTTAAAGGATTCAATTGATAACCTTCATTGCATTCACATTTATCGGGAGCTGTACAGAAACCATGTACACATTTTGTTTGACAAATGGGTTGACAGGAATAAGAGGAAACTTTTGAGTAACCCAATTGACATTCGCAAGTATTTGGAGCTACACACCGGCCATTTGAACAACCTTCTAAACAAATTGCTTGGCATTGTTTTAGAGAATTCATTTCAAATCCTTCATTACATTTACAAGTTTCGGGAGATATACAAGTTCCATTTGGACATCCGGTAGCACAAACAGGTTTGCAAGAACTTTGAGTATGACTGGTGTAACCAGTATTGCATGCACAAGTGTTGGGCGCCATACACACACCATTATCACAACCATCCTCACAAACTGGCTCACATTGCTGTAGGGTATTCATTTGGTAACCTTTGTAGCATTCACACATTTCAGGTGATATGCAAACACCATTAAGGCAATCATTTTCACAAGTCGGTTCACAAATTGTTGGAGATGTTTTTGTATAACCACGATCACATTCGCATGTATTTGGAGCTACGCACTGGCCATTGAGACAGCTTTCCTCACACACTGGCTCACATTCATTTGCTGAGGTCAGTTGGTAACCTTCGTCACAGGCACATAGCTCGGGTGATACACATTTACCATGAGGACATCCGGTTTGGCAAACCGGTTCACATATTGTTTGGGAAGTTTTATTATATCCCCCATAACACTCACAAGTATTTGGAGCTACACAATGGCCATTGAGACAGTGTTCTTGACACACAGGTTCACATTCGTTTGCTGAGGTCAATTGGTAACCTTCATTGCATTCACATAAATCGGGTAAAACACATTTGCCATGAGGACATCCGTTCTGGCAAATAGGTTCACATGTTGTGGGAGAGGTTTTTAAATAACCCTGAATACATTCCAAAGTATTAGGAGCAATACACTGACTATTTGGAAGGATTTCCTCACACACTGGTTCACATTCATTTACTGAGGTCAGTTGGTAACCTTCGTTACAAGCACATAACTCAGGTGATATACATTTACCATGAAGACATCCGGTTTGGCAAAACGGTTCACAAAATGTTAAATTAGTTTTCATATAACCTCCATAACATTCACAAGTATTTGGAGCTACACATTGGGCATTGAGACAGTTTTCCTGACACACTGGTTCACATTCGTTTGCTGAGGTCAATTGGTAGCCTTCATTACAATCACATAAATCGGGTGATATACATTTACCATTAAGACATCCGTTTCGGCAAATAGGTTCACAAATTGTGGGTGAAATTTTAATATAACCCGGCATACACTCCAAAGTATTTGGGGCTATACACTGACCATTTAGAAGGTTTTCCTCACACACTGGTTCACATTTGTTTGTTGAGGTCAATTGATATCCCGTATTGCATTCACATGTATTAGGAGCTATACAATAGCCATTGAGACAGTTTTCTTGACACACTGGCTCACATTTATTAAAGGAATCCATTTGATAACCTTCAAAACATTCACACACATTTGGAGCTACACAATGACCATTGATACAATCTCCGGTACAAACTGGTTGACATTGGGATTCAGAGTTCATTGTAAAACCTTCGTTACACTCACAAAATCCGGGTGCTATACAATTACCATGAGGACAGCCGCCGTCGCATATTGGTTCACAGGTAAAGGGAGAAGATTTTGTATATCCCATATTGCAGTCACAGGTATTTGGTGCAACACAATAACCGTTAAGGCAATTTTCCTCACAAATTGGTTCACAATGGTTTGATGAAGTAACTTGGTAACCTTCGTTACATTCACATAATTCAGGAGCTACACAAGTACCATGTGCACATCCTGAATCGCAATTGGGCTCACATGAATAAGGAGACGATTTTGAATAACCCTGATTACATTCACAGATATTCGGTGCGACACAATAACCAAAGTAACAGCCTTCTTGACACACAGGTTCACATGTATTAGGAGCAATCATTTGGTAACCTTCACTGCATTCACAAGTTTCTGGTGCTACACATTTACCATTAGGGCAACCTAACTGGCATATGGGTTCACAGGCACTGGGAGATACTTCCGAGTAACCCTTTTTACATTCACAGGTATTAGGTGCTATACAATTTCCATTTAGACATTCTACTTGACAAACTGGCTCACATATATTTGAGAAAATCATTTGGTAGCCTACATTACATTCACAAGATTGTGGAGCTACACATTTACCATTTGGACATCCCGATTCACATATGGGTTCACAGCTATGGGTTGAGTTTTTCAAATACCCTTTGTTACATTCACAAGTATTTGGTGCCACACAAAAACCATTTGAACAACCCTTTTCACATATTGGTTCACATTTATTTGACGAAACCATTTCATAACCCTTATTACATTCGCAAGTATCAGGAGATATGCATCTTCCATTCCAACATCCAGTAGCACAAATTGGCTCGCAATAACTTTCCGAAGCCTTGAAATAACCTGGGACACATTCACAAGAATTCGGAGCAATACATTTCCCATTTTGGCAGCCATTTACGCATTGCGGTTCACATTGCTCCTGAGAATTCATTTTATAGCCATGATTACATTCACAAATCCCCGGTGATATGCAACTACCATTTTCACAACCAGATTCACAAATTGGCTGACACTCATTTTGTAAGTTCATTTCATAATTTTGATTACATACACAAGTTTCTGGGGAAATACATTTACCATTTGGACAATTTGTAGAACAAACAGGTTTACAGTAGTGTTCTGAAAGCTTGGCATATCCAAAATAACATTCACAAACATTTGGTGCTGTACAGAAACCATTTTCACAACCTTTCGAACACACTGGTTCGCATTTATTTGTAGAGGTTATATTGTAGCCCTCATTACACTCACAAGTTCCAGGAGAAATACATTTGCCATAGGGACAGCCAGTCTCACAGATAGGTTCACAGGTGGTAGGAGTTGATTTTGAATAACCCAAGTTACATTCACAAAAATTGGGCGCCACACATTGGCCATTTAGGCAACCATCCTTACAAACTGGTTCACAATTATGTTGTGAGTTCATGTCATAGCCGTCATTACATTCACAAGTTTCTGGTAAAATACAGTTACCATTAGGACATCCAGAATTACAAATTGGTTCACAAGAACCCGATGGCAATTTAAGATAGCCTGCATTGCACTCACATATATCGGGCGCCACACAAATACCATTTAAGCAGCCATTCTTACAAACAGGTTCACATTTGTTTAGCAAAGTCATATTAAAGCCTTCATTACATTCACATATTCCGGGTAATATGCATTCGCCATTGGGACATCCAGAATCACAAATAGGTTCACAGGAATTAGGTGTGGATTTCGAATAACCAGGTTGGCATTCACAATTGTTGGGCGCCATACAATGACCATTGAAGCAGCCGTCTTTACAAACTGGTATACATTGTTTCTCTGTATCCATTTCATATCCCTCATTACATTCACATAAACCAGGAGATATACATCTACCATTAGGACATTTAGAATCACATATGGGATCACAGGAATTTAACAAAGATTTCGAATATCCAGTATTGCATTCACAATTATTGGGCGCCAAGCATAAACCATTTAAGCAACCATCTTTACAAACTGGTTCACATTTGTGCTCCGAATTAATTTGATATCCCTCATTACATTCACATATACCAGGAGCAATACATTTGCCATTAGAACAACCCGAATCACATATAGGCTTACAAGATGTAGGTGTTTCTATAGCATATCCTAAATTGCATTCGCAAAAATCTGGTGCCTTACAGCGACCATTTAAACAACCTCCTATACAAATTGGTTCACAAGTGTTGTCAGTAGCCAAAGCATATCCTCTAGAGCATTCGCACTTTTCCGGAGCAATACATTTTCCATTAGGACATCCTGTCGCACATATGGGTTCACATATACTAGCCGAAACCCGTAAATATCCCTTGTTACATTCACAAACATTTGGTGCTGTACACTGACCATTTTGGCAACCTTGTTCACATATTGGTTCACAAATATCCTGATTATTCAATTGATAATCTTTATTACATTCACATTTACCCGGTGCAATACATCGACCATTGGGACAGCCATTTACACACGTGGCTTCACATTTGCCTTCTTTGGATTTTTGATATCCCGCATTACATTCACATTTATCTGGTAGCTTACATGAACCATTTTCACAATTATTACAAACTGGACTGCAAGTATCACCAACAAGTTCATAATGTTCATTGCAAGTACAGATACCGGGAGCACTACAAAAACCATGTTCACATCTGCCACAAATTGGAACGCAGCTAAAAAAATAAATAAAATAGAAATAATAGCGTATTAGAAAAAATTCTAGATTACTCTCTGAAAGTTGAAATTGTGATAAAGATGAGAATTTTATATTTTATTATTATTTAATGCTCTTTAAAGTAGAATTGGTAATAACTTGCTCTCCATGGGGGTTTTCGTACTACATCGAGCTCAAAACGCAAAAACAAACAAAGTACTATTGCTTTTCTGGCGCCGACCTAACGCATTTTTTTAAGATACCCTGGATTATATATTTTTTATCTTTTTTTTTCATAACAGTGTAATGTGAATGTTTTTCAACGGATCTAATGACTAATAGCACAAAATATGTGCTCATTAGCTGATTAGTGATTTCTAACCCTGTTAACATGTTATGGACTGAATTGTTATTTCCCTAGATCGACCTTTAAAAAACTATATTATGATTATAATTTGATACACCTTAAATCTTTAATTCACAACCCCATAAAGACACTCTTCATTGTCTGACGGACATCTAAAGCATATTAAACAAAATGTACTACTTTTCGCCAAGGAGAAAAATATAAGCATATCAGAAATTTGAGAAATTTATAGATCTCGAGAAAGGAAAGGTTTTGATACCCATATTCTGTAGGTTTTGAACACAGATATGCCACATATTGGACATAATTATTATCGAAAATGGCGGAAATACCTCCTCACTTAAGTTGCATAAACAATAAAAATATATTTAATCTGGCAACCGAACTCATCATATACACCCCTAAAATTATGGTAATTTAATAAATAACATAAACATTTTAACAAGACTGTGCATGCCTTGCACTTCGAAAGATAATTCTTTAAAATAATCGCCCCGGTAGGCTAGTTGGTAGCGTGCTAGCTTATCAGTGCGGGGGTCGTGGGTTCGATTCCCACCAGAGACTCCGGTCTGTTTTCGCTACAACAAGCCGAAAGCCTTCGTTGCTAGTGCTCGGTTAGGGTATTAATTAAATTAAATAAATTTAAAAAAATACCTAATATCCAATTTACCTATAGTTGATTTTAGAATTTCCTGATTTTTAGATAAACTGAGGTGTCGAAGTTAAAAATTAATTTTTTTTTACATTAAGTAGGGTTCTCCTACATAACATATTTTCTTAATATCTATCATTTTACGAGGGCGGATCAATAAGTCCGTGACTTTTTGAACTTCCCTCGTAGTTATATGAAATACAGCACTGTTTCCATCAAGTATAACCGTTAATAGACTACTGTCAAATTTTGAGCAAGTTCTGTCTGTTAAATATGGAAAAAAAATGAATTTTGAGTGCTCATTAAATATTATTTTTTGGAAAAAAAACCGTCAATCAAACCATCGATTTCAATGGTTAACAAGTGGTTTACTGACTTTCGTTGTGGCCTTACAAGCATGGAAGATGTCAAACGTTCTGGACGCACATTTTCTACATCCAAAACAATTAAAAAGATTCACAATATGGTGTTGGCCGATCGGAGGTTGAATGTGCGATGGATTGTGGAGGACATAGGCAACTCACGTGGCTCAGTGGTTTCAATTTTGAACGATCACGTGGGTATGAGAAAGCTTTTCGCAAGATGGCTGCCGCGTTTGCTCACAATCGACCACCAACGGAATCGTGTGTCAGCTTAGTTTCCATGGCAAAAATCCATTAATACGAATTGCCTCTCATTCGCCTTATTCTCCGGATTTAGCCCACAGTGACTTTTTCCTATTTACAAACCTAAAGAAATGGCTCGGTGGAAAGAGATTTAGATCCAGCGATAAAATTATTGATCAAACAAATACCTATTTTATGGACCTCGAAAAATTCTGCTGTTAAACGTAAAGTAAATGACGGAAATTGCTTAAAATTTGACAGTAGTCTATTAACAGCTGGTACTTGTTGGGTGCAGTGTTGCATTTCATATAAATACGAGGGAAGTTCGAAAAGTCACGGACTTATTGATACGCCCTCGTTACTTACCGATTTTTTACGTATTCGCTAAAAAATTTATAACCCGGTGCACACTCGCATTCATTTGGTTTAATACATTTTCCATTTTGACAACCCTTTGGACAAAAGGGTTCACATTTTGAGTTTATTGGTCGATAGCCTCTACAGCATTGGCGTACTAATTTAGTGATATAAGAAGTCTGAAAATAAAACACATAATTGTTTTTTTAATAAAGCTTATAAAGGCACAGAAAAAAATTATTTGTTATATTAAAATTGTATTTACAAATTGTTAAAAGTCTTTGCAAGAATGGAAATATATATGAACATACATGAGCCCGTATATGATCATACATACGTATATGTCCATGTATGGTTCAATATATGAAGATACTTGATCTCATCTCCTCGGATCCGAAATTTAAGGTTTAATGACTGTATATAGCCATATATGACATAACATACATAACTATATACGGTCATATACCCTCAAGTTTTGGATCCGAAGATATATGAACATACATGAGCTCGTATATTATCATACATGGTCATATACCTCCATGTATGGTTCAATATATGAACATACCTGATCTCATCGGATCCGAAAGTTAAGGTTTCATGACTGTATATGACCATATATGATCATATATAACATATCATACATAACTATATACGGTCATATACCCTCAAATTTTGGATCCGAAGATATATGATCATATATGAAATCATGTGTGGTCATATGTTGCCGAAAATATACACGTATATAGCCATATATGCCCATATATAATCATGTATGTTCATATAGTATCGATTTTTACATGAGATTCCAATCAATATTACAAAATTTTAATTAAAGCGGCAACAACGACTAAAGATAAATAAACAATAATAAAAATTTTTTTTTGATTGTTTAAATTTCTTAAAAACTTTTGATTCACTTGTTGTCAATAAAAAAAAATCCATTAATGCCCGTAATTTCAAGCAATAGATACCTACCAGTGCTTAGATACCTACCGTGCAGATGAACAAAAATCAATAGATAACTAAGTACTGGTAGGTATCTATTGCTTGAAATGACGCTCATAAGTCCATTATATATCTCTGTCTTTTGCGGCATATTTCGTACTTACCTCCTTAACAATTCTACCATTTCTGACAACAGTGCGTGACAGCGGTTTCTTCAAAATACGAGTACAAAAATTACCCCATACAAAGTATGTATTAATATTTAATATTATAAAAATTTTCCAAAACAACATTTCTTTCTTTTATTACCAAAGATCCTGCATTAGTTGTTGCTTTGTTTACAGCTTAAAATCAACTATTTTCAGATTTTTTCTCAAATACAAATATTATGAAATACAATAGTTGTGTTTTTGTTTTTTTTTTATTTTTGTTGCAAAAAATATTAAAAAAAAAAAAATAATTCATCCTCAATTTGAATAACTTAGAGTGATTCCAAGAACCATTTCATTTGTTTACATCACATCCCGTTTCTTTTGTGATATGGTTCTTTTAATATGTTATCGGTTTGAAATTAAAAAAAAAAATAAAAAAATATTTAAATAAAAATTCTTCACTCTCTCAGGGCCTGATTTTAATAGTTATTGAATGTATGTGACTTTTTTGCGTTTGCCATAAAAAACAAGATCATTTGAGGTTGACTAAAGTTAAACAAAGAACCTCAAAGAGTTAAAATTATAATTAAGCAGTTTAAGAAAAAAAATGTATTAATCAGTTGTTGAAGAATTCCATTCATATAATTATATTTGCTTCACTTGGTCTCAATAATTAAAGAGATGGTAGTACGTCATAATGAGACATGGACAAAAGTTATGTTCTTCATTATAGCTTCTTTAGTACACTTAAAAATTTTTGTAGGTAATAGGAAATAAAAGTATTCCTTAAAACCAATAGGAGGGTAAAATCAAGGATACTACAAATATAGGATGGATAGAGTTGAAAGCATCGAGTCAACAATTCAATGAGCCAATCATAAAAGAACCCCAAACTCCTCGGGGACAAAACTTTGATTTCATTTAACAATTGAGCGCCCCAGTAGGCTAGTTGGTAGCGTGCTAGCTTATCAGTGCGGGGGTCTCGGGTTCAATTCCCACCAGAGGCTCTGGTCTGTTTTCGCTACAACGAGCCGAAGGCCTTTGTTGCTAGTGCTCGGTTAGGGTATTAATAATAATTTGTAATTATATGATTAATAAATAAAATAAATAAATAAATAAATATTTCACAATTTATTTGAAATAAAATTTTTTCTAGTCTCATTTAAAAATCAAAATATATATGAACATACATGATCATACATGGGCTTGTTTATGGGCATACATGGTCATATAAATCCATGCATGGTTTAATATATGACCATACATGATCTCATATCTGACCATATATCTTCGGATCCAAAATTTGAGGGTATATGGGTGTATATGGTCATATATGAGCATATATGAAAGATATATGAGCATAAATGATATATATGGACGATACCCTCAAATTTCGGATCCGAAGATATATGGTCAAATCATGTATTCTCATATATTGAACCATGCATTGACGTATATGACCATTTCTTTCCAAATATTATCACATACAAGCTCATGTATGATCATATATATGTTTAAACTAGGTTGACCATTCATTTCTCTATACCAGTAACATAAAAAGTGGTCAATTGCTAAAAAAGATTTTAATAGTAGTTTTTCTTTAAATTACTCTCCTAACAACCGACATGGAATTTTTGTTAAAATTTCTGTGAGTGTATGACTTAGTGTATATACACATATATCTTTAAAACTTTTCATAATTAAATAATAATAACAATTTTATGTATTTAAAAAAAATGAACTTGAAAAAGTCTGGGTTGTGATTAAGAGAATATAAAAGAGAATTATTTTTAATTACAAATAAAAGTATTTTTAACTGGTGGGAAATCAGTACAAAAATCAAACATTTTATTAAAAAAAGGTGGACATACTTTGTCTAATCGTAAATTTGACGTAGTGTAGCGTAGTGTGTGTATTTGTTCTGATGTTTTAAAAATTAAAAGCGATAAACTCAGAAGTGGTCGTTGTGGTTAGAGCGTTTCGCTGTCACACAGAAGGTTGTACGTTCAATCCCCAGCTATGGCAATATCAATTTAGAATAATAATATAAATGAGTTTATTATCCCTCTTACATATCGCAGCGCCCTCTTTCGGTATTTCCATAGCACTTAACAGCGTCGAAATAAAAATAATATAACAGGGCTATGAACTAATACTCTTCAACCTATTCGCAACTCTTTATCAGATAGCAAGCAGGAACTCTTTTAATGTTAAACATCTCGCTCAATTACAGTATTTTCGTATATAAAGCTCTTCATCATTAATTAATACGTAAATTTTTTCATTAAAAAAAAATGAATAAAAAAACGAATTTCTTAACTTAAAAAATCGCTAAATTAACCTTTAAGTTAATTAAGCTGAACTCGAAAATTTTACCAGGTTCGGGTTCAAAAATAAAAAAAAAAATATTCTTGCTGTTCATGTCGTAAAAAATGTTTGATAGAAAAATCATAAAAATTGTATTTTAAATAAATTTCTATTTGCAATTAAATCGGGTTTCTTTGGAGATTTTTTTATTCGTTTTTCTTAATTTGCGATTTTTACCATTTATTTCTAGATTTTGTGCATTTTAATTTTTTTTAAAGATATTTATATTTTTGATATTTTTTCAATTTTGATAGCTTTTTTCTGGTTTAAGTAATTTGCCATTGTGCCATTGTGGTACAATCTTTGGTTATTTTTTATACTTTAGCAATTTTTTCCAAGTCCAGAATTTTTTTCTATTTAACAGACTTTCTAAAATTTGTATTAGTTTTTCCAAATGGCTTTTTTTTTCTAAATTGAGATTATTGGACATCCTCCCGATCAGTTTGGTATTGAAAAAAATTAGCTAAATCGGTCCAGCGGTTTAAAAGTTATGAGTGAAAATACGAAGGTACCTCTAAATTTTTCATACAAATTGGTGTATTTTAGACAATTTTATAGTAGCGACTGGTACATAATATATTTTCTCATACTTTCTCACCAACCGCTAAGAAATTAATAATATTTTGTATTCACCGCAAAAAAAAATTTTTTAACCACTAACATTTTTTTTACCAGAAAACATTTTATAACCTCAAAAAATTTTTTTCAGTTAAAAAAATTTTTTTCACCTCAAAAAGTTTTTTTCACCTCAAAATTTTTTCCCACCAAAAGATTTGTTTTCCCCTCCAAAAAAGTTGTCACCTCAAAAAATTGTTTTCACCTTCATAATTTTAGTTTAAAAGTTTTTACATTATTTGTATCAAAAACAGTAGAGAACATTTTTTCAGGATATTGATGGAGGGTATTCAAAGATTCGACCCAGCCGAATTAAAGCCGTTTTTTAATTGTTTTTTCTTCGTGTTTTTTTGTTTTTTGAAGTGTTAATAGTTTTTACAAAATTTCCGCATTTTAGTGTTAAAATTTCACAATTTAAAGAAAAAATCCATGTCTAGTCAAAGGGTTAAAGTGCTTTTAAATTTTTTTCATAAAAAATATCTTAAAGGTTCAACAATTCAACAAAAAAAGGCTATACATTACTTTACACATTATTTGGTAATGTTTTGTTTTGCTGGGTTGCTTTAAATTAAGTTGTGATGTGCAAAGAATTGCAGAAAAATTTGACACTTTGTTCCATAAAGAAATTACTGTAGGGTGGGTAACTTATCTAAAAGATAAGCATTATTAAACACTAAAGATTCTTGATTTAATACAAATTTGAGTTTCATAACCATTACTAAGCATTAACTCTAGTTATTATTATTTTTTTTTATAAGTTAGCAGGTCTGAATTAGTTTTATTTTAATTAATCTTTTGACCCCAAGAGAGCACTGATTTTTAATGTTTATTATTCATTGTTATTTTTTTTTTGTTTAATAACAAATTACTTTCCAGCCAGTACTTATTAGTTTCTCACAAATTCTGTGTTATCAGTAGGGCTAGGAAGTTCATGAGAATATTATATATATTTATTGTTGTTAGTTGCAGAACATTATTAACTAAATATTATTACGAAACAAAAAATTTGCAATGAAAAGTCAACGATTTCTGGATGAATATTTTTTGAATATTTTGCTACAAATGTTTTTTTAAAAAAAAACATGTTTTTTCACTGTATTTTATGATGGTTTTTCTTTAAAAAAACTTTGTTTTTTGCACAATTTATGTGTAGATACAAATAACAGAGGACTAACGATAACTTCCAATTTTGACTCCACTTTTTAAGATAATAAATACAAAATTTAAATTGATTATATTGAAAGTGATGAAAAAAATTATTAAAAATGCATATTTTTCGATTTTTTTGACCCTGTGCGAGGTGGCTAAATAAATTTTAAACTAAATACAAATTGACAAAAAGGTTTACAATTTCTTTGAAAAATATTTGAAATTATTTTTAAACTTCAAAGAATTTTGGAAACCTGAATTTAGTTTTTTATTTAGCCAGTTCGCACCTAATCTTAATACACATTTTATTTAACATATGTACATAAAATAGAATTAGAAAAGCATGAACTTCCTAACCCTAGTTATCAACAATTTATGCCATGTAATTAATGTTCATCACTTATTATTCATACATGGGGACCATACAGCTTTATTATATTATTAGTCATTCCAAAAATGTTTGGCAATATCTAAAGTTCTTAGTTATTCGAATTAGAAATTTTCTTAAAAAATCTTTGAATACATATTGTACTAGACGTCGTTAATATGTTATGTATGTATCAACTATGCTTATCAGTCATGCTCTGTGAAATATGATAACTCTGTGTAAGACAGACTACGAAATACTGTTATTAGAGGGTGGGGCAAAAACCATCATCTGATTTTCTTTCGCTAAAATTTTAGTTTAAAGTGAAAACTCATTTGGTTTTAAACAGATTTTAATTTTTATCACCTACAAGTTTTGATTCCATTAATTGTGAAAAATTATGTTACATACTGGCAACTGTCGGCGTTGATTCAAATTTGAGCTCTTTTGCTTATATTTTGCATGATTCTGCGCCGCATTTGTGGTGAAACATTGCCAATTTTGGCTCGAATGTTATTCTTTAATTTCTCTCAAATGCGTGTCTAGTTTGTGTTCACCAAAGACTTCAATTATTTCCAGAGGAAGAAGTCCGGGATAGTCAAATAGGGAGATATGGCTGGCGCTGGGAAGGCATCCTTTAAAATATACATTGTATCTCATACAGCTTATCAAGTGGCCCCGTTCAGTTGGAACCACTTGTCCTCCAAATCCAAAAATCGGTTAGCACTGCTATATAGCGGTAGTCGTTCACCTTAATAACTTTACCGTTTGCTTTTTCGAAAAAATAATCTCCAATAACTTTTCCCGATGTAACTGCACACCACACGGTGACTGTGAGGGAGTGAAATGGTGCTTCATGAATTATGCGTAAATTTTCCATCTCCCGGAATCGAGAATTTTGCTTATTTTGCTGATACGCGGTCGCTGAAATAAAAATGAGCCTCGCCGTTAATGATCAATTTTGATAGAAAATCATCTTCGACGTTGAGTACCAAAATCATACCGATTAGATGTATAGAGCTGTAAATTGTGGATCTATCTACTTAGGTTAGGTAGATGTGGTAGCCTGCCAATAAGACTCCTTTGGACTATAAAGTCCCTTGTGATATCACGAAAGCTAGTAAAATCATATCACTAGCTTCCCCCGTCGAACCATCCCGATTGCCTCAAAAAGCCCCTAAGTCGGCCGATACCGATATCAACCAAATCACCCAGGTCCTCAAAGAATCATGAGCCCAAATACAGTCCTCTCCTGCGAGCCAGCGCAGGAAAAGAAGCTGCTGCACAGACTCCTCCCTCTCCTCTTTGTTACCACATCTTCTGCAAAAGTCACTAGCCGCAACCCTCAACCTAACTGCGTGCCTCCCAATCAGACAGCGTCCCGTCATGACGGACACAAAAAGGGATATATCGGGCCTTGACAGTGACAGCATCCTGTGCGTGCGCTTCCTATCCACACGGGGCCTCATCTGCCTGGAACGAATACAACCACGGACAGAGGCCCACCTATCTCTTGCTAACCCACTCTCCCGCAGCCGAAACTTGCAAGTGGCCAGAGGCATGCCCACAGATTCCAATTCGTGTGGAATGTGTAAGGTAGTCCCCAGTCTTCCAAACTCGTCTACCCTACAGTTCCCTGGTATGTCGCTGTAGCCCATCTCGTTAAGAGATCTGCGACAGTTCAGGGCTGATGTCGAATCCAGGAAGACAGAATCCAGAGATCTAATGGCAGCTTGCCTATCAGAGAATATATTAATCCTCACTGTTGTGAGGAAATTATACCTAAGCCACTCCGCTACCTCCCTAATGGCCAGAATTTCAGCCTGAAAAATACGACAGTGATCCGGCAGTCTCCGCGCAATACTCAGCTGTAGGTCGCTGGAGTAGACGAATATCAAAACCAAAATTACATACGATATCATTTACACAAATGGCACCAGTGAATTATCTCAAACTCCACAGAATTTGAGATTTGGGCTAATTTTTATAACTATCAAAAATATAGGACTTTAGAGCGCACCTGCAAGCTAATTGGTAGTGTGCTAGCTTGTCAGTGTGGGGGTCGTGGGTTCGATTCCCACCAGAGGCTCTGGTCTGATTTCGCTACAACGATGGCCTTTGTTGCTAGTGCTCAGTTAGGGTATTAAGATATAATATGTAATTATATAATTAATATAAATAAATTAATAATATAGGATCTTGACCCATTCAGATACTTTTTTGAGTTGATTTACGTATTGTAACCCAAACTACGATCGCAAAAAATATATTTAGATTTAATTTGGAACATAAATTTCTATTGACCCAAGAACCAAAGCTATTTGCTTAGAATTGTTTCCTATTCAGGCCTACATACCTCCCATAGAAGGGACCTTTCTGAAATGGGCTTAAATAGTATTTAGACACACAAAACTGTAGGAATCTGGTAAAAATTTGAAATGTAAATGTTATATAGGACCATAAATCTTATCTTCAAATTTAAAAAAAATATGGACCCTATTTGGACCTAGGTTCCATACACGCAGACAAAAAAATTGACCACCGAATTGAATTTTGGTTGTGACAACCAATAAATTCGGTTAATACAACCAATTAATTCGATTAGCGCAACCAAATTCAAATGTGATTGCTGAATATTTTGGATGTTGCAGTTAAAATTCAGTTATATTAACTGAATTTTGTTGTTGAAACCGAATTTTAGTTGTATAAATCGGTTTTCAGTTGTAGAAACCGAATTTTAGTTAAAAATTTAACAAATTTTTCTTCATGTGTATAAATTCCGTTTTCGCGGTATTTACTTAAATGAACTTTTTCGGTAATTTCGTTCAGATTAATTTCTATATTTTCAAAACTGGGACCGCTTTTCAAAATTTCATGCAAATTATTCTTTTTTTCTATGTCTAGGTTTTTTTATCCCTTAGACATGAGATTTTACCGAAATGCAATAAACTTTCAGTCAAATAAAAATATTTCTCTTCTCCACAACATATTCAAATTTTCTTTGCAATCGGAATTTACACCTGGGAGTATTCCCTTGTTAGACAAAATAAATACATATTGACCTATTGCAGTATAAGAGATAACAATATTATAAATATCGATCATAAAAAAAAACAATAAATCTAACAGATGCTTCTGGGTTTATTTAAAATTATATTTAAAATGCTCTGTTTCTTTACAACACTATTAAAAACATTTAAAATAATCTTAAGTTCGTAAATATTTAATTTGATGATTATTAAGTACAATGACCAATTCTATGAGTAAGTGATGCCAAGTTATTATTTTTTTAATAATCCACATGTTCTTAAGTATCATAATAATACCTCAAAAATATACTTATTATATTTTATATAAATATAAAAGAAATGCTGTTATCACCAGAAAGAAAAGTTCATTGGTTGCAATTTTACTTAATAATAACAATAAAAAAAAGTCCAATACTAAGCAACTGTATACTCATAACAGATAAGACTCCTCAATTAATTCAGATTTTCAAAAAAATTTGCAATTATATTCAATTTATTTAAAGCTGCACTTAAGAACGGTTGTATTGTTAAATATTCATTTTATTTTTGTCTTTTCAATAATAATCAAAATGAAGAATTTTTTAATAATTTGTATTTTTGCGGCAATTAATATTGCAGGGGTTTTGACCTGCACCGAAAAGATATCGTAAGAATTATAAAAGTTTTTCTAAAATATGAAAATAGTTTTAAAATGTATTGTGAAATATTTATTTTATAGAACCACTAAATATCGTGTATCTTTGGTTACCATGCGTAAATATCCTGAATCTAATATAGATTGTTCAAGATTTGAGTGTCATAATCCATTGGTTTTACGACCAGTACGTGAAACGTATACAGATATAGAAGAAATTTGCTGTGATGGCTATAAAGAAGATCGGGAAACTGGGTAAGAAAGTGAACAAATTTTTTTTTTAATTTTCAAATACAAGACTTTAAGTGGGCAAGTAAAATAAAGAGAATTGAAATCTAGGAGATGCCTTCATCATGGGACAAAATATAGGAAACGATAGCGGAAAGCATCTTAAATTAAAAATTGGCAAAGACGAAAAAGACTGAGCTTTCATGCAAAAAAAATAAATAAATAAAAGTGGACAAAAGATCCCACAAGTTTATTTAACGTTCAGGTGTAAAGGATTTTCTACTTTTGGACACCTACATGGGAAAAAAATATAAAAATTTTTGCATCTCCTGAAGCTAAAGCCTCTCTGGTTAAAACACCTTAAATTGTTTACTAAATCAAACAATTTATATTTTCCTAAAATTCCTTACAAACTCTCCAAAGTCAAAACTTCGATTGGGCTGAATTTTTGATATTTCGTAAAAAAGACAAAACTGATCTCATATTTATGTAGTAAAAATGGTAGGATAAAAATAACCGATTATTTTGTCGATGTAATATCTTCGTTTCAGCAATCGAATTATTTAGTTGTCGCAACCAATTGAAATATTTGGTTTCAACTGATATTCTGTGGCATTAATCGAATTTTGTTTACAACAAACAAATATAACCAAATCATTTGGTTGACATTAAATTCGGTATCCACGATGAATCAGATTTTTCTGTGTATATATTTAAAAGGTCATTAAACTCAATCGAGGCATTTTTTCACTTTTTTTCTATATTCCAATAAATTCTGGATTACTTATTTGTAGTAATTCAATGTTATGTTAAAATGAATTTAAATCTCGTAAATTTTATTCGAATTCTGATTAAAAAAATCCATTTTTGTCAGGTCCTTCTGTTAGTTCCATAAATTTGAGATGGGGTCTATAAAAAGATGAGGCATTAATATATGTATTTTTTTCCAAAATCAGATTTTTAACATAGAAATTTTACAAAAGTCCAAAAAAAAATAAACATAGTGTCGACAGTATTTTGCTGCGATGCGACACTTTGTCGATAAAGTAGATTTTTTTTATTTTCATTTATTTGTCACTGTCAAGAGATTAGAAAATTTGTAAACATACAATTGAAGCACCCAGTGCAACAACAAGATAACTCCACTTTTTTTTTTGTGCACCGAACGACGCAGATTTTTTTTTGGTTTTTTCTGCATTAAAAAAGCTATTTCCCAAAAAAGTGGAGTTATACGGTTGTTGCATTGGGTGCTTCAATTATTCCATATTGTCTAGAAGTTATATAAAACATATTTTAAAAGTCATATGAAAGTAAAATAGTGTGGGGTACAAATGTATTCGAAGCTAATTTTTAATATAAAATTTTTAAAAATCATCCCATAAATACGATTAAAAATATCTAACAACTTCTAAAATCCCTACTCAAATGGTTTATAATTTTGGATCTGTTTGACTGAAACTATTGTATTTAATCATTAAAAGCATATGCATTCGAGCCTAAATAGAAAATTAAACATTCTTTAAAATACACAATTCCAGTTTGAAACACAAATGATTAAAAATTGTTTAAAAATGGCTTAGATTCATATCTACAGAAATTTTCGGATAAAATAAATACAAAAAAAAAATATTTATTGCACTCAAAATGGATATAAAACATAAAAAACATGATTGAGACTTATGAGCAATTAATTGAATTGTTAGTTTTTGTTTGGTTTTTATTTTAGAAATTTTGCAGTGTCCAAGTTTTTTCTTTTGCCTGAAAAATTATAGTATTTTTTAGTTTATGTTAATATTTAACTAACGGGTAACTTTATGAGTTTGAAATAAAACAGGTCAAATAAGTCTATTAAATAAGCTTTTATTTACTTTTTGTTTGGCTATGCTAACTTAACGAACTACAGCAATAATGTGGTTAATATAAATCACTGATGTTCATTGCATAAGACAATTGTCCCCTGCTCAACTCACATGTATTCTTACGCTCTTACCTTTAGTCGTTACTGAAACAGCGACGAATGAACACGTGTGGCGGATGTATGCTGATTTTTCTTTAATGCACTAAGAAAAATTAATAGCAATGTAAGAAAAATATTTTGTGATACTACAAGATCTATAAAAATCTTTAATAGACTTAAAAAAAAACCCATTTTTTTAAAATAAAAGTTGAAATGTTTTTAAAAATTGGAGTCCGATCGTTCATTCATTTATTCCGATCGAATGTATTGTATTTTTTTTTCCTTCCAAAAATAGCATTTTTTTAATAGAATATCATAATAAATCCATACATATTACAGATATTTTATTAATATGTATATATAATGAAATCATTAATATTAATGGAAAAAATTTACAACTTTTTGTTTTTTATAAAATGAAAAAAAAGGCACGCCAATGTATTTATTATTTTCCTTTCAAAAATTTACTTTTTGTTTAATTCATATTTCATTAAAACTGTTTTACACAAAACATAACAGTTTCATATTTTCAATAAAAAATTAATTCATACAGATACTAACACTGCTATTAACCCATTGAACATTTCTTGCAGTGCAATTCTCATTTTCTCACTAACACAACGACATATTTATTTTTGAACAGCACTGATATAAATGTACAAGTTTTTTTTTGTTGACTGTATGGGGATTTTAACCAAATTTTCGATACAAAATATTTTAGTTTTATAACCAGAAATGTTATAAACATATTTAGCTAGCTTTAAAACTTCAATACTTCGTTGCCGATAATTTTAAATATCAGAATATATATAGAAAATCAAGCGCCCCGGTAGGCTAGTTGGTAGCGTGCTAGCTTATCAGTGCTGGGATCGTGGATTTGATTTCCACCAGAGGCTCTGGTCGGCTTACTTTATAGCGAACTGGTAGCCTTCATTACTAGTGCTCGGTTAGGTATTAGGATATAATTTGTAGTTATATGATAAGTATAAATATAAATAAAATTAAAAAAAAAAAACATATTTAGAAGATAATTAAATTATTATTTCTAAGGAATTTTCTCCTCTTACTGGAAGAAGTGTAACGTCCCAGCAAAAATATGGTATTGACTACTTACCAGGCTATTTACGCGCTTAATTACTTTTGTTCGCGATACCCAAAAAGTAATGGGTACTAATTATTTTTTGGCTGTTCGTAAGCGAAAGGGTAATGACCACCTATTACTTTGTATTTTGGGGTAATCGCGAACAAAAGTAATTAAGCGCGTAAAAAGGCTAGTAAGTAGTTGATACAATGATTTTGCTGGGGTGTGCCTATTCCTATGAAAAAGTCTGTGAGGGTATTGAAGTGTGACTTTATTCTCCATGTGTTTGTTGTTACAAAGTTACAATAAATATTTCTTTAAATTGTTGTTTGATAACTTCAAAATAATTAAGACCAGATATCGACATCATTAGAATATTGACAAATAAAATATAAATTGTTTGAATTTATTTGTTGTTTTGTATGGAAAGTTAAGACTGTCAGTCTTAAAAATAGTCTTATGACAGTCATAACTCGTCACAGCTAAGAATAGGCACCTAATTTTAATTTGTAGATATCAGATTTCTAGCTTAAATGATTGGTACAGATCATTAAAGGGGATAAAATTCTCCTTTCAAATAACATCTACATCACATTTTTATCAAAAATTCAAACGGTATATAACATCAGTGATTTACTCTATAGGTTTTATAAATTCCAGATTTTTAGAAAATATATTTGGGAGGGACGTTAAGAGGGAAACTTTCCCTGTTTTCCCCTCTCTTGCATGTTAAGTTTTAAGTTCCTAGCTGCAGCGGCTTGGATCGGGCTTTTTTTTTAGCAATTTCACCACGTTTTAATTAAAAATTGGAAAAATTTTTCAGTGAATAAGCCCACACTCCAGGAAATGTCAGATTTCTAGTCAGATGTTTTTTAAAGAAGCTAAAGGAGACATTTTCACAAAAATACCATCTAAAAGGATGTAAGAACTTACTGGTCCTATTTCAATTTCCTAGTTGAAGCGGGTTAAGGTGTGTCCACTTTTTTACTTTTCAACCCCGTTTTTAACACGTTCTTTTTAGAAATTGCGAAATGTTTTTCTTCAGAAAATTAGCCTATATTTCAGAGAACGTATTGCATTTTCGAAAACCCCACGAAGATAAGGGGGAGACTTTTCTCCCTACCCGTGAACATTTCCAAAAATCCCTTAATTATGTAAATAGTAGGAATAAACGTACCAAATTTCGAGTATAATAGCTTCACCAGCTCTGGTCTTGTAAATAAGGGTGAACTTTTTCTTTTTTGAACCTCATGTTTACCCCGTTTTTATTGAAAATTCCAAAAAATTTCCCTTTCAGTAAATTCGCCTGCACCCCAAGGACCATATATTTTAAAAAATCAGGTTTCTAGCCAAAAGAGTTGTGGGCAGGCCTTTAAGAGGGAGGCTTTTCTCCTTTGAAAAAATTGCATAAGCTAACATATCAGTTGATTAGCGTATACCGTAGGGAACACATACTTTAAATTTCAAATTTCTAGTTAAAGCGGTTTATGCAGGTTCGTTAAGTGGGAGGCTTTTCTCTATTTTTTTTTTTTATAATTTTTATAAAGTTTCTGGCCAAAATTCCAAAAAGTACTTTATCAGTGAAAAAGACCATACAACAGGGAGTATATATTTAAAATTTCAGGGTTCTATCCAAAGCGGTTTCTACAGTCTGTTAAGGACGGACCTGACATATATTAAAAAATCCTTTCCGGTGGATTTTTTCATACTATTTAAGATTTCGAGCTGAAGGGGTTTGTGCTAATTAATTTTTTATCCATCTTCGCAAAAATCAAAAAAATAAAATTTGTTTTGGTGGATTTCTTAACCAATAGAGGGACCTGTATGTCAAATTTAGAGTTCCTACCTCCATCGGCTTAGACTGGGTGATCAACGATATACTTTTTCCCTTCCAAACCCAATTTTTAGCCCATACTTCAGTTATATCATATCATCTTTCTATTCGAATCCTCAAGTCAGCCGTAGAAGAGGTTTACCAGCTCATACATGGCGAATACAAATTGAAATCGAAGAGTCAAATATGCAAACTAGCTGGAATAAAGTAAGAAACATCGCTATGAACAGATCCAGATGGAAAGATTTTGTTTAGGCCCTATGCTACTTATAGGAACGACGGTAACATTTATATCTTTCGTATTATAATTAAGCATTCAACCAAAATCATTAGGTTGTCATTAGCCGTGTGTCAAATTAGACAATTAACCACAAATTTGTACATAAACGTACGAATTTCATTGATTTTGGTAGGGAGGCTATATCATATATATTTCCAAGTCTATCTATCGTGTAGTAATGCCAATAAAATATTTTAATTTTCTTTTCCTTCCAGTGAATGTTTACCTTCCTGTGCAGATTGTAAAAGTGGCAGATGCATACGTCCGAATATTTGTTTATGCGATCATGGTTATCAAAATTTTAGAAATTCTTCCGTATGTGAACCACTCTGCCTGGAGCCATGCATTAATGGTAAGTGTTCAGCTCCCGAGGAATGTACCTGCAATGATGGATATACATTCGTGAATGGCAGTAAAACGGAATGTCAGACAATGTGTAAAGATATGGACTGTACAAATGGTAGATGTAATGAAGCCAATAAATGTACTTGTAATTTTGGGTTTGAACGTAATGAGACCTTAAAACGATGTGTTCCTATTTGTGAAGAACCCTGTGAAAATGGAGTGTGCAGTAAACCTAATGAATGTACCTGTAATCCGGGTTATATTTTAAGATTGGGCACTATAAGTAAATGTGATCCAGTATGCTCAAGTGGTTGTACAAATGGTGTATGTGTAGAACCCGAGGTGTGTGAATGTAAAGAGGGTTATACCAATTTTGGGGGACTTAATACGCAGGGTTGTTTGCCGGTATGCAAAAATAAATGTGTTAATGGTTTCTGTACGGCTCCTGATCAATGTACCTGTTTTGAGGGGCATGCTTATCGTAATGGATCGAGAATATGGTGTGAACCTACTTGTTCGAAAGATTGCGAAAATGGCTTTTGTAGTGAACCGGGAAATTGTGAATGTCATGAGGGTTATGAAAAAACTCATCCACATCGTTGTAGTCCCATTTGTAAAGATAATTGTGTAAATGGTTATTGTTCAGCTCCGGATACTTGTAAATGCAATGATGGTTATATTTACACAGATACCAAGGAAACGGTATGTGAACCCTATTGTCCAAAGGGTTGTAAAAATGGTAATTGTACTGCTCCGGGTATATGTTCCTGTAATCCAGGCTATCAGTCTTTACTCTTCTATCATTGTATACCGATATGCACTAAACCCTGTCTGCACGGTACTTGTACAGCTCCCGATACTTGCCGTTGTTTTATGGGTTACAAACCCAATCCTAAGTATCCCAACCAATGTGAACCCGTATGTAATTTTGATTGTGGTCATGGAAAATGTATTGCTCCTGGTATTTGCAGTTGTGATGAGGGTTATGAAAAGAAATGGTTGACAGGTAAATGTGAGCCACATTGTCCGCAGAAATGTGTGAATAGTGTTTGCTCGGCGGGAGGCGTATGCCGTTGTTATGAAGGTCATCGTTTGAGAGAAGGTTCCAATTCGATATGTGATCCGGTATGTTCTCCCTCATGCATAAATAGTAAATGTGTGGAACCTAATACCTGTGAATGTTGGGAAGGTTTTGAGGATACCAAACATTCAAATCTTTGTGTGGCCCGTTGTCGTCCTTCTTGTGAAAATGGTAAATGTGTGGCCCCCAACAAATGTCAATGTAATGAGGGTCATCGTGTTACCAACTCCTCAATGCCTCATACCTGTCAACCTATTTGTAGGGAGACTTGTATTAATGCTGAATGTCGTCAACCTGATAAATGTCAGTGCTTGGAAGGATATCGTTTCCTAACCAATAGTGCTTTAGAATGTGAACCAGTGTGTGAACAGTCATGTAAAAATGGCCTATGTGTGGCTCCCAATTTATGTAGTTGTGACAAAGATTTTATGTCACGTGTTAATCCTGAAACTGGTTTAACTGAATGTGTTGGGTATTGTAATGAATGGAATTGCCGCAATGGTACTTGCACTACTTTAACAACATGCCAGTGTGCTGATGGTTGGATTTATAATGCTTTACGTGGTGTATGTATGATGGATGATGTATCGAAGGAGAAAATTATTACAAGGTAAGAAAATGATAAAAGGTATTTAAATCAAATAGAAGAGTACTTGATTTTTGGCTTGCACTATAATCTAAGCTTTTTGATTGATTTTCGGCTTACACTTTATATCTACGATATATTGAATGGTTTCCTAAAATTTAGGAATTTCGTTAAAGATCAATCAAGGAAACTTTTCAATAAAAGCTGAATTAGGTAACAAGATAATCATTGATTTTTCATAATTTTTGTTCGGTATACAAGACGGCATGTTGTCTGTGAAAAAATCTCGGATATTTTGGAGCTGATATATTTTGTATACGGTAGAATTTTGAAAACTTTCGGCACTAAAGAAATGTATAGCTTCTACGGGCCGATTAAAATTTACTGTCCTTCATCATGAAATAATCTCCGAAAATCGAACTAATTCCGAAGAGAGATCTGTTCATGATTATTCAAGAAATTAGCAGGCATTACATTTAAGAAAAACAAATTAAGCAAAATTTCCGAAAAAAATAATTAATGCATATAAAGTGGGTGCTACATATATTAAGAAACTGGATTTAAAAGCATTCCATTTTTTTTTTTTGAATTTTGAATACTTTAATTATAAGTCACAAATTTCTAAATTCCAAAAGTATGACTTTATTGAATAAGTCCATACCCCAGAAGAAAAATGGCAAAATTCCATGAATTGAGCTACGAATTGGTACCTCATCCACCATATTTTCCAGATTTAGCCCCCAGTGACTATTTCCTATTTCCAAACCTAAAGAAATGGCTTGGTGGAAAGAGATTTAGCTCCAACGATGGAATTCGAATAATTATATTTTTTTTGGAAGGGATACAAAAATTGGAGAAATTGTGTTTCATTCAGAAAGTCACGGACTTTTTGATCGACCCTCGTATATGCCACAATTTTTTCTACCTTCTTATTGTATATTTCATAAAAGTAGTTTAAGTCTCGGACAGTACGTTATGGGGTAGACTATTCCCCGTTTTGCACTTCCCCGAAAAAATCAACATACTAACAAATGTCTACACCGAAATAGCGGCCTACAAATTTAGTGAATAAGTCGCACTTTTTTCCCTTTTAAAATCAATTATTCTACCTTTTTTATTGGAGATTCTATAAATAACATAATTATAGAGAAAAATCGTTTCAAAAATCGTTCCATTCCATTTCGTTTTCCCTGTCTAGTGCATCAATTCCACTAGTTCCCCTTTTATATTTTGTTTCCTTAGCCTAATGTTTTAGTTTCACTAATCCCCGCTCCATTTTATTTTTTTCACCTTGTATGGTATTTCAATTCTACTTGTTTCTCGTTCAATTTTATTTCACTCTCTATATCTAGCGTTTCAATTTAATTTGTTCCCTGTTACATTATATTTCGTTTCCAAATTTTAATGTTTCAAATTCACTCGTTCTTTAAATTCCCGGCAGCTCTTGTAGTCAAATCGATTTGAGCAGTCCATTAAGGGCGGTACTTTTCTCTTTTTGAAGATTTGGGGGCAAAGCGGTTTGAATAGATGGTTAAGGGGGAGACTGTTCCATTTTTAACCCCCATTTTTGCCACGTTACTGGCGAAAATTTCTAAAAGTACTTTGCCAATTATGGCCAAGACTGTTAAACTACAGGGGCCTAGAATTTTTATATTTTAACAATAAATTATGTAAAATTTAGCAATGAGTGGTTAACAACTATTTATAAATAATTTTAAAAATCGACGCTCAAAATTGGTTAAAGCGCTGAAGATTTTTAGTATAAATCAGTGTTTCAAAAAAAAAAAAAAAAAATTGAACACGTTTGACTTGCAAATATATTTTAATTTTTTTTTTATTTAATTAATAATATTTTCTTTCCCTTTAAGTGGTGTTTCTGTACCACGTTGGACAATTGCCACTATTGCCATAATATTATTTGCTGTTTGTGTTATGGCCTTAATAGCGACATTTCGGGAAATATCTCGTCGAAAATTAAATGACAAACAGCAAGTACGTTTAATAGAAAATCCCTCATTTGGTGTATTAATGCCAAAATATCGTCGTGGTGATGATGATGAAATAGAGACTGATACCACCCAAGAGTTAAGCAGTTAAAATGTGATGAATGAATAAAAAAGAGCAACTGTTTATTATTTAGAATATATAATTATCCTCCTTTATTTTTAAATACTTTTAGAGTTTTTGTTCTTTTTTTTTTCATTGTAATAATACTACAATATTTATTCGAAATATTTTCATTTTAATTATGTTTGTTTTTTTTATATCACTTTTTTAGCATTATTTTCGGTTTTAATGGCTCTTAAAAAATTAACAATTTATTTTTGTTTTATTAACCAATAATGAATATGGAATACGTACATATATAATCTCATTTTAAATATTATTAAATATTACTAAAATTTTTATTATAATAATAATATTTAGTTATACTTTAAGTATGTTTTTAATTTCTTACGTGTGTGTGTGTTTTTTTAAATAATTTATATTATTTTCTTTTTTAGTTAATAAGTAATAAATAAAATGCTTGGCATTAAATTAATTATAATACTATTGTGTTTTTGTTTATTTAAATTAAATTAGTTATAGCTAAAGAAAAAACTGTACATTAAAATTGACTATTATAATTGAAATGGGATTGTTGGATATAGAAATTTAGAAAATTTGTATGAAAAGAAAAATATGGAATATTTTAAATCCCAAGTAGGGAGTTATAAAATCTTATAGCTGTGTACATAGACATTTTGATGGTCCTTATAACAGTTTTATAAGGAAAATTTGTTATTGTTTTGCATGTTTGGTTTATGCATACGGTTGTTAATTTTTAAATTGTTTAAATAAAATTTTGTATCTAATAATTTTGGTCGATACTCTCTTTTTTACAACTTTTTCTTAATATTTCAAATATAGACTTAAATGAATTTGCGCAGGCGTTGGAGGGGACTACTCCCCTTTTTTCTCCGCCCTGTAACAGTTTTCAAAACCCACGTTTAAGAAGATGTCTACACCTACAGTCTACAGATTTCAAAATCTTAACACTTTTACCATTTTTAACCATTTCTGAAGCTTTTATGGAAACTCCAAAAGTTATCACTTTAGTTACATAGTCCATACTCCAGCAAATACATATTTTATATTTACGATTTCTATCCGAGGGGGTGGCGGTGGGACGTGAGCGGGAAAACTTTTTCTGTTTTTGCCCCTTCCCGCAAAAATCTTAAAAACTTCTCCCTTGGTGGAGAAGGAGCAGGAAACTCAGTGTCAATTTATAGCTCCAGCCATTTAGCATGTCCCCTTTTTAATCCCTTTTTTGTCTCATTTTTATCATGTTACCATGTTCAATAAATCACAAATAGCGAATTTAAAAAAAAAAATAAATTCTAAAATTCAGACTTCCAGCCAAAGTGCTATGGGCTGACCGTTAAGGCAGGTATTATTCCCTTTTGATCCCACGCTACTGGTTGAAATTTCAACTGATGCCTAATCAGTGAGTTATCCAGGCAACATACATATACATAGTTAAAATTTCAGATCTTTAGCCCAAGGGGTTTGGATAGTTAGGTTAAGAAAGAGACTTCCCCTTTTTACTTCAGGCGTAAAAATTTCTATATATTCCTTATTTTTACCCCACCCGAAAAATTTCCAAAAATCATATCTTAGTATCTACCATACATGGGACTAATGCAATGAGTGGAATAATTAAATGATGATTCCACTTATCAATTATAATGAACTTATTTTCATTATTAAAATTTAAAGTGATGATAATGTTTTAGGGATTTGATTAATGGTAATCCTTTATTATTAGCATCAAAAATGCATCAATTAAAAAACACATAGATAAGATTTTCAAAAACGTTAAAATGCAGAAAAATCGCAAAAATAGAAAAAATTTATTCAAATCGGCACATATCACTAGAATCTAGGCTGGCTTCGTTGCTTTTCGTTTGCTGTATTTAGTGTGTTTCAATTCCACACATTCCATTTCATTTCGTCCCCCTTGTCTAGTGTTTCCATATTACTCGTCCCCCGTTCCATTCCATTTCATTCCCCTTGTCTAAAGTTTCAATTCCACTCGTTCCCTATTTCATTACATTTCGTTCCTTTTTTAGTGTTTAATTTCCATCAGTACCCATTTCCATTCAATTTCACTAGTTTTAGTGTTTTAAATCCAAGCGTTCCTTAAATTTCAGGTTACTAGCTTTTCCACATTTGAATCCCTATTTCACCACGACCTGGCAAAATTTCAAAAAGTGAATAAGTTCATTAAAGGAAAAGTCGGCGCAAATCGCTTTAGGTAAAACAGTGCAATTTGCAATAAGTGTTCTCAGAAGTAAAAGCTTAATCACAGATGAGTTACTTGTTTGGTATGGGGAATGCCGAGGAATGCCGATGTAGCTAGGAAATTGAAATTTGGCATATAGCTGGTTCCAAAGGTTTTTAGTTACTATCCAAACCTCCAAACTAAGGATATGTGTTACCTCTGGTACGAGCAAATTAACTAAGAAGTTCCTTTGTGAAATATATAGAATTGGGTTAAAAAGTAAAACGTGCTTTATTAATCTCCCAGGCATGCAATTCCCCCCCCCCCCCCGCGTTGAAATCCCCTAAGAAGGGGATTTAGAAAATTTTAACGGGGAAAACTTCTCCGACATCATTCTGCTCAAGTACCGTCTCCTATAAATCTCTCAATTAAAATATGTGTATTCCGGGGAACACATGGGTTAAATTGACAAAATTTTTGAATTTTCAATTAAGAAATGGTAAAATGGAGTAAGCGTTCAATCGCCCGGCCAAAACCGTTGAAGCTGGGATCTTAAAATTCATCACCTAGATTCGGCATTCAGCTTAAACTTCTTGTTGGCAAATTTTCATGGGGAGTGACAAAACGAATAAAACTCTTTCACTTTCTCTGGCTCTGGCTACGCCATATAACTATGTTTCTTTAAAAGAAATATACCCCAAACATTATTACATTTTAAATTTTAGATTAGGCCGATAAAAATAAGGATACGTAAATATTTGTCAGCTATCACATATCCAAATTATAGCAAAAACTGAATTCTTTTTTGGAAGAGTTCGCTAGTGAGTGTTAAATTACAAAACGATTTTTAAGAAAATTTTCAAAAATCACACCATTTTTAAAAACTTTCCTGCAAAGATTTGATTTAAACATTGATGGCATAAGTTTATTTTTTAAATTTTTACTTTATAAAATAAACTTTTCTTTATCCAACAATCCAAATTTCATTTATCTTATGACCTTTTCTCTACTTATTAAAGAAAAGCTTCTGTATTACCTCTCATTTTAAAAAATATTGTCCTTTGTTTTTGCTGAAAGAGCGGCGGTCATGGTGGTTTATCTTGTGGTTGGGGCAGTGGTTGTAATGGTGATAAGGGTGGTAGCGGCTCTTTTGATGTAGGCGTAGGTGTAGAGGGAGCTGATTTATGACTACCAGGAGTTGAGGTATTTTGTATACAAGATTTTTCTGGCTGTGATGGATTTTGCATTAAACTGGTATATACACCAGTTACACTGGGCGTTAAACCGGAATCACCATCCTCCATTATAACAGAACTATCGGCCGCTGAGGGTATGGTGGGTAAAAAGCGTACACCCAAACGAGGTGGTGAAGTATCTTCTTCCTCTTGGACGGCTTCTTGTCTAACCAAACGAGGTTTGGGTAAAGTGGAGGCAAATTGTTGATGCTGTTGATGTTGTTTACCACTATGGGCTGGAATAATAACGAAAAAAAGAGAATAGAATATTATTTGAAATTCTTGTTTACATATCTATTAAAAGTTTACTTATTATGGATGGTAATGGTGTTGTACTCCCCGCACTTGATCTTGATAAACGAAATGTTGAGGTACTTGCCGTTGTTGCCGAAGCCGATGAGTCATTACGCGATGATGATAGATTCGAGTCCTGCGATGTCTTTCTTGTTATCAACCAAGCCGAATGCCTTCTTCTATTGGGATCCATCATTTTCATGGGTATAGCACATGTATGACCATGAGCATGTTGTGGCTTATGCTGGCCCGTTGCATTACCATTACGCCATGATGAAGAACGTGATGAACAAAAATTTTCACTTGATATTGAACCAGTTCTTGTTTGTTTCTTTTGTTTAATTTCCGAAAATTGATACTGATAAGGATCATTTTTATTGCTTCGTGATACACGACCTCTTCTTCCATCCAAACGTTGTGGCTGATTACGTTCACAACAGGTCACACAGCAGGAACAATAGTTCAAAAGTCTGTGCCAACTACGAGACCATATAGATCCTTCCTTTTTCTGGATCTTATGCCAATTGGGCATTTCGCTAGGCATCATACGTAAGCATCTACATCCAGGAGGATGTACCGCTGGCAAAAGAGGTGGCAGTTCTTTGGGTATTCTCTCGTTGCCCATACCTCTACGGGTTAAGGCTCCAGCTCCTCTAGTGACTCTAGTTTCTTCGAAATGTTTACACAAATTGACACAATCCTTTTTAAATTGTTTAGTCATAATGGCATACAGGAAGGGATTGCAGCAGGAATTTAACGGCAGTATGAACACTGTAAAAATTTTAGCCTGTTCCAAGGAAATCAATTGTAAACCAAATATGGCTGTTATAGAGAAAAAAGCTATAGGAGACCAACAGAGAAAGTCTGTGAATACCAATAAAGCCATTCTCTTGGCTATTCTAGAATCATTAGTATTCCAGGCTTGTGAACCTCGTATGGCCCAATACATTTTTAAATAGCAACCCATTAAAGTCAAAAAGGCACAACCATTTATTACCATTAAGCCAATGACATATGAAAGACTTGCTATTCCCGTAGTAGTCTCAAATGGTAAACAAACGGCAAATTTACGATAGTCAGAAATTCCCAATAATGGTAAAATGGCCATTACCAAAGCAAATGCCCATCCCACAACCATAATATAAGCTGCCTGTTTCAATGACAGTCTCTTATTCAAATGTATGGCATGTGTTATAGCATAATTTCTTTCTAAAGTTATAACCGCCAAAGTATACACCGAAAGTTCAGATGATAAAACTGCCAAAAATCCAGCTATCTGACACATTACCGACATTTGCCAAGGTATAGCAAACATACGAAATTCTCCCAAGGTAGAAGCATCCACTATAGCTAATATGCCCAAATATGCTCCCATAAAGAAATCAGCTGCGGCTAGATTACACACCAAAAATCGAGGTACATCCATTTTAGATCTTGAAAATATTAATACAAATACTACTGTACCATTGCCCAAGAGAGCTAGAAGAAATACTACCCATACACCACATCTTAAGGTCCACCAATCAAATAAATCGGCACAGGGTAAAAAAGGACCCGGCATTGGTAAACATTGTATACTACCGGGTGTATGTTCTGATCCAATAGTGGCAAAGAGGCCACCACCACCAAATGTACCGGCAAAAGTGGCCATGGTACCAGTTGGCATATTACTACCGGTACCAGTTCCTGTCCCTATGGCATCTTCATCAAAATATTCCTCCATATAGGTGGGTATGTTGCCGGGATAGGTAAAATCTTGTCCAAAATTATCCCAGATATCATGCATTTGGGTGCCAAACTTTTTGCTCAAATTATCTGAAAAAGTATAAAAGAAATAGGTTTCAAAAGCTTTAAAAAATATTCGGAAGTATTTGTAAATCAGAATATTATATACTAAGGGGCCGATTTGTAGGTGTGACACTCACAACATATTGTTTGAAGACTGAAAGTTCAAATTTCATTTTAAAATTTTGTAATATGGTCTTAAGGCCCCACTACAATTGTCTTAAGTGTCTTAAACTTGGTAACGGTATGAAACAAAAATTCAAATTTTTTTTTAATTAAAAATTTCCATTTCTAACATTTCGTTTCTAACCAAAACAAAGCTTAAGCCACTTAAGCTTTAATTAAGATTTATAATACGGCTTTAATTGATAATATGAAGCTCGCTTATTCATTTTCTAAAGCTTTAAATAGCCAATTTAATACAAAGCTCTTCAAAAGCTTTAAAAGCTTTAAAATCTTTCTTAAATTGTATATAAGTTTTTAGTTAACATATCTCTTAAAACTTACGCAACTGAGGCCATATATCCATCATACTATTATTCCACAAACTCATATCAAATTCAGCATCCGATGGAAATAAAACGGCTTCTTGCACCAATGGTGGTTTCTTGCTAGCTGACATCGCTACCAACGGTATAAAAGGACAGCAATGATAGGCATATGACAAAATTAAAGTTTGTATGCGGGGAAAAGTATCGGGTGCTGGAAAATCTTTCAACTTGGGATTATTGAAAGTCTTTAAATGCAGCAAACGTTGCAAACCATTTGAAGGTAATTCAGGAAATATATTATTACCCAAATTTAACTCCTCCAAAGAAGTGAAAGGCATGAAAGCATCTTTATGGATCAGTGTTATTTGATTACCTTCTAAATCTCTAGGAAAAAAAATAAATAAAAAGAGAATATACATTTAAAATAAATTTTATGCGAAACAGGACAAAAATTGGAAAATACTTACAATAATTGTAATTTGGCAATGCCTTGAAAAGCATCTTGAGGTATTAATTTTATACGATTATATGATAATAATAAATCATGTAATTGTTTTAAACCATGGAATGGACGACCTTGTAAATGTTCAATTAAGTTGCTTGATAGGTCTCTAATAGAAATTTAATGCAATAATGTGTAATGATTTTCAAATTGAGCTTTTTTATCTTACTTACAACAGTCTTAATTCTCGGCAATGAGCTAATAGGGGAATGTGTTTAATGGAATTTGTTTTTAGCTCTCTAAAAATGATAAAGTTATAAATTATTTGTTACTTGTTTGATTATGTAATCTAAAAATACGTACAAACTTCTCAGTCTTGGTGTTTGACGACATAAATTTGCTGGTACTTCATTGATGCCAGCTCTGTCTAATTTAAGGATTTCCAAAGAAAAGCAACCTTCTAAATCAGGAAAGTTTTTTAAAAAGCGAACATCTGAAAGAATTCTGCAAGTAGGAGAAATAACTTAAATATTATTGAGGGCATTGAATTTTATTTAAACTGCCAAACGACATTAAAAACTTAATTTGATATTATAAAAAAAATCTCAAAAATCTTTAGACGTCTAAATATAAGAGGAATGGTCCCAAAAATGTTGCTTAAACATTTTTTTTCTATTCTAGCTACGCAAGAACTCATATTCCTATGTGTTTTCGTAAAGGGTGCAGTAAAATATAGCTTATGGACAAGAAATACTAATATGTACACTCAATTTTCGGATACGAAAACATATGAGACTACATGCACAATATAAGAGACTACAGGCATTTTTCGTTATTTTAGTAATTTTAATAGATTTTTATGGATCATGGCCTTTTTTCTTTTATGTCATAGCCAAATTAGTTTGACTAAATTCATCTGCTTTTTATAATTTTATTAATTTTCGTATTTCTAAATAATTTCTATTTTAACAAAAAATCATAGGTAAAGCGAAACCCAAATATTCAGTAAAAGATATTTGAGGAATGAAACAAATGTTTAATATAACATAGTATATGTTCTTACAATGTAAGGCGAACTATTTTTATAGTTCTGAAATACAATTAATTATTTCTGAAATACAATTAATTATTTCTGAAATACAATTTACTATTTCTGAAATACAATTAACTATTTCAGAAATACAATTTACTATTTCTGAAATACAATTGACTATTTCTGAAATACAATTTACTATTTCTGAAATACAATTGACTATTTCTGAAATACAAGTGATTATTTCTGAAATACAATTGACTTTTTCTGAAATACAATTGACTATTTCTGAAACACAATTGACTATTCTAAACTACAATTGACATTTCTGAAATACAATTGACTATTTCTGAATTACAATTGACTATTTCTGAAATACAATTGACTATTCTGAAATACAATTGACTATTCTGAAATACAATTGACTATTTCTGAAATACAATTGACTATTCTGAAATACAATTGACTATTTCTGAAATACAATTGACTATTCTGAAATACAATTGACTATTTCTGAAATACAATTGACTATTCTGAAATACATTTGACTATTTCTGAAATACAATTGACTATTCTGAAATGCAATTGACTATTCTGAAATACATTTGACTATTTCTGAAATACAATTGACTATTCTGAAATACAATTGACTATTCTGAAATACATTTGACTATTTCTGAAATACAATTGACTATTCTGAAATACAATTGACTATTTCTGAAATACGATTGACTATTCTGAAATACATTTGACTATTTCTGAAATACAATTGACTATTCTGAAATACAATTGACTATTTCTGAAATACGATTGACTATTCTGAAATACATTTGACTATTTCTGAAATACAATTGACTATTCTGAAATACAATTGACTATTTCTGAAATACGATTGACTATTCTGAAATACATTTCACTATTTCTGAAATACAACTGGAGAAGGTGGTGTTTCCTTTCTATTTTGCTCCCCATGTTTATTGTTTCAATTGCGCTCATTTCGCATTTCCATTCCATTTCATTCCCTCTGTCTAGTTTTTAAATTTCACTCGTTTTCTGTTCCATTCCATTCGTACCTCATGTATAGTGTTCAATTTCACTCGTTTTCCTTGCCTAGCGTTTCAATTCAATTCGTTATCAGTTCCGTTTCATTTCGTTTCTTTTATCTAGTGTTTCAAATCCACGCCCTTGCCATTGCATTTATTTTCTCAATTTTAGTGTTTGAACTCCATTCCTTTCCCGTTTGAACTCCATTCCTTCCCCGGTAGGCTAGTTGGTAGCGTTCTAACTTATCAGTGCGGGGGTCGTGGGTTCGATTCCCACCAGAGGCTCTGGTCTGTTTTCGCTACAACGATCCGATGGCTTTTGTTGCTAGTGCTCGGTTAGGGTTTTAATATATAATTTGTAATTATATGATTAATAAAAATAAATAAAATAAAAAAAAAATCATTTGAGGAAATTTAGAAATTATTCCCAAAAATTTGGAAACCGTTTAAGTTAACAGTCTAAGATGTGAGTCCAAAACATCAAGTAAAAAAGCGATAACTGTCAATATTTCTTCTTTTAATGTTTTATTTCTACATACTACATTAAAACCTTCAATTTCATAAAATGGGGAGATAGCGCCTTTTCGCATATATGATATGATTTATCAATTTTCCTAACGATATAGAGAAAAATTTCAATACTATGGAGACTTTTTTTTATAAAAAATAAAATAGAATCCGAAATGTTATTGTTTAAAAATATATTTTTTATTATAAATTATTGTTTGTACTTACAATTTTCTTAATTTTGTCATGCCCCTTAAAGCACCCGGCACTATTTGTGATATTGGATTTGCCCTTAAATCTAGAGTTTGTAGATTTTTTGGTAAATCAGTGTCATTTATCCATCTCAAGCGATTACTGGTAGCAGAACTATAAATATAAAAAAAAGTTTTTTTTTTTTTTTGTTAAATAACAAAACCTTATCTTTAGTTAAGAAATTAAAACTTGAACTTGATTTATTTTGTTGTTCTTTTCTTTCTTAATTTCTCTAAAGTTCATTGTCTTAAAATATAATTGAAATATTCTTACAAGTCAAAAATAAAAAAAAACATAACATAAAATACAGCCAGCTGGTATGAAATATAACACAGCTTGAAAAAGATAAGTAAAGAAGAATTAAAGTTGTTTGAATTTTTAATGTGAAATTTTTTAATGAATTTTTATGATAACAAATAAATTTTTTAATGATGCATCATATATAGGGGGTGGTAAAAAGAGTGTTAAAAAAATGTAGAAAATATTTTACTTTTATTACTAAATAAGGCTCTAAAAAATATTTAAATGCAGAGCTACCAAAGAAATAATTCACTAATGTGTTGTAACCAACATACCATTATTTGTATAATTAATATTTTATTATTTCATGATTGCAGCTAATTATGGAAGTATAAAATGATGGCATTATAAAAAAAACTTTAATCAAATCAAAATTCAACTCACTTTATTCAATTAGAAATCATTGATTTAAGGTATTGATAAATTAGTCACTAATTTAAAAAATAAATAAATTTTTATGCGAAGTAATTAAAAAATGAATTATCTTAATCAAGCTCCGTTGAACATGATGGGGGACTCGAAGATATCAAAATATAATCTTAATGATCATAAATATGATTGTAATTGATCATATTATAAGCACTTACGAAAATCGTCGGATTATATTATGATCATAGGATCATTTTATGACCATTACGTTCATTACGAGGGCGGATCAATAAGTCCGTGACTTTTTGAATGAAACACAGTTTTTTTTTGCAAAAAAAAATTATTTTTCAACATAATCTCATTTTAGCTCAATACACTTAGTCTAACGTTTCTCCAATATTTGTATCCCTTTCAAAAAATAAAATTTGTCGAGGTCCATAAAATAGGCATTTGTTTGATCAATAATTTAATCGTTGAAGCTAAATCTCTTTCCACCGAGCCATTTCTTTGGGTCTTGTAAAAACTCACTGGGGGCTAAATCCGGAGAATATGGCGGATAAGGTACCAATTCGTAGCCCAATTCATGGTATTTTGCCATTGAGATTACACACGTCTAACGATTACGTTTATGGTCAATTGAGAGCAAACGCGGCACCCATCTTGCAGATAGCTTTCTTAAATCCAACTGATCTTTTAAAATCGAAACAACAGAGCCATATGAAATCCCTATGGCATCAACAATCTCACGCACTTTTACTCTTCGATCGGCCCACACCTTATCGTGGATTTTTTCGATATTTTCGAGTGTATTGACCTCAATTGGTCAGTAAACCACTTTTTTACTATTGAAATCGATGGTGCAGAGTCCCCATAGTATTTATCAAGCATTTTCTTGGTTTGATTGACTGTTTTTTTTCGCCAAAAATTATGTTTAATTTGCACTCGAAATTCACTTTTTTCCATTTTGAAAAAAAAAATCTACGAAGTTGTATGTTTTAAACAGCTGTTAAACGCAAAGTAAATGACGGAACTTGCTCAAAATTTGACAGTAGTCTATAAAAAGGTGGTACTTGATGGGAGCAGTGTTGTATTTTATATAACTACGAGGGAAGGTCGAAAAGTCACGGACTTATTGATCCACCCTCGAAAAAGTATTATTTAAAAAAAAACATTTTTATTTTTTTATTTATAAAATATGTATTACACGGAATGAAAATCTTTAAAGATTTCCATCATATTTATAAATTGTTAAAAATATAATTTTTCATAAATTCTATGAGTGTAGTATTTAGCTTGGTGTACTTTTCTAGTAAGTTTTTTTTTTACTTTTTCATAATGTAATCGTAATAATACCGGAAATTTGCTATAATTTTCAATTTTTTATAAATTCGTTATATTCACCATGCACACGTATAAATATTCACCAAAGTTATTCACTTAAGTAGACAATTGTTTTGCGGTTACAAAAACAAACAATCCAACAAAATGGATAATTATCAACACATTGTGGGAAATAAAAGTTCCCTTTTGTAACTTTTTGTTTTATTATTATTTTATTGCTACACACACACACACAATCACGGCGAAACTTCCAAATGCACTTTTAGTATGAGTTTGTGTATGGATGTGTAAATGTTGTTTTTGTTGCATGTGAGCTCAAAAGTTTTTACCCTTAAACTTTTGGTGATTTTTTTTTTGGTTTTTTTTGGGAAGAAAAAAACTTTTTCTTTAAGTTACAGTGATGGCCAAAACAATACATTTAAAAAATTTTTTCTTTAATTTTTCTAGTTAAAAATTTTGTTGAGTAACAAAGTCAAAATCAATTAATTTTTTAATTAGTTCTTTAAAAAACTATATCAATATTAAAATTTTAACGCGTAATAGTCATCATTTGAAATATTGATCATTTTATGTTTCGTTGAATCAATTACAGAAATAATTGACTACAACTTTGTTATTCAACTAACTTTTTATTGGTGATATTTGAGAGATATTTTTTTTACCCAGCGTAAATTGGGATTATAATTCATAGCTATACACTCAGAAAAAAATGTTAGTAGAAAAATTTGTAAATGGTTTTCAATCCTACTTTACTATTTTTGTACTGATTTTTAGTAAAAAAAAATATTATTTACTATTTTTTTTTTTGCTATTTACATTTTACAAATTACATAAGTTTTACAGAATATTTACATTTTACAAATTTTTTAAAACCGATTTGCTAAAATTAGCAAAAAAAATATTTTTCAAAACAAAATTAGCAAATTAAAACAATTTGTTTATGTTTTAACTCTTTTTTAAGAATATAAATTTTTTTTTAATTTTGTCTAAATTAGTGAAGTTTTTATTTTATAGTTGATCTTTTTTAATAAATTATTCAGTTCAATTTCTTCGACCTTTTTAATACAAATTCCAGGTAATAAGTATTCAAGCTTAAGGTCTATTTATACAAAATTATTTATTTGTTATCCAATATTTCGCTATCTCAATGGATAGCTTCTTCAGGGATTTTTTTTTTTTTTTTTTTAATTTTAAACAAATTTTTTTACAAATCAAAATTAATGAAACAGCAAAATTGTCAATTTTAAAAATATTAAAAATTAAACACAGGAAACAAAAATTATTCTATTACATTTTTATGAACCTATTTTATTCTTATAAATTAAATGTCTGTAATTCTGAGCTACATTGTCTGTATCTGTTTTAAAATTAATTCTTTGTTCTATTGGTGTGTTGATAATTTGTAACATTTCTAACATGAAGCGTCTTTTGTAGTTTGTTTCTGTATTTAAAACTGTTGTATTTTCAAAATCTGGTGTATGGTTAAGAGTGGCACAATGTGATGATAATGCAGTTTTCTGAGAAGCTGTATTCCTATATTTCTGATCAGATCTATGTCCTGCTAATCTAGTTTTTAATTTGTTCTTTGTGGTACCTATATATACTTTACTACATATTTCATTATCTTTACCCCTGCAAGGTATCTTGTAAATAATATTAGATTTATCTAATTTCTCTGTCCTATCTTTCATTTTACTAAATAATCTATCTAATGTATTATATGTTCTATGAGCCATCCTATAATTATTGATATCATAAATATTAGAATTTTCTAATCGTTCAGAAATCATTGGTACATAAGTTAAAGACTTGTAAATCTTAGGTTCAGTAACTATATTCACACTGCCTTCCCTATGTCCATTGTACTGACCAATCAATTTATAAATCAATTCCCTTGGGAAATTATTATCCTCTAAAATATTTCTTATTCTTATTTTATTATTTCTATGAAAAACTATATCACTAATATTTAAAACTTTATCTATAAGATTTTTGGCAGTATTAATAATAACTCTTCTCGGATGTTTTGAATAATAATTAATAATTCTACCCGAAGAAATTGGTTTTTGATACCAATCTACTAACAAGTTATTCTCCTTTCTTATTATTAATGTGTCTAAATATTGAAGTTTACGATCACATTCCCTTTCAATTGTAAATTTAATATCCTGGTGAAATGAATTAAATATGTTTAAAATATTTTCTATTTCAATTTCTGAAATAATACAAAATAAATCATCTACATATTTCGTTATAATCTTTGGTTTAATAGATAATCTTCTAATACATTTATCAAGTAGTTCCTCCATAACTATATCTGCTACAACTGGAGAAGCTGGAGAACCCATAGGTAATCCTTTTTGTTGAGAATATAGTTTTTTATTATATTGAAAATATCTACTATCATCTATGCAAAATTTGAGAATTCTTAAAAATAATTCCTTTTCAATAGTCGTATGTTCTTTAATTATATTCCATTTTTCCTCTATAATACTTAAGACTACATTTATAGGTATACTAGGGAATAAGGATACTATATCCAATGAAATTAACTTTTCCTCATTCTGTATCGTGATTCCCTTAATTTTATCCTTAAATTGTAATGAGTTCTTTACATTATACACTGAATTTTCAGTTATCTTTCTAAGAATTCCTGTTATATATCTGCTTAGTTCATGAGATGGAGAATTGATGCTTGAACAAATTGGTCTTAATGGAAATGTTTCCTTATGCACTTTCGGAACTCCATATAATTTGGGTGCCGTAGCAGTTGTTGTTTTAAATGTTTTCCTTTGAAAAGGTGTTATTATTTCCAATTTGAAAAGGTTTTCTACTATATCATTATTTGTATTTTTAGTCTGGTTCGAGATCATAGAAATTTTTTTCCAATGAAAGAAAATTTTTTTATTGAAAAAAAAAGAGTAAAAATACATTTTCATACATATTTGTCTAAAATATTTTTTGATAAAATAAATAAAATAAAAAAATGCTGCTCGCTAAAAAAATATAAAGTTTTATATTCGAATTTGTAAGGCAATTTCAAAAGAAATTAGCAGCTTTAAAGTGTAACAAGTGTATCTAAAAAAATACCCCTGGGCTCAAATTAGTAAAATTTCCCATAATAACAGCAAAATTTTCACTTGCAAGTACAGACTTTTTTTGGTGAGAGTATGAGAGTGTTCTTCGTTGCCGATGAAGACTATTTTAGACCGTACTTTTATAAATACGTGAAAGCTCCCGCAGGCGGACACCGACCGTCGCGCTACAGGATAGTTTTTTTCTTTTTAAGTTCCAAGAAGGGACAAAGATATTTGTCCGTCTATGGAAACTGTCCGTCTGTGGGAGCTGTCCATTAGTGGAGCTTTCAGTATAAAATATATAAATTATTGGCAATTTTCTAACTGTCGGAGACATTCATAAAGGCGGATATCACTAATGTCATATAAAAAGTCTTAAAAGTCTTGCCATTTGAAATTGGATGGAGGAACTACAAAACGCACTTTACAATTTTAGGTATTTTTTTGTCTATGTTTTTATGCTCAGTTTAATATTACAAAATTCTGTTATTGATTCTATTGTTTTGTCCATCACTGTATATCGACAGGGTGAAAAAATAGACACTTAAGTTGTTATTTTTTTTTTTTTTTTGGTTTACTTTTTATCAATTAAATTTATACTGGCGTATTTTTTATATTTCCTTAAGAAAATATATTTTTTTTTAGTTTCTCAATAGTTTTTAAAATAGTACTTGTGGAGATTTTATGGTTTTGCTCTAATGTCCACCAAAGTATAAACAAAATGCTTAAGTGGCAAATTGTCCCCAAAAAGCTTTTGCTGTATAAATTTTTTTTGTTTATACTGTTTTAATGCATCTTTTAATTTATGTTTTTATAAGAATTTCTGCCAAATAAAATTATTTGAAGTGGGTTAGCTTAAAATCAAATTTAATAGGATGATTAAGTAAATTTTTTTTTTAATAAAATAAAGGATTTTTATATAACATTTTATAACCCTCAAAAATATTGGCGCTGTGTTGGTACAGTGAAATTTTATTACAGTTTAAAATGTTTATTTTTAAAATTTTCAATAAGATTATAAAACCAGTGCTAACATTTTTTAGAGCTTACTTTAGCCATCGGATGTCTACAATGAAATTTTATAAAGAATTTTATCGTATAATATTTAAATACTATATACGATTTCACTCAACACTCTTTGGCTGATTTTGGTTATATTTCACAATGAATGACAAACGTATTCCACTAAGATGATGAGATTTAAACGGTTAAAATATTCAATGAAAATGTTCTTTGTAAAATTTAACTTTGGATTTTAGAACAAGAAAATTTTCTCATAAGAAGGAACATTTAAATTATTATTTTACAGGCCAAAAAAAAATAAGCTAGTGATAAACTACAATTCAGCCTTCCCATGGGCTCATACAACTGCATACCTGTTAAAATACGTCCGTGTATAGTTCAATATATGATCATATATGATCTCATATAATATATACATGTATATACTTTTGCATTCGAAATAAGGCGGTATAAGGCCGTATATGGTCATATGTGACTATATATATTTATAATATAGGAGCATATATAATTTAATATAGGCATATATGATAATATATGATCATATATGGGAATATACCTCCCTATACCCTTAAATTTCGGATCAGAAGCTATATGACCATATATGAGATGTAAGTATATGAACATGCATGGTCATATATGGTCATATACCAGCCCATGTATGATCATATATGTTCATATGTATATTTTCATTTTCATATGGTTTTTTCGAGAAACCATCAGAGAACAGATTCATAGAATATATTAACTCTTAAAACGCAAGTTTTAGGAACTTTTATTCACTTCATGAATTAGGATTAAATTTCACTGCATTTGTTTTAGGAATGAATTTAGCTTAAATGAATTTAGCACAGTGATTTTTGAGTCATATTTCTTGGCGTTTCTTATGTCCAAAAATTAAATTTTCAACGGCCCTAAAATTTTAATGCATCAACATAGCGCCAAAACATTTGGGGCGTTTTATTATATAAACATTATATTTTAATCCCCCATTGGAATTATCTATGCCCAAAAATAGTGTTGCACAGTGTAATACAATAAAGCATTGTTTCAAATCGTTAATATGTGGAATGAAACGGGGAACGAGTAGAATTGAAATATGTACTTAATATGGGTAAAAAATGGATTGAAACGGAGAACGATTGTAATTGAAACACCTTATAGAAGAATCAAAATCGAATGTAACGGGAAACGAGAGGAATCGGAACAATAAACACAGAGTACAAAATGAAATGAAACGAGCATGGGTGATATTTATCGATTTTATCCAACCACTTTAGCAAGTTTCAATGATCTGGGTGTCTAAAATGTTCTACTTTTTGGATGAAAAAATAATAAACAAAAAAAATATATTTGTATTTTATAACATTTTGCCACCCGTTCCATTTTAACGTTTTAAAATTTTTTTTATTCGCGAATTTTTAATTACACATCATTGAAATTAGATCCTAAATATCATTATCATAAATTAAAAACAGATGTTAATGCAAATAATTTCATTACCATTGATAACAATGCAAAGTCCCATACATATATACCAATGAAATTCTCTAATTCAATATTCTTTAAGACACCCTCTATCCAATTTAAATCTTAAAAAATCCATTTTATTTATTTACTTTTAAGCTCTACTGACTATTTAGTCCCTTAATATATATTTTATCTTATTTTTATTTTAATGCTTAAAATATATGTGTTATAAACATCACTTAACATGTTCATAATTATCCTGTTTACATTGGAAAATTGTGCTTCATTTTGTATATTTCCTGTGTATAGAACATAAAAATAAGGATAAGAAGATGCAAAAGAAAAGAGGATGAAGAATTTTTACATTCATACGCATATAAATATTTTTTCTTTTTTTTTCTGTTAAATGAACATTGAAGAAGACAACATGAAAATATTTTCAAAAGCACAATGACATTAGAAAACTGCAGCAGCTGATGTTGATATGTAATTGTTGTTGCAGTTATTGCTGTTTGTGAACAAGATGTTGGAGTTACAGTAGTCATCGCTTAACTATGACTACTGCAAACATATACATACATTAGAGTTGATCGAAATCTGTTTAAATAGTTGAACCAAATTCTAGCAGTGGGGAAAAGTTTATAATTGTTAAAACAATCAATATAGTAATATATATATCTAAAATTTCCGCATCGTAATCGAAATTTTCGAATTTTCGCAAAATTCTCAAATTGCAGTTAACTTATATCTAGGATAATTTTTTTAATATTTCAAAAGCTTCGAAATACTACAATCATGTTGGTGATTAAAATAGAACTTTTCATTATTCTACCGACGTTAAAAAAAAATCATGAAATATTATAACCATTAGAATTTCGGTATATTCCAAATTTAAGTTATAAAACGATTCAATATTATTTCTACAAAACTCTTATATATGATCTCAGATTTTATTTAGATTTCCACCCACCCTAATATACCTCCTCCATTGTTGGTTATGCATGGTTAAGCAGAACAAGAAAAATATTTTGACTATAGAAAAATTCAACAATAAAAAATGTTTTCCAACATTTCTTATTGAATCGGGACTAGTATTACATTCTCAAAGGAACGTTAAGGAGAGTTGCAAGTAAAGTTAAATAATGTATGTAAAGTACGGGTTGATAAATGATATGATTTTAAAAGTTTTCCTTCATTAAGTGTTGCTGATTTGTTAGTGTAAATACAAATTAAATTAGATAAAGTATGATTTGAAAGATGCAACATATTACAGAGAATGTTTCATGAAATCAAAATAGTTTATTTAAAATATCAATTACTAAAGGATAAAATACGATGTTTAATTGCAAGTCATTTGGTATGTAGTTGGAATTTTTTTAATTGGAAATTTCTATGGTGAAAAAGAGGAAAATAATCTATCCTTCGACGGCCTGCTCAAACATCTTCGCCAAAATTTTTACCTAAGTAACTTATAATTTCGGTTTTTTTTTTAAACTCCTACGTGAAGGGGCAAATGTGCCTCTTCCCTGACATCCTGTCTATACGCTTTTGACTAGAAACCCAAAAATGAAAACTCGTTATTAAAACGTGGTAAAAATATATGTCCTAGCAGAGTTTGACCTAACCGATTTGACAAAAAACGGAACGAGTGGAATTGAATCACTAGAAAAAATGAATGCAATGGAATGAAACAAGGAACGACTGGAATTAAATCGACTTGGCTAGAGGTATGATGATGGCATGATAATCATTTGACATGATAATGGGGAACGCAATGGATTTAAACGGGGAACAAGTGGAATAAACATTCGACATTGTAAAAAAAATGTAATGAATAACGTATTCCAAAAAAAAAGAATTAGAATAAGAACACTAGAGAAGAGGAAGCAAATGGCATGCAACGGGGAACAACTGAAATTAAAATGCTAAACAAGGAGAACAAAATGGAAATGGAAACAATTGGATTTGAAACACTAAACAAGGAAAACAAAATGAAGTGAAACGGGAATGTAGCGAATGGAATTTAAATGCTAGACAAGGGAAACAAAATGAAATAAAAAACACGAAACGGGTGGAATTGAAATACTAAAAAGGGGAAGGAAATGGAATAACACAAGAAAAAAGTGGAATTGAAACACTAGAAAAGAGAAACGTAATGGCATGAAACGGGGAACGAAAGGCATGATGATATCATGATAATGATTTGACATGATAATGGGGAACGCAATAAGTTGAAACGGGGAACGAGTGGAATTGAAACATTCGACAGTGGAACGAAATGTTATAAAAAGCGAAATAGAAAAAAAAACAACTGCAATACAAACACTAGAGAAGAGAAAACAAATAGAAAGAAACGGGGAACAACAACTGGAATTAAAATACTAGACAACAGAAACAAATGGAATGGAAAGGGGAACAAGTGTTACTAAAATGGCTCTTAGAGCAAAACATTGGTCCCGTTGAGACAAAAACGTCGGTATATATGCCGAAGATATAAAGAAAAAATTAAAAAGGCGGACCTCTACGTTCGGCAACATTTTTTTTAAACAAAGACTCATATCATAATATTGCTTGAATAATAAATACAGTAAACTTCGGTTAAGACGAAAATTTTTGGGAGATTCCTCTTAAAAATGTAACGAAAATTTTTAACAAAAACTCGGGACTTTCTTAAGCCAGTTTTACTGCACTATTGGATAAATAGTACAATGATTATCAAAATATTGCTTGAATAGTACCTCAATGCGATTTAAAGTACCACGATCATAAAAATTTAGTACCAAAATTCAGTAAATAGTACCACGATTTCATGAATAGTACCACAATCTGTCTAAACAGTAATTTGATAGGAGAGTAACTGGATTTGTTGAATTGCCCAACAATCATTCACATTAGTACCACGAAGCGATGAATTGTACCAAAACCATTTAAATGTGGCCTGAAAAGTACCACAATAATAGTTCTGTAGAAACTAAATTTTACGATTTTGAATTACTGTTGTCAAAATCAACTTCTACCACGGCAATACGATTTCTGATGCCACTGCAAAATTACTCTTTACAAAGAGAAAAGGTACCTTCGATTGAAGAATTTTTCCATAGAAATTGTATCTCAGATTGTAAAAATGTTTCGCTAAAACAAATACTTCCGATTCTATGTATTTTAAATTTAGAAAAATAATAAAAATTTTGAAAATTTTTTTATATAAAATCTGAGAATTTTCTTTGCCTCGTTGCTTATTTTAAAGATTTTCCAAAGAATTTATAGCATTAAACATACAAATTGTACTTGTCTCATTATTCGAATATAATACATATTCTCACAAGTGGATTTCGTTCCTTACTTCTTTACTTCCTTTAACACTTAACCTTAACATAATGCAATATATTTATCTTTTAAATTGTTGTTAGTGGTTTTATTATGATAGTGATAAACACAAACACCATAACAATAATATTTGACCTGTTTAAAGAACATAACTTGTTTGTACACACTATGGGCAAAAAGTACAAGAAATTGGACTAAAAATTTGAAGAAAAAATTTCAAAGGTTCTAAAAAAAAATTTAAGAAAATTATGTTGATTCAGATATAATTTTATGTTTATATGAAAATTTACATATTTGCTAAATACTTTTGTACCACAGTATAAGTGCAGTTGTATCACATGCATTTCACCACACTAACTAAATATTACGAAAATTTGAGGAAATAAGAAAAGATATCTATGTGTGCTGAGAAATTGAAAGAAATCACACACACAAACATACACATGCAATAATGCTCATTTACTGCAATACACACTTACACACACGTCTACATAGAGTTTGTGGTGACAACATGCTGCTAACTTTTTGTTTTTCTTATTGTTGATGTTACTAAATGTTAAATGTTGTGTGCATTATAAAAGTCACAAGGACATGAATCCAAAAAAAAAAAAATGATAAAAAATTGTTTTTGTTAAAACAGAAGTTAAAAGTTTTTATTAAATCAAAATATAAATACAAAATTTATTAAAAATTAAATTCGTTAAATAAAACTAATTTTAATAATATTTTTAGAAAACTAAGTTTCGATGAAAACTTTTCTATTAGTAGATGTATAAAGCTTGTGGGTGAATAAAGGACAAAAATTTAAATTAGAATTTTTGATGGAGCTGTAAATAAAAACACCCATTTTTGGTCAAATTTTCAGCGCGTATTGCCTTATAAAATAAGTTGTGATAAAAAATAAATCCTTCTTTCATGCACTAGATAAAGTTCTTTTAAAGAAGTGTGCAAAATTTTAACAAGATCGATTAATTTTTCTTCATTTTGTTTAAAATAAAACTTTTGTTACCAACAAATACTCACAAGCTACTCAAAAGCTATATAACAAATCGAAAATTCACTCTTGCTGAAAAAAGTTTTGTCAGCTCTCCTCAAGATATACAAGCCGGAGTTCCACAAGGTAGCATTTTGGGTCCTCTGTTATATATCATTTATACTTCAGACATGCCATTAGATATTAATACCCACACATCGGCTTTCGCTGACGATACTGCAATCTTAAGCGTCCACGATGACTCAAAAATAGCGTCTAGAATGTTACAGACTCACATTTCACAATTGGAAGCTTGGTTGGATAAGTGGAGAATTAAGGTGAATGAACAGAAATGTATCCACATTACTTTCACACTGAGAAAAGAGACGTGTCCACCCATTAAAATTAATAATCTGAATATACCCCAACACACATGTGTGAAATATCTCGGTATTCGCCTTGACCGTCGACTCACGTGGAAAAATCATATAGATGCGAAAATAACTCAGATGAGGCTAAAAACTGCTCAACTCGCTTGGCTTACTGGCAAAAACTCTAAACTAGGCCTGGACTGCAAATTACTCATTTACAATTCGATCATGAAACCCATATGGTGCTACGGAATTCAGCTCTGGGGTACTGCCTCTGCGTCCAATATAGGGAAAATTCAGAGAATGCAAAATAAATTCTTGAGGACGATCACGAACGCACCCTGGTATGTTAGGAATTACAACATACATAAAGACCTGAATGTACCCCTGGTCAAAGATGAAATTATTAGACACTGTCAACGCTATTTAACAAAACTGGAAACACACCCCAACATACTAGCCCGTAACTTAACTGATAATCACGGCCACCAGCGTCTTAGGAGGAGGGACACTGCGGATCTGGTCCGCTAATAATAAGGGGAAATAATGATCCCAGTTGAACCACATAACATTAGTCTGGCACTGGCTGGACTCAACAATTAATATTTAGTTTTAAGATTTGGATAATTATTGTTAGTTCACAGTTTTTAAAAGTGAAGATTCAATAAATAATATAAAATAAAATATGGAAAAAAAAATTTTTTTTGTTTGGATTTTTTTCTTTTTAGAAACTCAAAACTAAATTACCAAAATTTATTAGGATTTATTTATTTTTAAATTACCAGACATTTTATTCGTATTTTATTCAACAATTTTATTTGAAACCAAATAAATTAAATTTTATTTTTATACAACCAGTTGTGATTGAAAACTTATGTTTTATTTTTTCTTGCAACATTCCACAAAAATTCACGTCGTGAGGCTGTGAATTTTTTATATATTTTTATAATTTTTTTAATTCTAACTAAATTTTTTCTAATTTAGTAAAATTTTTGGCAAGATATAAATATCCAGGAAGCAATATTTTTTTGCTTAAATACCCAGCAAAACCACACATTACCAAATAATGTATAAAGTAATCTGTAGCCATAGGGGCTCATGGATTACTTTACACCTTACTTTACTGATGAATTTTACAGGCAATGAGCCTCAAAGTAATGTATATACCCATTACTTTAGAGGTGATAATGTAAGTGGTTACTTATGTGGTTACGAGAATGGAAAAAGTAATGTGTCTAAAAATAAATTTTTAAAAAAGAGGAATTTTTATTAAAAAAAAAATTATTGCAAATATTTTAAACGTTATTAAAAATAATGTGGTCATGATGGGAATCGCACCAGGGAACTCTGGTTGCCAGCCAAAAACTCTACCCACTGAGCTATCGACTCATACAAATAGTATTTGATTGCTTTAAACTTTAATGAATTGTTGCGCTTCATTTTTTTTGGTAGTGTTGTCAAAAAAAAACATACATTAACCTTTTGCTTACAAAAAAACACAAAGTAATGTACCTAAAAAAAATTTTCAAAAATATTTCAATTATTACTTTACATTTATAAATCATATATTAAGTAATCAATAATGAGTACATTATTACTTTATGCTTGCAAATAATGAAAAAGGTAACGAGCTATCATTACAAGGTAACGCATGAGAATATCGCTCCCATCACCAACGTTTTGCTGGGTAGCTACATTAAAAGGTCTACTAAAGATATTTTTTATATATTATGTAGGTCATCGCAAAATCAGACTCATAATATGAAGGTCATTCCAAAATCTGGCTAGAAATCTGATGCGCAATCTTGAATTTGACTGGTTTTTGGTGTTTGTATTAAGTTTTGGGCTTTGTTGTGTTCTACCATACACTCAGCAAAAACGTCTATAATGGCAACTAAAAATTTTGCTGTTATTACGGAAAATTTTGCTAATTTGAGCCCAGCGGTATTTTTTACTAATCTTAGCAACACATGTCTGCTGTAGTACAATGAAATTTGTACAAAAAATTAGCTGCCGCTTCTAAATATTAGTAAACTAAAAGTGGAATTTAATACCTGTTTGCTAAAATCAGCAAAACAAATTTACTAAATATTATTGATATTAGTACAAAATTTCTCATTATTATTTTTTATCAAGCATCAAAATTTTTTTTATTTTATTTTTTTTTTTTTTTTCAAAAAATATTTTAAGACAAAATTAAAAACATAAACGAATTTATCATGCTGTTATAATTTCTGTTTTGAAAATATTTTGGTAATTTTTTTTTTTATTTTTAAGGTAAAATTTTAAGTGTTTTTAATGCTGATTTTTAAAACCAAAAAAAAAAAAGAACTTTTTAGTACTATTTTAAGTGCATGTCTTATTTTTAGGCATGAGTTGGTATATTCACTTCCGATCCCTTTTTTAATCTATGTAAAATTTTAAGGCAATTTAAGTTTGTAGGTGTAAGTTTTAATTATAAAGAACATTTCCTTTAATATCCACTTTTTTAAAATTAGTTAATTTTTTTTTGATAATTTTAACAAATCGGTTTTTATCAATTTGTAAAATGATTTCTGAAATAAGCAACAAAAATTTGTAAATATTTTGTAAAAATTCTGTTATTTGTAAAATGTAAATAGCAAAAAAATTTGATAAATAATATTTTTTTTTGTACTAAAAATTAGTACAAAAATAGTAAAGTGGGATTGAAAACCGTTTACAAATTTTTTTTCTGAGTGTATACAGTAAAATTTTATGGCCAACATTTTTTGTAGAACACTTCATTCCCGCCCTTTCCATTACTAGGGGTTTTTTTTAGGATTCGTTAAAATAGAGAAAAAATTATCATTATGTGGTGGAGTTAGAGGGTTAATATGTTCCACGAAAATATTTGCGTTAATATTTCGTAAAAAGTTGCAGAACATACCCTACACCTCAGATGTAAAGAACACATAGTTTCATATACCGATATGCTGCACGAACGGGTCAAAGGGAGAAATTTTAACCCCCCTAAAATAAAATTCCTATGTGATCTTCCATAACGCCGACAGACGTAAATTTTTTTTTGTCCCCCTACCAGATTCCATTGACAGAACCCTGTAATTTTTTTTTCGTTTTCGACAGTATTACCCTAAATAAAGGGTGTCCCAAGAAGAACGCAATTTTTAAATCTGGCAACATTCGAAGTGTCATTGTTTGACATTTGAACAGTTGTTATTGTTTGCTAGTAGAAGGTACGAGGTTAGTAAAAATGGAGCGCTACACGAATGAACAACGCATTCTCATTGTGAAATTGTTTTACCAAAATGGTGAAAGTTTTGCGGCTATAGTTCGCAAATTGCGATCAATTTGGGGTCACAATAATGCTCCAAAAGAGTCAACTGTAAAGAGATTAATGGATAAATTTGCCGAAACTGGGTCTGTTAGTGATGTAAAGACAACAACGCGCCATCGACCAGGTCGACCGACCGAAAATGTCGCAGCTGTACGTGATGATCTCGCTCAAACTCCATCCACCTCAATTCGACACCGAGCTCAGCAAATTGGTGTCTCCAAATCCACTTTGCAGCGAATTTTGACGAAAGATTTGCATCTTCATGCATACAAAGTTCAATTGACTCAGGAACTGAAGCCAGCTGACCATGGACAGCGAAGGGAGTTCGTTAATTGGGTATTAGAGAGACAACATGAAAATGCTAATTTTGACGATAAAATCATCTTCAGTGACGAGGCCCATTTTCATCTTGATGGCTTCGTCAATAGAATTGTCGCATTTGAGGTGAGGAAAATCCTCGAGTGATTCACGAGAAGCAAATGCATCCTCAACGTGTCACTGTGTGGTGTGGTTTTTCGGCTGGAGGAATCATTGGACCTTTTTTTTTATGAAAATGAGGCAGGTCAAGCGCAAACAGTCAATGGTGTTCGGTATCGTGAAATGATAACCAGTTTTTTCTTGCCTAGAATTGAAGAAATGAATGTGGAGGGCATGTGGTTCCAACAAGACGGCGCCACATGTCATACAGCTAGAGAAAAAATTCAATTGCTGCATCAGTCATTTCCCGGTCGTGTTATTTCGCGTTTTGGAGATCAGAATTGGCCGCCTAGATCGTGCGATTTAACACCATTAGATTTATTTCTTTGGGGTTTTTTGAAGTCGATGGTTAACGCGAATAAGCCGACGACGACTCAAGCCTTAAAAGAGGAAATTGGACGCTGCATTAATGAAATACCGCAGCATTCATTCAAAACGGTCATTGAAAATTTCATTAAAAGATCGCGTGCATGCCAGCAAAGCCGCGGCGGCCATCTGCACGATATATTGTTCCATACATAACCTCATTCTGTCTACTTTACGATATAATAAAGTTTCACGATTTTTTTTTTAAATATCTGTGTTTTATTTAAAATTTAAAAATTGCGTTCTTCTTGGGACACCCTTTATTAGCGGAGTATCGGAAATACCTTGAATGTATGTAGAGGGCATATCCTTGCACTTAGTGTTATTAATTATGGATTTGGAATTGGATATTTGTCGTCAAATTTAAATTTAAATTGAAAAATTTTGAAAAAAAAAATATTTTTATGCAAAATGATGTGGGTATTTTTGTAAATTATTTAAAATTTTAAGACTACATATTTTTATAATATTATGAAGCACATTACTTTAAGAAATTAAATTTTAAATTTGTGTGTAGAAACTCCAGATAATTAAAATTTTTTTCATAAATTCCATATAATCTCGTTTTATATAAGATTCAAAAACATTTAAAATTTTAAAAATGACTTAAAAACACCAACGTTATAATTAATAGTAAAAATATATTTAAATATTAATAGTACTCATACGTACTGTAGTTCTTATATAAAATATATCTCAGGTTAATTTTTAAATATTTTTAACAAATATCTCAATTCATTTCATAGCAATTATACTTACAATTCTTGTAAACTATTTATTTTTTTAAGACCCTCTGGGAAAGAACTTATCAAATTATCATCCAATTCACTGAAATTTACAGAAAAAAAAAAAAAAAAATAGAAAACTTTAGTAGTTATGTTACATATACAAGTTGTATTTAGAAAATGTTAACAAAGTTATTTAAAACTATCTCTTTTATTTTTATTAAGTTTGGTTTTTTTAACGGGGTTTTTTTTTTGGTTTGTTTTAAGTGTTCAGACTATTAAATTACAATTCTATTACAAATTCAGAGCATACAATACAATTTTATATTATTAAATTTTTTTACAATTTCTATTGTTTCGGTTGCAATATTATTGTAAAACTGCAATGCAATAAGTTTTGTGTCAGCTGTTGGCAATTGTTGTTAATATTTTACTATTTCATTTTTATTGTTCTCAAAAAAAAAAAAAAAGAATCGTGTTCCAAATATGCTATGGCACGAAAACAAAGAAAACCGGCACATAAAATTAATGCAATTGTTGGGTGGTTATTTTTAGTGGTTATTTCTGTCAATACAATATCAATAAACCCATGAAAACAGTGTGGTGTTATTAACCGAATTTGTAGGCAATTGTTTATTTACAGTAACCGGATTTTTCTATGGTGATTTTTCTATCGTTATTTTAATAATCGAATTTCTGTTATACCGGTTAAATTATTCTTGCCTTAATTGATTTTCTGTTGTCACAACCGAAAAATTGGGTTCCAATAACCGAATCATTCTACACTCACAATATATTTTTCGTTACCGACTGTAGTTAATTTAAAAAGTAATACGTAGCGTTTGTTTGTTTTCATAGAAATATATTTTATAAATATTTAAATCCATCGTTCAAAAATCAAACTTATAAAAATACGGACTTCCAGTAGAAGTTGATATTTTTTTAGATAAATTTTATGTTTTCTGTTTCTAAAAATAGAAATTCAAATAATTCTTTTTCGTTTTTTTTATCATAATAGTTCGTTAAAATACAAAATTATTTTAAGAATTTTTCACATATACTTAATTACACACAGATAAAAAAACTTTCAATTTGAAAAACAAACTACAAAAATCGTTTTTTCTAACATTTTATCGGTTAAAAATTAATGATTATTTTAAACGACCTTCGATTGTTTTAACTACTTTTGTCAATTATTAAACAATGATTGAAAATAAACAACAAGAGGGGCTGAATATAATTAAAAATCAGTAGTCTTCTTTTTGTTCGTATTTTAGATTAATGTAATATGTATTTTAGATTGTTTTTAATGAAATAATATTGTGAGTGTATAACTAATTCCAATGTCAGCACGAATATTTTGTCTTTGTGTAGGCTTAAGTTTATTTTTATATTCTCTTTATTATATTCCAGTCTCATTCAAATTCACATGTAAGCTTGGGCATATTCCCTTATTAAATTGATATCAGTAAGGCGGCGTACTACAGTACGTATGAGTGTTACCATAATACTCATACGTACTGTTGTAGTTCAGTATGATACATTTTTAATAGATATTTTTTTCAGATATTTAAATACACCCAGAAAACAGTATCAGTTGTGTCCACCGAATTTGTTGCCAATCGAATTCTGGCGGTTACGACAACTGTCTTCATATTAAATTATATTTTCAGTTGCGAAAGCCAATATTCAGTTGTACAATTTATTATTTATATTCCACAGATATATTATTACGTTCCATAATATTTTATTTAAAAAAAAATTATTTTAAAATTTTTCCGGTAACGAACCTGGGCAATCAGATTCATAGTTCACACTCTTGCTAACTGTACCACAACTAATTTAAATTTTCTTTGATATATTTGCTATTTAAACATTTGAATGTTTTATTTTCATTAAAAAAAATATTTTTTAAATGTTTGCCTTTTCCGGGATTTGAACTCGGAAATTCTGAGTACTGAACTACCTCTCTACCTACTACATCACAAACACTTTTTATACCCTCCACCATATATGGTGAGGGTATATATCAGTTTGTCATTCCGTTTGTAATATGTCGAAATATAGGTTTAAGACCCCATAAAGTATATATATTCGTGATCCTTATGCAATTTTAAGTCGATTTAGCGATGTCCGTCTGTCTGTCCGTCTGTCTGTCTGTCCGTTGAAATCACGATCACGACGCGAAGACGCAAGCGGGGGTGCCTATTTTTACCCAGATTATTGAACATCCTCCCGAGCAGTTTGGTATTTAAAATGAGCAAAATCGGTCAAGCGGTTCAAAAGTTATGGGTGAAAATGTGAAGGTACCTTTAAATTTTTCATACAAATTTGTACGATTTTTCTGTATCTATTTTTTTTCTGTTAAGTAAGTAAAAATGTTATTAAGTCTTCTTATTGTTTGATTACATTTATTGTCTTACATACTATGATAACTAAGTTAACGTAAAAATGAACAATGTTAAAGTCGCTAACAGAGCAGACCTCTGTAAATAACATTGCTAAAACTAAATAACAAAAGTTCGTTACATAAATTGACAAAACATATTCATATTACAGTTCATGCAAAATTTAGTATATACGTATATCATCTTCATCCCCTTTGGTGGAGGGTTTCGAAGATTCGGCACAGCCGAATTTAGCCCTTTTTTACTTGTTTATGGCTAATTTTGAATTTAAGCAATTTGTTAGGAAAATACAATCCACAATTCGGTTGCTTCTACTGAAACCCTAATTATTTATTTATTTATTTTATTTATTAATCATATAATTACAAATTATATGTTAATACCCTAACCGAGCACTAGCAACAAAGGCCTTCGGCTTGTTGTAGCGAAAACAGACCAGAGCCTCTGGTGGGAATTGAACCCACTACCCCCACACTGATAAGCTAGCACGCTACCAACTAGCCTACCGGGGCGCTTAAAATCCTAATTAAATGATATATTTGATCAGAATAACCATACTTGTAGTTACCATTTTTGAATATCGACAATTTTTTAATAAATTGTATAGATTGTACCAAATTATTAATATATTCACTAAATAAATGAGTGCTTCCACCGCACACAAATACTAAATGAATTTTATTTTTAAAGATGATTGGAAATACCAATAATAATAGGAATAATAGGATTGATTTTTGGTTTATTTTCTCTTTTTTTAAATTCCCAATACAACATTTTTGCTTTACTAATGTATTTTTGGTTATTTCAAATAAAATTAAATCCTCACAAATAAATGTTAACGGTTTTGATCGAACTGCAACCAATCTTTTCTCTGGGTGTAGAATACCTAACTGATAGCCTATGGAATCTAGAAATAAATGGAAATTTTCCTTAACTCTTTTGCGAGTGGGTAACACTACATTTGTAAGATCTCATTGCAAATCAAGGGAAGATGATAACAGAGCGTTTCAAAAACTGTGTATTTTAAACTTAACTTTTTTTAAAACAAATTTTAAATATTGCCCCAAAGTTGCCAGATATTCCAATAAAAATCAATTTTTGGAGTTTTTTACGACTTTTGTTATCAAAAATCATTTCAAAATGTAAAGATGTATTTTGTTTTAAAAGTGGTTTTTTTTAGCAAGAAATACAAATTGAAAATTTTATATAAACGAATTCTTGTCAAACTTTTTGGCTTATCGGTTCTTAAAAATTACTTCTATGTATATAAAATCCAAAATTTTTAGGGATATGATTATTTCTACACCCAGAAAACAGTACCACCCAGCAGAAAAACATGGTAATAACAGGTCTATTTTCATTACTTTTAACAACAAATTAATGACCTACTAATAACACTGTACAACAATTTCAAACTTTTTTCAAAATTAGGGGGGTTCCCATGATTGATTCTTGTTAAGGAGACAAAAAAAAATACATGTGTCGGCGTTTTTATAGATCACATCTGAATTAAGTTCCCCAGCTCTGCCCTGTTCTTGCAGCATATTGGTATATAAAACTAACTTTTCTTTACATTTGAGGTGTAGGGTATGTTCTGCAACTTTGTAGATAATAGAATGGCAAATATTTTTGTAGAGCATATTAACCCTCTAACTCCCCTTATAACGGCATTTTTTGGCTTTATTCTAACGAATTGTAAAAAACACCCCGAAAAAGAGGAAGGGCGGGGATGAAATGTTCTACAAAAATGTTGACCATAAATTTCTACTATAAATGTCAGAACACACCAAAACCCAAAACTTAACACAAACACCAAAAACCAATCAAGAAAACATAGTTTTATATACGGATATGCTGCAAGAACGGGCCAGAGCTGGGAAGCTTAACCGTTTCTAAAATGAAATTCCGATGTGATCTATCAAAACGCCGACACATGTATATTTTGTTTTTGGTCTCCTTAACAAGTATCAATCGTCGGAACCCCGTTATTTTTTTGTGTTAAACTGCGTAATGGGTGAAAGAAATATTTATTTGCAAAATAATAATTTAAAAATAATTTATTTGCAAAATAATAATTTACTGTTAGTTGTTTTTTTATTAATATTATATTTATTAATTTGTTTTGAAACACTACAACAAATTAGAAAATAATCTGCTGTAAAATTGATTTTTGTACTACTGGCAATTTCTGCCTGGGTAGTTAATGTGGCAATTATTTAAAGTAAATTTAATGTCGAATTGTGTGGTAATGTCTGTTTTTTTTGTAATTGTATGGTAATGTCTGTTTTTGCTGGGCAGTTGTGGCCACCAAGTTTTTGGAAGTATTTGAATTTTTGTACTACTGGCAATTTCTGACTGGGTAGTTAATGTGGCAATTTTTGAAAGTAATTTTAAGGTCAAATTGTCTATATATGAAACGTTTTTGGCAAAGCGCCAAGGTGGAGAATTTTCCCCTATACCCCGTAGTATATTTAAAAAATTCCATCTTAGTTGATGACTACACCGGAGGAGGAACCTTTATAACAAATTTCGATTTCCTAGTTCTAGCGGCTTGGGCAGGCCATTAAGTAGGAGATATTTCGCATTTTAAACCCCTCATTTTCATAACGTACTTGGAAAATTTCCAAAATGTGTCTAAGTTAGCCCTGCTCCAGAGAGCCGAATTTGGAATTGGGTGAGACTTTTCCCTTCCCTAAGGAATTTTCCACAATGCCGTCTGAGCGCATGTCTTTAACGAAAGGATCCTATATGCCAAATTTGAGCATCATAGCTCCAGCAGTTTTGCAGGTCGTCAAGGGGGACAATTTCCCCTTTTTGCTTCTTCCCTTAGGCTTTTCCAAAAATGTCATCTGAGCTGATGTCTAAAGCTGACCTTCATACCAAATTTTAACTTCCTAGCTCCAGCAGTTAGAGCAGGCCGTTAAAGAGGAGACTTTTGGAACCCCCATTTTTACCACGTGCCTGGTGAAAATTATAAAATGTACCTTATCAGTGAGTTAGGCGATACTGCAAGGAACACATATATCAAATTTCAACTTTCTAGCTAAAGCAGTTTGAGTTAGTCGTTAAGGGGGAGGCTTTCCCCCGTTTTGCCCCTTCCCGTATAAATTTCCTAAAATACCATATAGGTGAATGCCTACGATGGAGGAGGAACCTATTTACCAAGTTTTAACTTCCGAGCTCCAACACTTTTGGCAGGTCATCAAGGCGGGGGGGGGGGGGGGGGGAATTTTCCCCTGTTGAGGAGATCCATAATTACATAATATTCCTTATCAGTGATTTAGCTGATACTTCAGGGAATGCATATTTTAAATTTCAGGTTTCTAGCCAAAGAGGTTTGGACAGGCCCTCAAATGAGAATTTTCCCCTTTTTGCCTTTCCCGAAAGCTTCGTCTTAGAGGAACCTACATACTAAACTTTAACTTCCTAGCTCCAGCGGTTAGGGCAGGCCATTAAAGGGAGAAAATTTCCCCTTTTTGGCACCTCCCCATAGGATTTTCCAAAAACCCCGGCTTAGCTGAGGAGCTGGAATATTCATGCCAAATTTCAACTTCCTACCTCCAGAGGTTTGGCAGGCCGTCGAAAATGGAAACTTCCCCTTTTGCGTCCTTCCCCGTAGGCTTTTCCTAAACTCACGTCTTAGTTGATGTCCACGTCGCCACGTAGAGGGAACCTACCTGCCAGTGTGTGAACCAGTGCTGGGCGATATTGAATGAGTTTTTCAGTCAGTCACGTTACACCTTTATTTATAAAGATTATCTACATTCTTTGCTCAAGTTTATTTAATAACAAGAAAAACATTCCCACTATAATTAGCTTAAGTTTTGAGAAACTTAAGTTTAAACAAATTTAATATAATTTATCATGCAACTTATTGTCTTTGTCGGCAACATTTTGCACGTAATATTTCAATCATTATCTTTAGACATAAGCTTAATGTTGATATTAAGGAAACACCTACAAACACCTTTCTATTATTGTATTAAATTTGCTGCAAAACAAAACGGCTTGAAAGGAAGCTCTCCTCACGGGGATCGATTATAGGAAAATTGGAATGTATAATAAAACGTCTTACAAGGAAGATTTTCCGATTGGTATGGACTACAAGCTGTTGTTTTCTGTAGGCCATTTGCTTACAGAAACTAAAGATGTAAAACATATAGTGTTGCATCAACATTTATTTCCCCTTTTTATTGCGACCTCTACCACCCATCATATCGTACTTCTTCTTTTGAGTATACCTTCCTTTTTAGACAATATAAGTTTAAAAATATTTAAACCTATAAATTTATTTTCTTACGTTTTTTTTTTACAAACTTTGCTGGTTTTAACGATTTATCATCTATTTTTGCATGCTTTGAAATGCAAATAATTTTTAAGGGTTTTTACCCTTATATAAATAGATATAAATTTGTTTTTAAAACTTCTCCTTTTTTTGTTTGCTTTTTTTGCAAAGCTCATAAATTTCAGTTTTTCAGTGTTAAAAATTTATACCAGTAGCGTAAGAAAAAAAATCTAAAAAAATATAACTTAGTGGTCTATTTTTTATTTGGTTTTTCATTTAACACTATAAAACAAAAATAATGTTTACACCTTTAAAAAAAATGTTATAAAAAACCTCAAAGTTGTAGAAATAAAGTTAGTTTTGTCATAAAGAACTTACAGAATTTTTAAAGCTGTTAAATTTGTTAAGGCGCCAGAAGAGATTTTCATAATTTGATTACGTTTTAAGAGACTGCAAAGAAAATAAAAAGTATATACATATACATATATATATATATATATATATATATATATTAAAAAAACAAACATAAAAAGTTGTAAAAATATTTCAAAAATTTCACAAAATAATAATCTTAACTTTTGTTTTTAATATATTGTTTGATGTACTTACAGTACTACCAAATTTGGCATTTTTGGAAAATCCTCATCATTTATTATTGTCAATAAATTGCTGCCAAGGTTCCTGTGTTTTTATAATAATGCAAGAAAAACATAAATTTAAAAAAAAAAAATATATATATATTAGCATTTTCATTATTTTGGGTTTTTTTTGCAAAAAAATATGTATTATTTTGTTAACATATTTATTATTAGCTACAAGTTCAGTAATATAAAAAAATGTTTGTAATATTTTATGATAAAAGTTAAAAAATACATATTAAAATTAATATTATGTTATATAAAGGTTAACAAATGGCTTTATTAACAGTAATGTACATAGTATGGTTAAACAAATTTTGAATATTTCTAAAAAGGATCACAAAAAATATAATCTTCATAACAGTATAAATTTATGAGTTGGGAAGACAATCGGGATTGACTTTTTAATATTTTGGGAAAATTCAAACGTAGCAAAAACAAGGTTTCAACTTCTTACAAGCCTATTTACTCGTTTAATTATGTTTGTTCGCGATGTCCCAAAAGTAATGAGTAGTCATTATCTTCTTACTTACAAAAAACATAAAGTAATGGATGGTCATTACCCTCTCGCTTTCAAACAGCCAAAACATAATGAGTACTCATAACTTGTTGGACATCGCGAGTAAATATGCTGATAAGTAGTTGATACCATGTTCTTGCTGGGTAGTTTTAAAGACAACTCAATTTAACTTAAAATCGTCCAATTTTTGTTAGTCACAAAAAATTTTTGTCAAAACAACAAAAACTTTTGTAAAATTTTCCAACCTTAGTTTATTTTACAAATAATTTTGTTTTATCGTAGGTACATCGTATTTACTGAATAATATTTAATACATATTGCTCTAAAACCAAAACTTTTTATGGCCGATTTGTTTATTAATTAATTTGATAATCTATGCCAAAAAAATACAAAATTTATGATAAAACAACAAAAAATTTCGTAAAAAAAACGAAAATTAGTTTTTGTTATTTTAACATTTTTTTATTTTTTTTACATGGATTATTATTAAAAATTTTTTTCACAATGCCTAGAATTGTGCAAACTCTATTAAATTATAATAAATTATATATTAAAGAAAAAGCTGTCAAACGAAGCGTATTAATAAATACCTCATTGTCGGAAAAAGTACTAAAAAAAATTCCAGGGGACCAATTCCGAATAAAGTTGCTTTGAGAGGTGATAACTAATTTATTATGTTCACTTCATAGTTATTTTTCACTTCATGTTTTCATTTTGAGTGATTCCCATTCTCGTTTTAACAAAAAATGTTGTTATGATGACTATCTGTCAATTTTATTTCATTCCACGCGATCTGTCAGTTTTAAAGCAAAATTTTATTAAAAAACTTCATTTAATTCTTTTATTTTTTGATTAAAAAATAATCATTTAATATAAAGAAATGCCTTGATATGACTTTATGCTTCTGGAAGAGAAACAGGAGTCAAGTTTTTTTTTGTTTTGGTTTTTATTTTTATTTTTATTTTAGTGTTGCAAACATGGATTTTTCGAATGCGATTTGAGCGTTTTTTGTTTTATAACAAAAATGTAATTATTGTTTTTATAAATTCTCTAATTCTTTTAAAATAAAAAAAAATCGTTATTAAATTTAAAAAACTATATTAGAACAAATAAAAAATGTTAAAAATAATCAATTTAAAAAAGGCGCTGACAATGTTTGTAAAATAGTGCAACACTCGTATTTTTTTAATGAACTTTTATTTGGTCAAGAAAAAAAAATCATATGATAAAATTTTGACAGATGGTTTTCGCAAAAGTTAAATCAAGAATTGGATTCTTTGCAAAGTAGTGAAAACTATTCACAGCTTTACACATTCAGAATGTGTCCCAGGGCTATGAATTGCTGGCTCTCTGCGCTCCAAATTGGCAAAATTGGTTGATTTGGTTCGAACCTGCATTTAGTTCAAAACTGCATTATTTTAGTTCAAACCTACATTATTAAGTTCCAAAAAGAAAAAAAAAAATAATATCTTCTACAAGTTGGGGCAATAAGTATCACCCTATTAGAAAGTACTGGCATTTTTGTAAATAATATCGTATGCCAAAATCTATATGAAATAACAATCAATCATTATACGCCTAAGCCGTAAGATTTTGGAACTCATTGTCGAAGTGTATGATTTTTCATCAAAATTGATCCTGAGTGATGAGCCTTTTTTTATTTTAGCGGCACGTGAATAAGCAAAATTTTAAGTTCTGGGAACGGAAAATCCATGCATAATTCATGAAGCATCAATTATAGTTTTGTTTAAGAAAAGCAAAACTCAGGCAATTTTCCCCACTACCTAGAAAATTCTTTCTACTAATTAATGTGTTGCTTTCTTTAGAAAAGGGATAGCAGAAAGATCAAAGAAGGCGAAAAATAAAAAGCTTCAAATATTGCAACTCTGTAATTGTGCGAGATGATAAATCATAAAGCAGTTGTTACCCGCCATCTGAGGGAGAGAATTGGCGAAGTTGTAGATGCTGTTGTAATTTTTACTTCGTTGGGGTTAAGTACTATGGGAACACCGAAGGAATACGTTGCAATATATATGAAGCAGAGAAAACTCACACATATTATTATTCTAAATTGATGTTGCTGTCGCACACTCAAAAAAAAAATTAGGAAAAAAATTGTAAACGGTTTTCAATCCTACTTTAATATTTTTGTACTGATTTTTAGTAAAAAAAAGTTATTATTTAGCTTAAAATAGCACTAAAATTTTTTTTTAGTTTAAAAATCAGCTCTAAAAACAATTAAAATTTGACCTTAATTAAAAAAATATTTTCCAAAACAGATATTACCAAATTAAAACAAAAAAATTTTTTTTTTGATTTACCATTTTTAAGTCTTTGATTTTTTTTTAATTTTGTCTAAAATAATTTTTATAAAAAAAAATAAATAAATTGAAAAAATTTTGATGCTCGATAAAAAAAATATATTTGAGATTTTGTACTTATATTAAAAATAATTAGTTAACTTTTTTTTGCTGATTTTAGCAAACAGATTTTAAATTAAACTTTACAAAAAGGTTAACTAAAATTTAGTAGCGGCAGCTAATTTTTTCTGTGTTGCTAAGATTAGCAAAAAATACTGGACTCAAATTAACGAAATTTCCCGTAATAACAGCAACATTTTCAGTTGCCACTACAGACTTTTTTTGGTAAGTGCAGGGAATCGAACCCCTAACCTTCTGTCTAACAGTCTAAAACGCTAACATTACAATGCCCACAAAGTCGCCCTCTCAAAGTCACCGTGTGATTACGTCGAAGGGGTGATTGGACCATATTTTTCGAAGGAGCTGATGGCAACACTATAACGGTGATCGGCGACCTCTGTAGATCTGGACTTGGAGCATATGTGATGCCACTAGAACAGGACTACTTGTCATACTTCATGCGACACAATGCGTATTTTGAAGAATGCCTTTCCGGCGTTCTCGCGTTTCTGTGATTTGGCTGGGTCAGTCATATCTCCCGATTTGACTGTCCCGGACTTCTTCATCTGGGGTTATTGTAGTCGCAGGTGTTGATATCGTGATACCACAAACTCTGCGCACAGTTATAGAAACTATAATCAAAGAAATCCATATTTTCTTCAACGCCGACGGCTGCCATTTATCGGACATACGAGAGCGGATCAACAAGTCCGTGACTTTTTGAATGAAACACAGTTTTTTTGCAAAAAAAATATGTATATTTTTCAACATAATCTCCTTTTAGCTCAATACACTTAGTCCAACGTTTCTCCAATTTTTGTATCCCTTCCAAAAAATAGGATTTTTCGAGGTCCAAAAAATAGGCATTTGCTTGATCAATAATATCATCGTTGGGGCTAAATCTCTTTCCACCGAACAATTTCTTTAGGTTTGAAAATAGGAAATAGTCACTGGGGGCTAAATCCGTAGAATATGGCGAAGGAGGTACCAATTCGTAGCCCAATTCATGGAATTTTGCAATTGAGACTACACACCAACAGCATATCTTGGATTCTTTCGACATTTTCGGGTGTATTGACCTCAATTGGCCGTCCAGAACGTTTAGCGTCGTTTGTAATGGTGGACCACAACGAAAATCAATAAACCACTTTTTTACCATTAAAATCGATGGTGCAGAGTCCTCATAGTATTTATAAAGCTATTCCTTGGTTTGCTTGACGGTTTTTTTTTTTTTTTGCAAAAAATAATGTTTAATAAGCACTCGAAATTCACTTTTTCCATTTTTAATAAAATCCACGAGGTTGTATGTTTTGAACAGCTGTTAAACGCGTTAACGTGTTAAATGACGGAACTTGCTCAAAATTTGACAGTAGTCTATTAAAAGGTGCTACTTGATGGGAGCAGTGTTGCATTTCATATAGCTACGAGGGAAGCTCGAAAAGTCACGGACTTATTGATCCGCAATCGTAGTTTCCCACAAGTAATTGAAAAAAAAAAAAACTTTAAAGGTGCAAATAAACATATGTATTCAGTTATAAACCAAATTAGTTTTCACTTTAAACAAAAGGAAATCAGATGATGGTTTTTCCCCACCCCTAAATTTTCAACAAACGGCCTTAAGAAGTAGAATTGGGATAACGATTTCAACAGACAACAAATATAAAAAAATTAGCTTACCAACACAAATATAATTATTTTAGAGCCAATTATTGTACATCACTGTTAGGTTTTATTATAAATAAAATATTGTTATTAATTTCCATAGTTATGTATGTTTTTAATTCACCAAAGAGTAAAAATTTGTTGAAATAATTTCATTGTTAAAAAAAAAAACAAAACCATAACAATTAATGAAAATATGCAAACAAATAAATGTGTAAATATTTATTTATTTATTATCATACGGTATAAATGAGGAATACAAATATATTCGATACTTTTAGAGATTTTTCCAATTTGTTATTATTTTTAAGTGGCCAATTTATATAGTTTTTTGAAGAGCATGCAATTTTTTTTTTTGGGTAAATGTTATTATGGGTTAAAAAACTACAAAAAACGTTAGTTACTAAAACAAACAATGTTTACATAAATTATTTTTATTGTTTATGTGTGTGTGTGTTTTTTTTAAAGAAATTTTCAATAATGGCTCACAGTGCTTCAAGTGTCTTTAATCCAGCCAAAGCATTGGTTGGTATCCGATAGAATAAATTACCCTCAAGTCGTAGAGTGCGTAATTTTGGCAAATGTTGCAGGCTGTTGCTATCCATGCTCGCTAAGGCATTGCCATTTAATTGCCTGGTGATATTGTGTGGCAATATACAATAAAATATGCATGAGTGTTTAAATATTTATTTGGTTTTTAATGTTGATGGGGATTTTTTTTTTTTTTTTTTGCAAAATATTGATAAAGCCAACAACAAAGATATAGTAATAAAAATAATAATAAAACATAATATTTAAGATATGAATATATATTTGAAAATAGCCAGAGTAGAATTGTTTATTTTTATCAATAAAATTTTTTACAAAAAGTGCAGCATACTTTTGGGGTTAATGTAGTTCATATTTTAGCAAAGCATAAACTTAGGGTTAAAGCCAATATAATCCGAACTTCTTAAACAGATTAATTAATTAATTTTTTTTTAAGAACTCTGCACTTTTTATATAAAGTAACAAAATTTTGGGTTGTTTATAATAATCCAATTTTTTATAAACAATTTTCTTAATTTCCATATTTTTACTTTTTTTGGTTTTAAAAATATTTATTTATCCCATTTTTTATACTTACATTGATATTAAATTAATTAAACCTTGAAATGCATAAGCCGGCAATGTTTTAAGGCCACAATTTTGTAAATTTAAACGTTTTAATTTTGTTAAACCATAAAATGCTAAAGGATCTAAAATTTCTAAACTATTATCAGCTAAAGTTCTGTAAATAAATATAAAAAAATAAGAAAATAAGAAAATAATCATAAAAAAAATTTTAAATTTCTCTTTTTAATTTTTATAAAATTAATGAATTTGTAACCATAATCAAGTTATTTAAATTAATGTGCGAAAAAAAAGTTTTGCATTGTTTTTTTTTTATAATATTGTTCCCTACAAAAATGAGTAATGAGTTTAGCTTTTTGCTTTTGTTTTCTTTTTGCAAACTTTTTGCTAAAAATTTGTTGACAATGAGATGATGATATCTTGCAGTGCTGTATATTGTTTATGGTGTTTGTATTAATTTTTGTGTGTTTCCTCATACTTTTCAACATTTTTATACTGTTTATTAGGGTAGCATTTAGTAGCAGATTGTTTTAAAGTGCCTTGTCTGAATTATTGAAAAAATTGGTAAAGTTTATCACTTAGGGAGAGCAGACTGCGCTGGTTATCCCACTGTTTTGACCCATATTTATCAAACTAGCTTATTTACAGAGGAATTCTGGATAATATATAAGTGGTCCGTTTAAAATGATCCCACATTTCGAAGGGCATTTTCGTCTTTATCCCCAAGAGAGGCAAGGACATCTTATACAAAACCGAGGGATTATAAATCAATAAGTCTGCCTTCTTTCCTATTGAAGACCCTGTAGAGGATTATTGATGTACACCTTAGAATATTGATCCCTAATATGCCTACAATAAAGAGAAACCAGTGGATTCGCTCGTAGGATATATTGAGAGATTTTTTGAGTATAAGGAGCACACATAGGCTGCTTTTCTAAATATAGAAAATGCCTTTAGCAACATCAGGCATTTGGGGGTGGAGTTCATCACCAAGCTTATCATGAACTTGCTAAGATGTAGACAAATGAGATCTACAATTTGTGCATCAACGGTATCCAAAGTAACCACAGGAGGTGTACTGTCACCATTACTCTAAAAATTTGACCATATATGTAAGGAGGTTTTATATGCTGATGGCGTAGCGAATGCGATATTTTATAATAATCAACTGATTTTTTAAGATGTTAATTACAGAAAGTGGAGGGGGCCAAGTAACAATTGCGTCGTGGAGGGGGGTGCGCAACAACAACTGTTCCGGAAACCAACACGTTTCAGTTTTAGCAACTCAAGGAAATTTTATAAATATCGAGAAAATATCCGGATACTATGTCGGAGCTCATGGAGTCCTCATGAACCCGAGCAAAACGGATCTTGTTCTTTTCACTAGGAATAGGATGTGAGCGTTCAAACTTTCGTGGCTAAAAGGAATTTTGCTCGAACTTTCGTAAAATTCGAATTATTTCAGTATTATCCTTGATAAGAGGAAACCTGAACACTCTGGGCAGAGTTTCAAAGGCCGCTGTTGCTATTTACAGAAGGACCATAGGTATTTACTGTGGCATCTTACCGACAATGACGTTACTAATTAAAGGAGCTCTTTGCACCCTGCCAATCAAGGCTCTACACAGAGACAACAGATTCGTGCTGACAACCGAATATGCAGCTAATCGAATGGTTCAGTTGTGGTAACCGAAGTTTTCGGTTGTGACAACAGAAAACCATTTGAGACATGAGTACATTGAATGTGACAACAGTAATACGGTTGCTTCAACAATAATTCGGTAGTCACAACCGAAAAATTCGGTTGCTGCAACTGAACCATGCGATTGGCAAAAAATTCAGTTGGCAGCAGGAATATGTTACCAATACATTGTACCGCTAGTCAAATGATTGCAAACATGGCTGTAATGCTGGCGGCATAGACACAGATTGTTTAGACATTTCAGGACACTGAGGCCTTAGCCGAATTATTGTGCACCTCTGACTTCGATACCGGACAGATCCGAGTGGTCAGAAAGACTCGACTTACCTGCGTGGCACTCGTGGAAGGCTCCAAAAGTGAAGGGTAGGGGGAGGCGTATATGTAGTTTGTTATGATTATCGATTGTCTTTCAGGCTGCCGCATCAGTGCAGCATTTTTCAGGGTAAACTGATAAAAATAGATAACTGAATACTAACTAATCGACTAACTGACTGCCTGACTGACTGACTGCCTGACTGAATGCCTGACTGACTGCCATACTGACTGCCTGACTGACTGCGAGTTTTTTTTTTGGAAATTTTGGGACATAAAAGGGGAAATCTTTGCTTTGACGCCATGCCCAAATCCCTTTGACTGAAATCCTGAAATATGTATTCCTTGGAGTATGGGCTAACTTACCGACAAGGTACATTTTGGAATTTTTGTCACAATAGTGAACGAAATGTGGACTCAATGAGGATAAGTCTCCTCCTTAAGGGCCTGCGCAAACCGATTTGGCTAGAGATCTAAAATATGTATTCCAATGAGAAAAGACTCCCCCATGACAGCCTGTCTTAACGTATTTAACTACACAAAAACAAAAGATTCATCGTGACAAGAGAATTTTTTGTCAACTGAATAGTTTAGTTACAGCAACCGAATAATTTAGTTGTGCCAACCAAATGTATTCCTGATAAAATTTAAATATTTGGTTTTAACCAAAATTTTGTTTCGTTAACCTTATTTCGGTCGCGACAAACAAATATATCGGTTGGCAAAAAATTCGGATGTCACAATGAAACTGTTTTCTCTGTGCAGAATCGGAAAAAGGTATTCTCTGGAATATTGGATAATTCATTGATACGCTAATTGGGAGAAATACTATATGAAATTTCGAATTAAGACGTGTCAAAAATATTCCAGTAATAAGTATTCTATTAGTCCCCATATCAAGCCACTGAAGCTACCTAGAAACTTTAAATTTTGCCTGTAGGCTAATGTAAGAATTTTTTTATATTTGTATGAAAAAAGTATGCACTTTAATGTCCTGGCCAAAACGCTTTAGCGAAATATCTGAAAATGAAAATATGATTTCACTTAGAACCTAATTCACTGAAAATGTTTTTTTTTTGGGAATTATAAAAAAACATGAAATCCTATATTAAAAGGTTGAACAAAAGTTTCAAGCTCAGTATGACTTAGTTATCTAGTGTTAAACTCATTTAAGATTTCTTAAGCACACAATTAAGTAACTTTAATAGATGCCAACCTATTGCACACTGTTTACTATTCTCCAGTGTTGTAAATAGAAAAACTTTTTATGTTGTTACAAATTATTTTTAGTACAATATATTTCTTTTTTTGTTATTTATGTTAATGATGTGTGAAGCAAATAAATGATGGTTGTATCTACAGTAAAGAGAACAAAATTTTAAGAAAAAAGCCAACTTTGAAAACTCCTTGACTTTAGAAATTTTAAGAATTTTTAAAAATTATAATAAAATTCTGTTCAGTTACTGAACAAATTTGAAACTGGCAATACTTTCAAAATCATTCTTTCCATGAAGCGAAATTTTCTTTTCTAGCTTTTACTGTATTTGTTTCCTTTTGTCGTAGTACTTAAATTTAAAGGAGAATGATTTAATTTTTTCCCATTTTTATCATAACTTAAGGTCTTCACTTATGTATTATATTAAATTTATATAAAATACTTACAATTCCTCTAAATTGGTTGCCATAAAAAATGAATTTGCATCTAGATTGGTGATATTATTGTTACCCAAATCTCTGTAATAAATTGTAAGAAGAAGAAGAAGAAAAAAATAAATCTTTTAAATAAGTGGCAAGGTATTTTAAAAGAAATTTAGAGCTGTTAAACCAGGCATGTTAAGGAAAACTTTTCAAAAAATTAAAAAATTTTATTTAGCAATTTAAACTGTAGTATGGCTTGACTTATATATTTGATTGCGCTTAAGAGGTTAAATATTTAAAATAATATTTAAAATATCAAAAACAAATTATCATAAATATTAAACATCTGTACTAAATTGAACTCTCCTATCAATCTGCCAACGCAATTTTGATATGATCAATTCACTCAATATGGATTTTCTTATAATAAACGTCCTTAAAAATTTCATTTTAATGTGTAAATCTTCCTTTGTTCTTAAATTGATTAAAGAAAAAAAAAACTACTATTCCATAAAGAAAAAGACAACATCGTTTATACAATCAATCAAATTCGATAACATTTTCATTTTTAAAATGTTTCCCATATGTGCATTAAACTAGACAAGTGTTGTAAACAACTCTTTATAACACGATGAACAAAATATTGTTTACATCTTGATATCAACAGCAACAGCCAGAAAAAAAAGCAGAAAAACCATGAAGCATCCATAATATATCTTTCCCTGGTGAAACAGTGTCAGACAATTTACAGTAAGGCTAGATATGATATAAAAAAAGCAGAAGAAACTGCCATAAACATTAAATCAATTCAACAACATTTTCTATGCATTTTAGTGCGTACAGCACAAAACAATAAAAAAAAACTAAGAAATAATAGGAAATAAAACAGTATACGAATATAACAAGAAGACATTTATGTGCCCTAAAATTTATAAAATATTTACTTCTAAATCGCACTTTAAAGTAAAAAGTTGCTTTCTACGTATGAGTGATATTAATACATGAAATATTAATCATACGCAACAATTTACACAAACTACTATTTCTCTTTGAAATTTATTTAGAATAGTTTTTGTTTTCATTATCTCTCTTGTTGCAAACCTAATGACAAACATTATATGCTCTCCTTAAATTTAGGAGTAGCATTTTAAAACTGTTATATGAAAAACCAATAAAAACTTGGTGCAAATAGAAGTATCATAAAATAAAAGTAAGATACATTACAGAATAAGTCAAGTTAGTAAAAAAAAAGTCAAGGTGGTGTCATATAAACGATCTTAGTGAAAACAAACACTTTTATGAAATACATAAAATAAAACCATTGAAGAAATTTATAGTCAGTTTTAAAAGGACTACATAACACACTACATCATTACTAATTACTAACAGCTTTTCAGATAATTGGTGTATGGAAGGAAAACTGGGAAAGAAGTAGATATTCACATAATGGAGATATTCGCATAATGGGAAACGTATAGATTTCGAAACAATACACAAGGGGAACAAAAAGAATGAATCGAAACACTAAAAAGGGGAATGAAATTTAAGGGAATATAAATACCAGACAAGGGAATATAATACAGCGGTGAACGTGTGGAATTAAAACATTAAACAAGACAAACGAAGTGCATGGGGAACGAGGGGAGTTGAATCACTAGAAAAGAGGACAGAAATGAAATAGAAAGGCGAAAGAATGGAATTGAAACACTAGGCCAGACGAATTGAATGGGAAAATGGATACATACAAGGGGAACGAAATGTAATTAAACAGAGAATGAGGGAAAATGACATATTAGAAAAGGGAAATGGAATGAAACGGGGAACGAGCCGCAATGGAATACTAGAAAAGGGGAATGGAACAGGGAACGAGAAAATGAGAACAAAATTGAAATGGAACAGGGAACGAGTAGAATTGAAACAATAGGTAAGGTGAACGAAATGGAATAGAACGGGGAACCGGTGGAATTGAAACAATAGGTAAGGTGAATGAAATGGAACTGGGAAGGAGTGGAATTAAAACACAAGGGGAACGAAATTTGAATGAAGCGGGGAATGAGTGGAATTGAAACAATGGGCAGAAGAACGAAATGGAATAGAACGGGGAACCGGTGCAATTGAAACAATAAGCTATGTGAATGAAATGGAATGAAACTGGGAAGGAGTGGAATTGAAACACTAGACAAGGGGAACGAAATTGGAATGGACAGGGGAACGAGTGGAATTGAAATAATAGGCAAAAGGAATAAAATGGAATGGATAATGATTGGAATTCAAACACTACACAAGAGAAATGAAATGGAATGGGCAACGAGGGGAGCTGAAGCACTGAACAATTGGAACGAAATGGGATTGAATAGAGGACAAATGGAATTGAAATACTAAACAAAGAGATGGAAGTCAAATGAAGCATGCCAAGATTTTAGTGATATTAACCGATTCGAATATATTTTTTCTTTTTTTTTTTTAGCAATTTTTCTCTATTTTTTTCGAAAATCTTACATGGAATTTTGTTGCATTATTAATGGCAACAAAATTTAAATGATTGTCATTTATCAATGAAATCAAATAATTAAATCGTTAAATCGTTATCATTAACTTAAAAAATGTTATTTAAAGTAATTTATTTTTTTTAGAAATATTTACGGGAAAAAGTCCATGACAACGTTTTATCCACACTCCTTAGAAATTTAAAGTATTTGAATCTTAGGGTACAAGCTAACAGATTGATAACTTTTATCTTTTAGTATTTTCGCCAAAAGTGCCTCCTCTAACCGTTTTGACTAAAAACATAAAATTTTGAATTTTATTTCTACAATTTGCAGTACGAATTTATCAAACTTAAACTTATTATCATTGTAGACATTCTCTGTGATGGAGTTTTTAGGAATGTTTGCGGGTAGGGACAATTAAGGGAAACATATCCCTTTCGCTTTATGTTAAAAAACTTTTGGCTAAAAGTTCTGACATTTAAAATATGTATTCCCTGGGGTATGGGTTTCTTCACTTAACTTCTGTTTTGAAGTTTTACTTTAATCTAGAAATCTGAAAATTGAAAATTAAATCATTCAATTTTCTAGGTTAAACAATTTGAATCAAAAATATAAATCCTTGGGAAAAATAATTAATTTTTTTCTTAATATATTGGGCTTTTAACCAAGTTAAATTATAATATCGTAAAGTTATCAACTATAAAATTTGAATTAAATTGCATCAGTTTTTTTTTCAAAAAATATTTATAAACCACCAAAAATACAAACAAATCGACTAACTTTATTTCACCTTTGATCATAAAGTATAGGGTATGCGATATCGTTATAGAAAAAAAAAAAACAAAGGAAAAACATTTATAAAGTGACAGAAATGGGAGTAACTCTATGACCACAGAATTATTATGTGTAAACTTACAAAATACTTTGTACGTAATAAATGCTACAATTGCTAAGGAATGTCTGCTTATACATAAGAAATATTTAAAGCAAATAAATATAAGGATGGTGGTCCATAATTTAATGCATGCCAAATGGGTGGTTTTCATAGTTTATATTTATGATGATGATGATGATGAAGGCGATGCCAATAACGACGATGGTAAAAGTTGTAAATACACATTTATAACAAATTTATGAGGTGCGTACAGAAAATATGCATACTAAAACAAAAAATATTACTTAAACAAACCAGTGTAGAAATAGTAATGCGGTATATAGAGGAGAGATGAAAGGTGGTGAAAAATTAAAAGCTTCGAATATGGCAACACTGTAATTGCGCCAGATGATTAATTTTAGAACAGTTGTTTCCCACTATCTAATAAAAAGTTGGCGAAATTTTTGAAGCTTTTTAGTTTATAGCCCTGCTATGTTATTTTATTTCGGTGAGGTTAAGTGATATGAGAACACCAAAAGAGGACGTTGTGATATGTTTGAGGGTTAGAAACCTCATATATATTATTTTTATAAATTAATGTTGCCGTAACTGGGGATTGAACCCGCAACCTTCTATGTAACAGTGCAACCATAACCACCACAATGCCCATATGAAATTTGTTTTTATTAAGATCAGACGGGACTAACTCCGGTGGAACGAAATGTTTTGTAGACAAACCAGAGGGGGATATAGCACGATACCTACTCAGTTTGAGGAGAGCTGACTCTGCCGCACACTTACTGGCTTGATTACGCGACACAATGCTTGTGCACGTCATATAGTGTGTCATGTCTGGAGGCACAGGATTAGATAGATAATTTTGTCTGTTACCATCTAGCTTTCTCTAGACCCAGACACAGCGTTTTGGGTAGAGACGTTTTGTTTATGGAATCTGTTCATAATCTACGAAAGGTTAAAAAATTCTTGGCTGGTGCTCCTTTCTTCTTCTCTAATTTCAGTAGGGCCATGGACTTGACTCTGTACTTCTCCAACTTCCACTAAACTCAACAGCAGGAAAATATAAATATGTATTCTTAAAAGATATTTTTTCTCAACAAAAGTGAGAAGTTACTTTTTTCAACAAAAAAAAGTAAAAGTTAAAGAAAAAAGTACATTTTTTAAAGAAAGTTCTTTTTCAAAAATGGCGACTATTTGTGGAAAATTACTTTTTTTGGAAATAACTTTTTTGGGGGAAACAATACTTTTTTAAAGATAGTTCCTTTTTTTGAAAAGGTTCCTCTTTAAAAATGTTTTTAAAAAGTACCTTTTTAAAGAAAAAAAAGAACCTTTTTTGAAGAAAGTGCTTTTTTGAAAAATGGCACTATTTAAAAAAAGTACTTTTTTGGGGAAAAAATACTGTTTAAAGAAAGTACTTTTTTGAAAAGGTTCCTTTTTAAAAATGTTCTTTTTTAAAATGTCTTTAAAAAGTACCTTTTTTAAAGAAAAAAATTACCTTTTTTGAAGAGAGTGCTTTTTTGGAAAATGGCACTATTTGTGGAAAAAGTACTTTTTTTGGAAATGGTCCTTTTATTTAAAAAAGTACTTTTTTGGAGGAAAATACCTTTTTTAAGAAAAAAAGTACCTTTTTTAAAGAGTGATTTTTTGAAAAAAAGGCTACTATATGTGGAAAAAGTACTTTTTGGAAATGGTCCTTTTATTCTAAAAAAGTACTTTTTTAAGGGAAAATTATTTTTTTAAGAAAGTACTTTTCTGTTTGAAAAAGTATCATTTTAAAAATTTTTCAAAATACTTTTTTTTTTATAAATGCTCTGTTTTCAAAAGGTACATATTTGTATAAAAAGTACTTTGTTCTAACCGCACTGACTAATTTTTACAGGTAGACTCGTCTATCCGGTCTTGCGGTTTGTAGTGTATATTTATCAAATATTTTAGGTATAACAATTGACTGACTAGAATAACCGGTTCGCATATTTTATTTAAAAAAAATTTACAATAAAAATTTATTTATGGTATGTTCTTTGTCAAACGTTACAAAGTTCTGACCAAAATTTGTGTTAAGGGAAAGATCTTGTGCTTAAAATGCACTGGGCTTTTGGAAATATTAAAAATGGTGGCTCAAGATGGCGGCTACAATCCTAAAAAACATCGGGAATTTATATTAAAAATCTTTTGAAGTAATTTACTTCGGAATCGATTATTTTGCGTGACATACCCCTCATAAAGTAATCAGAAACGTAATATAGCTTGTTACCATTAACGAGCAATGGATTATATAACCTATTATTTGCTAATGTTTTTCCACACTGGGTACTAAAGGTGCATGAGTACAATGTGCAAAAAAGAGGTCATTCATGCAACAAAAAAAAAAATATTTATAAGAACTATTTTTTATATTTTCAAAGAAATATTTTTCAAATATTGATTGCAATATTTAGATATGGAATTTGTGTATTTTTTCGTTAACTAGAATCAATAAATTTTACTTTTGTGTAAAAAAAAAAATATACATTAAAATTCAACTTAAATTCAAATTTAAAGACATTTATCATACATAAAGTAATTGCCACTTATGTTGTAGTGTAGACAGTTAAGAATATATGTATTTATATAAAAAAAGGCCTCGTTGTCATATCTTTTAAATATTTTAAAACAAACGCTTTTGCAGTCATATCTTATGTCGCTTGATATATAGGGATGTGAATATAAAAAAGTAACCGATTACTTACAACTTTGCTGGTTTTCATTCGGTTTAAATAAGCTTATCCCAATAAAAGATTTTGCGAATATGTAGTTCATCAATTACTTTGACTGATACTGTACTAAAGCCTAACAGCCTAAAGTGTTTGTCCTCAAATTAGCTTATAAATGTTTTATTAAACTGTTTTAAAACTTAATACATTACACCACAGACTACACAGACAGGTTAAACATGACATATGTCAAACAAGAATTCTCGAACCTTATGATTTGCAAAATGAGATAGAAAAAAATAAATTCCATATAAATTGTATGGTACATATTTTTTTGTATATAAATCCCTTTCTGTATACTACTGTAATTTTGACTTTTCCTTTTACTTATATTCTAGACACCTCTTTACGGATCTGTAAGTCCGTGATTTTAAAACTTCCTTCGCAGTTATGTGAAATGCAAGTACCACCTGTTAATAGACTACTATCAAATTTTAAGCAAGTTCCGTCATTTATTTTGCGTTTAACAGCTGTTCAAAGCATATAACCTCGTGGATTTTTTTAAAAATTGGAAAAAAGTGAATTTCGAGTGCTCATTAAACATTGTTTTTTGCGAAAAAAAACCGTCAATCAAACCAAGAAAAAACTTGATAAATACTATAGGAACTCGATGCACCATCGATTTCAATGGTATAAAAGTGGTTTACTGACTTTGGTTGTGGTTGCACAAGTACAAATGACGCTGAACGTTCTGGACGGCCAATTGAGGTCAATACACCCGAAAATGTCGAAAAAATCCACTATATGGTTTTGGCCGATCGAAGAGTAAAATTGCGTGAGATTGTTGATGCCACAGACATTTCATATGGCAGTGTGGTTTCGATTTTAAATGATCAGTTGGATTTAAGAAAGCTGTCTGCAAGATGGGTGCTGCGTTTGCTCTCAATTGACTATAAACGTAATCGTGTGACAACTTCAAAGGATTGTTTGGAGTTATTTAACCGCAATTGGAATGAGTTTTTGCAGCGTTTTGTAACTGTGGATGAAACATGGATTCATTACAACAATGGATTTTTCCGAGTGAACCGGCTCCGAGGAAGGCCAAGGTAAGCTTATCGGCCAATCAGGTGATGTCAACAGTTTTTTGGGACGCACGCGGAATAATCCACATCGATTACCTTTAAAAGGGAAAATTAATAAACCGCGAATATTATGCCAACTTATTGGACAGATTTAAAGAGGATTTAAAATAAAACGACCTCATATGACAAAGAAAAAAGTTCTTTTTCATCAAGATAATACACGGGTGCACACGTGTGTAGTCTCAATGGCGAAATTCCATGAATTGGGCTACGAATTGGTACCTCATACGACATATTCTCCGGATCTAGCCCCCAGTGACTATTTTCTATTTCCAAACCTATATAAATGGCTCGGTGGAAAGAGATTTAGCTCCTTACACATTCCACACGAATTAGAATCTGTGGGCATGCCTCTGGCCACTTGGAAGTTTCGTCTGCGGGAGAGTGCTTATGGGTTAGCAAGAGATAGGTGGGCCTCTGTCCGTGGTTGTATTCGTTCCAGACAGATGTGGCCCCGTCTGGATAGTAAGCGCACGCACAGGATGCTGTCACTGCCAAGGCCAGATATATCCCTACTTGTATCCGTCATGACGGGACACTGTCTTGATTGGAAGCACGCAGTTAGGTTGAGGTTTGCGGCTAGAGACTTTTCCAGAAGCTGTGGTGACGAAGAGGAGGAGGAGTCTGTGGAGCACCTTATCTGCACTTGTCCTGCCCTGGCTCGCAGGAGGGGACTGTATTTGGGCTCATGTTTCTTTGAGGACCTGGGTGATTTGGCTGATATCGATATCGGCCGACTTAGGGGTTTTTTGAGGTTGTGCTTTTTATACAAATTAAAAATAAGAAATTTTTATAAATCCCAATTACTTTAACCACATTAACATAAGTTGATTAGTTTCCGCAGGCTCCTTTTAAGAAGTATCGATTATCATCAACAAAAGTAATCGCTATTTGAAAACTCAACAAATTCGCCATCACTTTTAGCGAATATTTTTAATAGAATCTTAGGCCTAAAATGTTATTATTTTTTAAATGACTCATTTGTTATTTATCTATGGGTGTCTGTCTAACTATCTATCTTTCTATCAGTCCGTCCGTCCAATTCAATTCCTTCGTCTTTATGTGTATTTTATTTGCGCTTTGCTACGTCTCAAAGTATATACATATTTTTTTTGTTCATTCTTGTTAGTAAAACTAACAAAACAGTGGCAAATTTAATTAATAAAATATGGCAATGCGACATACGTTAATCAATGTTTCAAGGCAAATTTAGTTATTTTTGTGTACGCATACGAGATAGTTTCACTCAATTTTTATTCATTTATACCAGCGTATATAAAATATTTATATCAATCGTTCGTTGTGTCTTTCAAGACGTGATATGCAACATGATAAGTGTTTGATGTTTTTAGTCAATATGTTTTAGCTGTATTTTTTGTTGTTTTTTTTTTTTTTTTTTGTTGTCTAAATTAATAGTTTGTCATTATGAGTTGGTAGTTTGTACAACATCGGTGTGTTTATGTTGTGTTAGCAATTAGTTATTATTAGGTTTGTGGTAGATTGCGTACCATTTGTAGTTCTAAATATATTAATAATTACATTAATTTACAACTAAAAAAGAAATCGTGACTGATTAAAGGGGAAAAAAAAGAGTTTTTTTTTTTAAATAAGAAATTTAAGTATTTAAGAAAGAATATTATTATAAAAGAAAATGTATTCTCTAGGTTCTTTAGAATGTTTTACTGGCCGCATGCAAATTGTTGTCACCGCTAGATTTTAGTGGTTTCATCTTCTCTTATCGCAGCTATTCAGCAAAATCAATTTAAAATTTCACTTAAAGGATTTTAGTATCCCTGCAAAATAAACTGGATGTTATTCTTTATGGATCACTTTTTCAGAACATTCAAAGAAGTTAATAGTGCAAATTTTTCGATTGTAAGAAATCATTTTAAACGACTTCCAAAATGTTGATATTAATCCCTACTTATGAAGTCATAAGAATAAATTTTTTTGTAACAATTCCATTGAAAACCATATAAATATTTTGATTTTTAATTTTTATTTATAACAATATATAATTATAGTAAAAAAAAATTTTTTTTTACTTGGTCCATAAATGGTTAATTGATGCAGTCATTAAATGCCTTATTGAAAACATATTTTGCATAGCAGTGATATTCACTTTGTTCTGGTCGGAATAGTAATTCTTGGCATGTTCAAAATCACATTTTTAACTTTAAAACAAAGCCACTCCCTATTTTTATTTTGTAGTTCCTATATTTAAAAACTTTCGTAAACTAATGAAAAATTCAATCTGATCATCGATTTATTCATAGCACCGAAACTACTTCCTCCCAATGACACGCCAATGTTAAAATCATTAATGATTCACCGAAATTTTCACAACTTCGGGTTCAGTAGATGAAGTGTTTAACTGCTTCTTCCTGAGCTCTTATTTTGTTGGGATGTAGTGTTTAACTACTTCTTTCTCAGCTCTTATTTTGCTGGAACATTTTAAATGCCTTATTTTGATGGGACATTTTAAATGGACTTAAGTACCATTAAAATTCCACTATTGTTTTCAGTACATTTTCGTTCATTTCAAACTTTACAGTTCATTTTGAAGGATTTTATTTTATTACTTTTTAAATTCTCCGCGAATCTAATTAGATCTGATGCCAGATCTGATCATATATTATTAGATATGTTTTATCTTGGTCCTAAACGGTTGGGGGTTAATTATTGCCAGAAATGCTTTATCTCATATCCTCACTTTTTTAGCTAAAATCTCCAAAAATCCTCGTAGAAAATTTCGGGATTACCGAGTATTTTTCACAGTAGATTTTAGCCCTCTACGGGGCCTGTAAGATGGTGGGTCCATCCAAGGGCTCACACCTGTAAATGAAAAAAAATTACAGTTTTCAAGTTATTCCTGAAAACTTTGGAAAAGATTATAGGTTTTGGGCAGATGTATAAGATAGACCCCGTTTTTAAGGGCGTCCCCCCTGGGGGTCCTGTAAATGAAAATAGGGAAATATTTGCTCGTTTTTGTTTTTTTTAGCTCCCTTGGGAACAGATCTTAAGGGATTCTCGAGAACTTTGGAAGGGATTATGGCCCTCGGGGATACCTTCAAGATGGAACTGCTTTATGCTCTACTGGAAACAGTTCTGAAGGGCTTCACAAGAACCTTAACACATCTTTATAGTTTTAGAGGATACCTATAAGATGGTCTATATAAGAAGTTTCCGTGCGAACGATACATAAATGATTTTTTCGTTTTAAGGAATCCCAGAACTTCGAAAATTATCCTACAGCTCTCCCCGAGAACTTCGATCATGTTTAAAGTTTTTGTGAGCCCCTTCGCAACTGTTCCCAGGAGAGCAAAATAAAAAAAAATTTTAATATGCCAGATTCCCAAGTCGTTGCTAAAAATTGAAACATATATTGTTGGATTGGTAACCCTGTCAATTTGTGCTATGAGAATCAGAGGTGGTTGCCAAGGGTAATTCTATAAATAGATGAAATAAACATATTTGTACGGGTAATCATTCACTAATTATGAAAAGTAAATTTGCATAGTAATTTTCCTTAGAGTGTTTCATATATAAGCCTGTTCAAACCATGAGTTGCTGTGGACTGGGTGGTTCATAAAAAGGCTGGGTGGTTCATAAAGCGCTGATCCTCACAATTTTTTCCATCTTCTCTTACATTAAAAATAAAAAAATAAAAAAAAAAAACTGCCGACTATTTCTACGTAACATTTAATTGTGATCTCGTCCCTGATGAATTTTAAAAAATATAAAACTATAATAAATTTTTTTATGGGACTCCCATGTGCGTACACTCGTTGGAAGATGGGTCCGTTATATAGGTTTACCTGAGAACATCTTTTAAGCTTGTTTTGACCAAAAAGTGTTATTTAAACTTCTTTTTCGTTATTTTTTTCCATAATCTTTAATTCGTAACTTCTAACTTTTGAAAATAAACATTCAATCAAGATTTTTCTTCCCTAAACCAAACTGCTGCACATTTTAAGGATTTTATAAATAAAATATTTTTTCAATTGCATGTAGATTTGCATACAAACAAACTTTACTAGGGTAGAAACTTGAAAAAATATAATATACTTACAAAACAACAGTATCACTGGGTAAATCCAACGGTACAGCTAATATACCAATATTACGACAATTCAAGGATAAACGACCCAATGTACCAGTACAATGACAATGTTTTTGTGACCATATATCACAAACCGCATGTAAAGTACGTGGTGGAGCATCATGTACTGAATTAGATGATGAAGAGGATGAAGAGGATGAGGAAGAATCATCATCATCATCATCATCTTCCTCATCTTTATTACTATGATATTCTTTAAGGGTTTTTTCATATAATATTTGAGCCTCTCGTTCAGGATCCTCAGACGGTAGCATAACATTTTCACGTATGCCAAAAAGATTACCAACACCACCACCACCACCACCACCTCCAGTAGCACTTTTGCCACCAGGACTATTACTTAGACTACCACTTTTGCTGCTACGTTGTGATTTTGGCGTTGCAGTCGTTGTGGTTATGATGTCAGTATCAGTTGTTGTAGTTGTTGAGAATATATTTTTATTTATTTTATTTTTTACTGCTGCTACTGCTGTGATAATATTCTCTGTGGTATTTTTTATGTTATCCATAGAGAAATTTTTTATTTTTTCTGTTTTTTTATCACCTGGAAATGTTTCATTTTCTATTCCATCGCCGGCATTTTTATCTTCAACTATGACACTTTGTTTAGTTGTGGCTGTTGTTGCGGTTGGTTTTTCTAAATCATTTAGAATGTTTACATTTTTATTCAGTTTTGTATTTGTCAATGACGATGTTTGTGTTAAATTTTTACTAAGTTTTGTTTTAAATATTATATTTTCTTCAATTTCAATATTATTTACATTATTTTGTACACTAAATTCTTTGGTTAAATTTTTCAATTCTTCTCTTACAAAATTTTCTTCCCTAATGATGCTTTTCATTTGTGGCCCCACCTCTGGTGGTTTGTTTTCTACAACATCATTATTTTCTGATTTCAAAATTTCACCATTTATTATTATAACACAAGATTGAAAGTAAATTTGTAGGACACACATTATGATTACGAATATTACTGAATCCTTAAGTAAAAACCATGTGCGTGTACGACAACCACGTTTACGAATACCGGCCATATTTGTTATATTTTTAATACAATTTTTATTAAAATTAACAATTCTATGGTATTGTTGTGGATGTTGTTGTTTATGCTTATGTTGTTGCTGCTGTTGTTGTCGTAATAGTTGCTGATTGATGCTGTCAAGCATTTGTCATTTGATGACAGTTATATGTGCAACACGTTTCGTGTTCATGATTTTAGTTTTTTATATTTATTGTAATTTTAGTTAAATTTTTTCTTAGAAATTTTTTAATTTAAATATTTTTGTTATTCTATTAAATTTTATTTAATAATCTATTGTTTTATGTAGATTATTTTTGCGGTGATTTTTTTTTTTTGTGTCACAACTGAAAAAAAAAGAGAGAATTACAAAAATAGATTATTAAATTTATTGACAGTTTAGTGTTCAATGAATTCTAATTAAAAATTGAGTTTAAACTCATCTCAAGACTAAAAAGTGACTTAATATATTTTGTAATTGTATTTAAGTTCGCCTACGGTGAAAACTGGATCTGAAAATACTATTTCAAATTAAATAGGTTTCCTCGTGTGTTTGCACCCAGATACAAAATAGGATACTATAGGAACATAAATGGTCATATATTGATTTTCGCCAGGCACGAGGGAGTTTCAAAAGATGGAAGTCTCCCCCTTAATGGTCTGCGAAACCGCTTTTGCAATAAACTTGACAATGTAATTAATGTATATTTGTTTGTGATTTTTTTTAGTATAAGCCCAATTAACATTTTTACTGGAATTGAAGTTAAAATCAAGTGTTTTTCAACTCATGTTTTTCAATTTCAAAACCTGATGTATTCTTTAATTACTCTTTAATTCAATAGCATATTCCAGCAAAACGGACACTGGAATTCATGTCGAACATTACAGTGAAAATATACTTTAATTCAAGCCTTGAATCACAGTTTAATTCAAGCCCTAAATTCAAGTTTAAACAATAATAATTGGTTTTGGTACAATTTATTAAAAATATTTAACATACAGAAATTTTATAATTTTAGTTTTAGTTTTAATCCATAGAAGAAATTCAGATTTTATAAAAATCTTCACAAGAAATTTTGTAAATTTTAACAATTTGATTTTAAAATATTGACAATAAACCAAAAACATGAATCAAATTATATATTTTTAATTTTATCAGGCTCAAGATCATAATTTAATGTTACTTACGAAAAGTAAACACAATTTTTTTTTATTAAATGGAAAAAATTGTTAGGATCAGCGCTAGAGGAAGTGCACACTTTCGACCTGAGCGACCAGTTCATCGTCAAATTATTTTTATTTGCATGAACTTGATCTTGATTGTAAGACACGCTCAAAATAAAACACAACACAAGCAATATTTAAAGATTTTGAATTTTATTTTTGAATTGATATTTGAACTGTGTTTTTCCCAGGAATTTCCTTTGGAATTTTCTCCAGGAGCATGAAAAATTAGGCAAAAGGGGAACAATGTCCCATTTAAAGGCATGCTCAAAACTGTTTTGTCTAGAAATCTTATCTCTAAAAATGGGAAACGTAATGGAATGGAACAGGAAATCAGTTGAATTGAAACACTAGATAAGGGGCATGAAATGAAACGTAACACGGAGCGAGTACAAGTAATATACAAGTCGTTGATAAATAAGACACGGGGAACGAAATGAAATGGAACGCGGAATGGTTGAAATTGAAACATTAAACAAGGTAAACGAAATGGAATGGAACGGGGAAATTTGCGTTTTGTGGAACATCAGCTATATCACTGATAAGATAACTTTTATAATTTTCGCAGGAATGTGATAATAAAGGAATTTCAAAAGGGGAAAATCACATTCTTTAATATGAAGGCGTATCAATAAGTCAGTGACTTTTCAAACTTCCCTCGTAGTTATATGAAATGCCACACTGCTTGCATCAAGTACTTCCTGTTAATAGACTGCTGTCAAATTCTGAGCAAATTCCGTCATTTACTTTGCGTTTAACAGCTGTTCAAAACATACAACCTCGTGAATTTAAAAAAAAAATGGGAAAAAAATGAATTTCGAGTGCTCAGTAAACATTATTTTTTTGCGAAAAAAAACGTCAATCAAACCAAGGAAAAGCTTGATAAATACTATGGCGACTCTGCACCATCGATTTCAATGGTAAAAAAGTGGTTTACTGACTTTCGCTGTGGCCTTACAAGCACGGAAGATGCCGAACGTTCTGGACGCCCAGTTGAGGTCTCTACACCCAAAATAATTGAAAAAATTCACGATAAGGTGTTGGCCGATCGGAGATTGAATGGCTCAGTGGTTTCAATTTTAAACGATCACTTGGGTATGAGAAAGCTTTCCGCAAGATGGCTGCGATAAGGAGTCATATTTTGATTCTAGCAAAATATTTAGAATTTTTTTCGTTATTTTTTTTTTTTTATACAAACATTCATAAAAATATTTAAGACCTAAGAAAAATTGTTGAATTCGTTATCGATTGGGAAAATTATGAATTACATATATTTTATATTTTACAGAGCGTTACTTTAATTATTTTATTTTTTATGTTTTTAATGCATATTTTATTAGCCACTTTTTGTATGCGCATATTTTCGATTTTTAAATGCAGGTTATTTCTTGTTCTATCTGAAACCATATTTTAAGAAAATTTAAAAAAATTTAATATATTAATTTTTTTTCTGAGGAAATCAGTTTTGAAAAATGGCATTTTTCCATAGACAGATTTTACTTAGTTTACTTATTTACAGTTGCATATTTTGTTGCATATTTTTTAGCCAAATTTTTAATGCGCATATTTTCGATTTTTAAATGTATATTATTTCTTGCTCTATCTGAAATCATATTTTTTAGAAAATTTAAAAAATTTTAATATATTAAATTTTTTTTAGAGGAAATTAGTTTTGAAAAAGTGGGATTTTTCCCTAGACCGATTTTACTTATTTCGGTTTGGCCTTAAAATGAGCAAAATTGAAATAAGGCCACAAGTGTTAAAAATGTAAATACATTTTTTCCAACGCCAAAAATTTGAATAGAATTTTATTTAAAACAAAATTATTATGTTGACTTTAAAATCTCACATATGTAGACTTTGGAGGTTGAAATGTAACTAAAATATAAAAAATCGGCAAATGCTAAATTTTTTTTTGGCTGCAAATCAACAGGAAATACTTGTTGGCTATAATTTTTCTTTAAAAAATAAATATTTAAAAATAAATCAATATTTTATACATAAATTATTTATCAATTTAAAATGCATTATTTATGAGATTAAACAAAAAACAACACCACTAAAAACCTGTATGTGTAATTAATCAAAATTTCAATAAAGTTAACAAACCCTTTTGGTAAACTGACGCTAAAAATAATACTTTAGCGCATAACAGGTTTTAAGCATAAAACCACCAAAAACAATTTTACGTTTTTAGGCCATTCATTAAATAAAATTGTTACGGCTTTAAACCGAAAAAAAAATTACAAAAACAAAATAAATGCATTTTATTGCAATAAGTCTAGACAATATTGTTTTGGGTATGGTAGATAAATTTGGTGCGTACAAATAATTGCATTGTTAACAAAAAAACAAAACTTCTTTTAAACCAAATTTTTTCTTGGTTTTAGTTACCACCAGATTGTGCGACATAGTATTTATAAGTTTGTTTTACCATTTGCAACTCGTCGAGATATGTATGTGGTGAATGATTTTTAGCAAACTGTTTGTTATTGCTCTAAGCAGTTGGTATTTTAAATTTTTTTTTATTCAATTGCTTTATGTTGTGGATGGTATAAAAAATTCGTGGCAGCCGCATTTAAATACTCTTACTTCATTTAATTTACTTGTGGCAATATTTTGTTGCATGCTTTTTAATTTATGTATGTTAAATTGATTTGTTGATAAGTTTTTTGCGATTATTTTCATAAAAACCTGTATTCTTTTAAGAAAAACAATTATGCATGTTATTGTTTATAAACATTGTAATAAAATTAACCTTGAAAACCTGTATCAATGTTGGACATCATGTTTTTAAAAACTGGGTTAAACTTGAAGGTTCACAAAAAAAAAAATTAAAGAATTCACTTAGCAGACGATTAGTCTACAAAATGATGAGGAATTTAAATTTACTACATATAGACAATTGTTCACTCAGAATATTATGTAGTTTACTGTTAGCAAATTAATAAAATAAAGTTTTCAGTTTAGTTAAAAATAA